>CM053037.1:4614797-4969797 GCA_028564925.1 Lithobates sylvaticus
GTAAGTACTCAGCACTGGGCTAGTAACAGAGAATCCAGTGGTAGAGCCAAGTAGACAACACTGGACTGATTACGTAGAGCACTATAGAGGTAAGTAGACATCCCTGGTGTGATGTACATGGAGCAGCGGGGAGGTAAGTGGCCAGTGCTGATCTGCAGGGCAGTTGGTGAAGTTGTGGTGTCCTTGTCCCGGTCTCCCCTCCGCTCTCGCTGTAGTCGGTCCATCCTCGGAGGCAGGATTCTCCTCTATGACCCTCCCGGGGGGGTTCCTGGTCCCATCTGCAGCACTTGACGCGGTGACCCTCCTGCCCTCCAGCGATGGTCTAAACCATGGAAAATGACAGCGCTTTGTTTTCTAACCTTCTCCTGTATTGGTATCATCAGCGGGGTCTGACCCCCCCCTAGGGATCGTCATCAGTAAGTGATGGGGGGGGGGTGTAACACTGAAGCCATCACTGCTTAGCTATTTTATTATCTATCCCTTGGCGTCCATCATACATCTCCAGCCATAAAAAGTCACACAATGGCCGGAAACTCCTTGTTTTATGTTCTACGTTCCGTCTGCTATCATCCCAACTCCCAACTCTATCATCCCAACTCTACGGGGTGGGGGCTCTCCGGGGGGGTCATGGCATCAATAAGCAACAATCGCCACCAAATATATTTCATATTAAAGTTTGGATGGACATTCCACCTGTACCAGAAGCTGTAGGGATCATGGGGATTTGATGCACCTTTTTTGTGGAGATGTCCGAAGCTACACTTATATTGGAAGAAGGTTATCGATACTCTTCATAGGGTCTTCCAGGTCCAGATTCCAGTGGACCCTAAACCATTGCTTACTGGGTATTCTAGACATTCTCCCAGTAGAGGACATCCCTACAAAGGCTACTGCTAGGGCTCTCTTCCAGGCCCGTAAAATGATTCTCAGGCACGTGAAATCCACATGTAGCGGCCATAACCCACAGAGGGGCGGCCTAGACTTTTGGGCTTACCGGTTACCTCCGCTTGGCTTGTCGGTGACTGTCTAGGGCAGCGATGGCAAACCTATGGCACGCGTACCACAGCCGGTGTTGTGCCGAAAACGGTTCCCCCCTCGATATCGGTTTCCCCTGGCTCTCGGCTCACTCCGCCTGTCCAGCCCTCTGCACTGCTGTGCCGCCTCCTCTACCCCGAATGCTGGACAGGCGGAGTTCCGATGTGAGCCGAGAGCCAGGGGAAACCGATATCGAGGGGGGAACCGTTTTCGGCACAACACCGGCACGCAGAGCCATCTCTGTGGGCACACGAGAGGGTCCAGGACAGAGCTAGAGGTCTCTCTCTCCTCTCAGCCCCCCTCCCTCTCTTTCCGTCCCCCTCTTTTTCCGTCCCCCCCTCTCTGTCCCCCCTCTCAGCTCACCCCCTCAGCATGTCTCTTGCACCCCTCTCTCTCTGTTCCCCCTCTCTCCCACCCCTTTCTCTTTCCCCCTTCTCACTCTGTCCTCTCTCTCTCTCCCTCTCCCTCGTCTCTCTCAGCATTTCTCTCACACCCCTCTCTCTCAGCCCCTCTTACACCCCTCTCTCTCAGCCCCTCTCTCAGCATCTCTTACACCCCTCTCTCTCAGCCCCTCTCTCAGCATCTCTTACACCCCTCTCTCTCAGCCCCTCTCTCAGCATCTCTTACACCCCTCTCTCTCAGCCCCTCTCTCAGCATCTCTTACACCCCTCTCTCTCAGCCCCTCTCTCAGCATCTCTTACACCCCTCTCTCTCAGCCCCTCTCTCAGCATCTCTTACACCCCTCTCTCTCAGCCCCTCTCTCAGCATCTTTTACACCCCTCTCTCTCAGCCCCTCTCTCAGCATCTCTTACACACCCCTCTCTCTTTCTCTCTCTGTCCCCTCTCTCTGACCCTCTCTCTCAGCCTTCCTCCCTCTCTCTCAGGCCCCCTCTCGCTCTCTCTGTTCCCCCTCTCTCTCTCTCTCTCTCTCTCTCTCTCTCTCTCTCCTCTCTCTCTCTCTCTCTCTCTCTCTCTCTCTCTCTCTCTCTCTCTCTCTCTCTCTCTCTCTCTCTCTCTCTCTCTCTCTCTCTCTCTCTCTCTCTCTCTCTCTCTCTCTAATAGAGGGTACGGGTGAAGAAACTCGGGCACCTTGAACTGTCGACATCCGCAGAATGTCTCTAATCAAACCCAGAGAGTAGCCACTCGCAGCTGGGTACTTCAATGCAGGACAAACCTCTAGCCAGAGGTATGGCAGCCAACAATGCGATCCGGAAACTTGCACAAAGTCTCTGACACAGAATGAACTTGCAACCGAAGGTGAATAGGAACCTTTCCCCAGTACCTGGAACTTTCTCAGTCTCCTTGGCAGTACTGTGGAAGTGTGGATTCTTCAGTGTCCAAACAACTCAGCTTCCAGGCTCTTACTGAGATGCCAGCTTGTTGGCCCTCCTCCGAAGAGTCCTCCCCCGGTCACTTGTATGAGTTGTGGTGCCCCTCCAATACTGAGAGCACACCGGGATGCCTTGAATCCTCCTTCAGTTACTGGGCCTCGGGCTAACCGGCAGCGGGACTCGGGAACAGACGGATCCCCACCCCAGACCAGGCGGGTCTGTGGGACTGGTCAGACTGACCATGTTTGCGGGACGGCAAACGCTCCCAGGCCCGGGACCCCTCGCGGGGCTACCCCGGTCCAGAACCAGGAAGCAGGACTGGGGCCGAACACGTGACTTCAGCACCTTAAGTACCCTTCCCCAGACTACCCAGCGGGGCCAGGCTCCGGGGAAGATTGATACCAAAGACGTCCAACCAGGCCTGGTTCTAGGCCTGTCATGTGTACCTCAGTGTACCCATGACCAGGCAGAACCCCAAAACAGCCAAAGTAAACCTGTACAATTAACCCTCAGAACCCCCAAAAAAACAAAATTTCCACGTATAGCGAACACTTGTGTGCCCGCTACACAGAACCTCCCACAGTGCAGGAATGGATTACTCCAAATGGGTGAGACCATCAGACTAGAGAACCTTATTTATTAACACGGGGGTAAAAGAGGCAAATTTGATAAATGATGCCCCCCCTGGCTAGATATACCAGGCTGAGCCCCAGTGGACCTGGTCTTTGACTGTATCTTCTAGCAATCGACAGAATACCTATAATCCAATTAGAGATCCAATAATAATGATTATTCGCCAGTACCCTATGATGATGTCCAGTAATGCTTTGAATGTATATCTAAGAGACGTATCAATATATGGAATGTGGTGTACCGTGCATTGATTCCTTGTATGTTGCTATCTGCAGTCCTTGCGTACTTATTTTGCTCTGGAACATGTGTGTTTTATTTCTTATGCTCAGTAAAAAAAAATTTGTTTGAGGAAAAAAAAAAGATTTGATGGACAACCCAATAGACCTTCACATCTTACAAAAATAAGTGAACCTGTCTGCTCTGCTGCATTGCAAATGTGTTTTACTCGAATCAAATTTGTTCTACACCAGATCATAGTCCAGTTCCAGCCCGTTCCATAATACAGGATGGAGGGGGAAAGAACTGTGGTATGGAACCCCCTACCAAGTGACACGGGTTTACGCAAGGCACAGAGTCTAAGTGGCAGTTGGTCTTCACCAGAGCGCCTTGATGGTGGAGATGGGCTGGAAACTTTTGAGTGGTCCCAGTTTTCTTTGCTGAAACCCGTCACCAGGTCACGACCCTCAGGATTGCCCCTTCAAGAACAGAATGGCTATGGTGTGGAGACTGAAGAGTAGTCCGTCCAGGCAGAGGTCGTGGGTAGGCAAGAGAGAGTAGTCGGGTCCAGGCAGAGGGCATGGGCAAGCGGCAGGCAAGAGAGTAGTCAGGTCAAGGCAGAGGTCGTGGGTAGGCATCAGGCAAGAGAGTAGTCGGTCCAGGCAGAGGTCATGAGCAGGCAGCAGGTAAGATTGATCAGGTCCAGGCAGAGGTCATGGGCAGGCAAGAGAAAAGTCAGATCCAAGCAGAGGTCGTGGGCAGGCAAGAGAGTCATCAGGTCCAGGAAGGGGTAGGCCACAGGCAAGAGTAGTCGGGTCCAGGCAGAGGTCATGAGCAGGCAGCAGGTAAAATAGTGGTCAGGTCCAGGCAGAGGTCGTGGGCAGGCGGCAGGCAAAAGTAGTCAGGTCCAGGAAGGGGTCAGGGGTAGGCCGCAGGCAAGACAGTAGTCAGGTTAAGGCAGAGGTTGTGAAAGGGTGTCAGGCAAGAGAGCAGTCACGTCAATCTGGTTCGGCAATGGTCAGGCATTCTCAAAGGTAAAAATTAAAGCTCTTTACACAATGGTGACTGGCAATTCTGTGAGTAGCATTCGAAGTCCTGGCAGGAATTCTGCAAATGCCATTGGAAGTCCTTGCAGGAATTTTTTGCGAGTACCATTTGGAGGTCCTGGCAGAGGTTCTGCAAGAACCACTGGCAGTCCTGGCAGGCATTTTGAGGGAAAGAGAGCTTTTTGAAGCCCTGGCAGAAATTCTATTAGTACCATCGGAGGTCCTGCTAGAAATTCTTCAAGTACCAGAGGAAGTCTACACAGTGATCCTGGAAGTCCTATCAGGGGTGTCTAAGAGAAGTAGCTCTGGAAGTCCCGGGAGGGGTTCTGGGTGTACTAATAGGAAGTCCTATCAGGAATTCTTCAGTCACCAATGGAAGTCCAGGCAGGAATTCTGGAATTTTTGGCAGGGATCCTGAAAGGAGGAGTTCTGGGAGTCCTGACGGATTCTAAGAGAAGGAACTCTGGAAGCCCTATCGGGTGTTGTGGGAGTGCCATTGGAAGTCCTATCAGGGATTCTTCAGACATCAATGGAAGTCCATACAGGGATTCTGAGAATACTGGCAGAGATTCTGGAAGTCCTAGCAGGGATTTTGTGCGCAACGTAAAGCCCCGCACACGCGATCAGACTTTTCGAAAGTGTTTGGCGAAAGTCCGCGGGACTTTTGAAACGAACGGACTTGCCCACACACGGAGAAAAGTCCGTTCATTTAGAACGTGACTCCAGGTAGCCGGGACTAGCGAAGGAAGTGAATGCCGCCGCTAGCCCCGTCACCTGGTATGGATTTAAAGGGGAACCCCTACGCGTGGGGGTCCCCCCAAATCCATATCGGACCCTTATCTGAGCACGCAGCCCCGGCCGGTCAGGAAAGGGGGTGGGGACAAGCGAGCGCCCCCCCCCTCCTGAGCCGTACCAGGCCGCGTGCCCTCAACATGGGGGGTGCCCTGAAAAAAGGGGGACCCTGTGGCCCCCCCCACCCCAAAGCACCTTGTCCCCATGTTGATGAGGACTGTCATCGATTGTCTTGTATAAATGTAGAGCAGAGTTGACCAGAGACCTCTTACGGGTGATGTGGGCAGGGCCGTCTTTAATATTGATTGGACCCCGGGCAAACATTTTCTTGGGGCCCCCCCCCCATGCAGTTTCACTCTCCACCTTCACTGAGACATACAATAAATAGCAGCTAGACTCAAAATCAGTTTACTGAATCAGATCAGGCAGCTATTGCGATTGGTTGCCAGAGGTACAGTGTATCATTACCGCTCACTGACTGGTTGCCAGAGGTTACAGTGTATCATTACCGCTCACTGACTGGTTTCCAGAGGTTACAGTGTATCATTACCGCTCACTGACTGGTTGCCAGAGGTTACAGTGTATCATTACCGCTCACTGGCTGGTTTCCAGAGGTTACAGTGTATCATTACCGCTCACTGACTGGTTTCCAGAGGTTACAGTGTATCATTACCGCTCACTGACTGGTTGCCAGAGGTTACAGTGTATCATTACCGCTCACTGACTGGTTGCCAGAGGTTACAGTGTATCATTACCGCTCACTGACTGGTTGCCAGAGGTTACAGTGTATCATTACCGCTCACTGACTGGTTTCCAGAGGTTACAGTGTATCATTACCGCTCACTGACTGGTTGCCAGAGGTTACAGTGTATCATTACCGCTCACTGACTGGTTGCCAGAGGTTACAGTGTATCATTACCGCTCACTGACTGGTTGCCAGAGGTTACAGTGTATCATTACCGCTCACTGACTGGATGCCAGAGGTTATAGTGTATCATTACCGCTCACTGACTGGTTGCCAGAGGTTACAGTGTATCATTACCGCTCACTGACTGGTTGCCAGAGGTTACAGTGTATCATTACCGCTCACTGACTGGTTGCCAGAGGTTACAGTGTATCATTACCGCTCACTGACTGGTTGCCAGAGGTTACAGTGTATCATTACCGCTCACTGACTGGTTGCCAAAGGTCAAGCACACATTACGGCTCACTGATTAGTTGCTAGAGGTACAGCACATGATTTCTGCTTGTTGATTGGTTGCTAGAGATTACTGTGGATATGACTTCAGGGGGGGCATGATATACATATCAATGCCGATGGCCACCACAATTTACATATGAATGCCACCGCTATTTACATATGAATGCCGGTAATTTACATGTAAACACAGGGTCTGCAAGTGAGTCATCTGTAGCATTAGTAGCAGCACTTCACGCTGAGATATTGGGACACAGCGCGGGACTAAAACCCTCAAGGGACGAGGGAATTTAAACCAGGATAGTTGGCAAGTATGAGGCAGCTGCTTCGGGCCCCACAACAATGACAGGGCCCAGGGGTGCTGCCCCCTTTTGCCCTGCCTTTTTAAAAACGGCCCTGGATGTGGGGAAGTTCCATCTCAAGCCGAAACCTTTACCAGAATAGGACAATAGAAGACCAAAGAGTGCTCTAGTGGATCTCATTGGGGCCAGAGGCTCCACCAATCCAAGGAGCCGTATTTTAGTGTCCAGTTGGAGTGGCTTGGAGTGATTATCGAAGCGATAAACTCCAAAACACAGTCCTCTACTCCTTTCCAGAGCCGGTATTACACGTTTCTGGAGAGCGCCTCGGTAAGGCCCGGCTTTCTAAGGTGAGTTTCCAGTTTGTTGAGCTTTTAGTTGTACAAGTTCCAAATCAAATGTGAGCGGTACAGGCGTGTCTTAATTATCACTTGATGATTTACACATTTTTAACCCTTCTACCACCGAGACATTTTATTTTTTTTGCCCAGGAAAGCGGTCTTTTTTTTAGGCCAGGGGTCTCCAAACTGCGGCCCCGAGGGCCAGATGTGGCCTTTTGCTAGCCTTTGTCCGTCCCTTGGGGCACTGACCCCAACAATGGGGCACTATATCTTCCACCGATACCAATGATGGGATACTATTCCTCCTACTAATAGGGGGAATACCCGAGAGCCAGATGTGGCCCTTTGCTAGCCTTTGTCCGGCCCTTGGGGCACAATTCCTCCCACTGACACCAACAGTGGGGTACTATATCTTCCACCGATACCAATGATAGGATACTATTCCTCCTACCAATAGGGGGAATACTCCTCCTCCTCCCTATTGACCACTAGACATGTGCAATTCGTTTCTTTTTTTTTCGTTTTTTTCTTTTTTTTTCGTTATTTTCGTTCGTTCGTTTTCGTACGAATGAACGAATCATTCAAATCATACGAATCCAATTAACGAATCATTCGAATCGAACAAATCCGAAAAACAACGAAAATCCGAAAAAAAACTAATTAGAAACAACGAATGTGCTAATGAAGAAAATCCGAAAAACGAACGAAAAAATTCGTACATTCGTAACTTTTTTTTTTTTGTTGAATTGGTAATTTTCCGTGTCCCTTACAATGGTGCTGCTAAACGTGCTTCTAACGGATTGAACAAAAAAATTTGTAATTTTTTTTTTTCGATTCGTAACTTTTTTTTCAATTCGTAACTTTTTTTTTAGATTTGTAATTTTCCGTGTCTCTATTGAACAAAAAAATTCGTTAAAATCGTAACTTTTTTTTTTCGATTTTTAACTTTTTTTTCAATTCGTACCTTTTTTTATTTTTTTTTTTCGATTTTGTAATTTTCCGTGTCTCTATTGAACCAAAAAATTCGTACATTCGTAACTTTTTTTTTCGATTCGTAACTTTTTTTTTTTTGATTCGTAAATTATTAAAATGTAATAATAGCATACACATTACATCAAATTATGAATTATGCTCCGATTATGAATCTACGAATGTACGAATAAATACGAATGCGTCCGAAAATTAAACTAACAAAAAAACGAATCAACAAAAAAATAACTCTTACGAATGTACGAATCGTTACGAATACGAACACTGACGACTTACGAATGTACGAATCGTTACAAATCGACGGAAACGAAACGAAAAAAAACGATTTTTTTTCGGAAACGAAAAAAACGAAACGAAAATAAATGTTTTTGTTGTGCACATGTCTACTGACCACCAACCCTGAGGCCATGTTTTTTCCTACTGATGCCGGGCCTGTGACATGTTCTGCCCCTGCTGGCCACAATCCGACCCTCCTAAAGTCTGAAGGACAAAGTGGCCCTTTTAATTGAAAAATTTGGAGACCCTTGTTTTAGGCTATAGACCGGGCTAGGACAAGAGGTGGGCAGGAGGGCCAGCTGCCCTGGGTGCAGTGAAGCAAGGGGGCAAAGAATGGATGCAGCATGTATTAACAGTGGGGGGGGGGGGGGGGGGGTTTCTGGACCCTTGCCCCGGGCTTTGGAAGACCCTGTCCCGGTACTGGCTATGGATCTGATCATACTTGCCGTGTCCTACAAATACGTTCTTCATTGAGGGAACAGATGTTGGGCGTTTTGTTCATATGGTCTCTACGGATGGAGAGTATCAGTGATTGGCTGATCGTTCCCTTTTAATGGAGATCACATGTGGCCCCTTGCTTGCGTTTATCTGGCCCTTGGGGCACTATTCCCCCCCTACTGATACCATCAGTGGGGACACTATTCTTCCCATTGGTACCAACAATAAGGCCTTATTCCTTCCATGATGGGGCACTAATGCTGGGGCAATTTTTACTCCCAGTCCGGCCCCCCCTTGAGCCTGAAGGACAGTAAACTAGCCCTTTGCTTGGAAAGTTTGGAGACCCCTGACTTGGAGGTAGGTGATAATTGGGCGAAGGTCCACTTTTTATATGACGGGGATTCACCACCAGTGAATGTTTTGTAGCGATGATCTGAAGTGGCCCTTCCCTGTAGATGTGTCTCCATCTGTCACATGAAGTCATCTCCAATAATGGTGCTAGCGGGATGTGGAGTCGGTAATGGCCAGTGACAGGGATGTCCCCAGAGACCGTTCGGGTCCTCACACCCCCTCCAGATGGGTTTCCTTTTCCAGGCTGCGGTGGAAGTAGCAGCTCCAGGTGTTCTGTGACCCCCGAGGCTTCCTATCTGACCCCCATCTATGGCTGGCCTCCTACAGTGACCCCTAGGGGCTTCTCTTGGCTGCTGCATGCACGTGACCCCCCCATATGTTGTCTGTCAGGGTGATGTTGACATTATCCTTCTCGGCTGCTCTGCTGGGTTCATGTGACATAATAGGATTGCATTCTCTTATCAGAGCGATCGCTTACGTGATGCCGCTCAGTGTATGCGATCTGCATAATCCTCCACCACCCTCCGCGGACCCCGCCGCCGCCTGTTCCTGATTAGTCGTTCCAGAGACCCCGAATACCATCCAGATGGCAGAGGGGACATCTGTCCTTCATATGACGACACTTCATCCTCCTCATCAAAGTTCCCCGCTTTATTTCCATCCTTCCAGGGGGTGGAGGTACGGCGTTCCAGGGCCCGGATCGAAGGGGGGTTCTGGGGAGGGCTGTGCCCCCCCCCCCCCCGATTTGAGTTGTGCCCCCCTCACCCCGGGCTCCGAGAGAGCTGATCAAGCTAGTCTGATACAGACTGTTGATGTCAGGGGAACAATCCATGTAAGGGGGACTCTGATGGGGACCCTGATGTAAGGGGGCGCTCTACAAGACTCTGGTCCAGCCGCACCTGGAGTATGCCGTCCAGTTCTGGGCACCAGTCCTCAGGAAGGATGTACTGGAAATGGAGCGAGTACAAAGAGGGGCAACAAAGCTAATAAAGGGTCTGGAGGATATTAGTTATGAGGAAAGGTTGTGAGCACTGAACTTATTCTCTCTGGAGAAGAGACGCTTGAGAGGGGATATGATTTCAATGTACAAATACCGGACTGGTGACCCCACAATAGAGAAATACCGGACTGGTGACCCCACAATGTATAAATACCGGACTGGTGACCCCACAATATACAAATACCGGACTGGTGACCCCACAATATATAAATACCGGACTGGTGACCCCACAATATACAAATACCGGACTGGTGACCCCACAGTATATAAATACCGGACTGGTGACCCCACAATGTATAAATACCGGACTAGTGACCCCCCAATAGGGAGAAAACTTTTTCGCAGAAGGGAGTTTAACAAGACTCGTGGCCACTCATTAATATTAGAAGAAAAGAGGTTTAACCTTCAACTACGTAGAGGTTCTTTTTAGATGAGCACCTGAACGACCACAACATACGGGGATATACAATGTAATACTGACATATAATCACACACAGAGGTTGGACTTGATGAAGCCGAGCTAATTCTAGCGCTGTAAAAGTGATGGGGCACTATTCCTCCCACTGATACAAGTGATGGGGCACTATTATTCCCACTGACTCCAATGATGGGGCACAATTCCTTCCACTGACACCAATGATGGGGCACAATTCCTGCCACTGACACCAATGATGGGATACTATTCCTCCCACTGATCACCAATGATGAGGCACTATTCCTCCCACTGACACCAATGATGAGGCACTATTTCTCCCAATGACACCAATGATGGGACACTATTCCTCCCACTGACACCAATGATGGGGCACTATTCCTGCCACTGACACCAATGATGGGACACTATTCCTCCCAATAACACCAATGATGGGACACTATTCCTCCCAATAACACCAATGATGGGGCACTATTCCTCCCACTGACACCAATGATGAGGCACTATTCCTCCCACTGACACCAATGATGGGACACTATTCCTCCCACTGACACCAATGATGAGGCACTATTCCTCCCACTAACACCAATGATGGGACACTATTCCTCCCACTGACACCAATGATGGGACACTATTCCTCCCACTGACACCAATGATGAGGCACTATTTCTCCCAATGACACCAATGATGGGACACTATTCCTCCCACTGACACCAATGATGGGGCACTATTCCTCCCACTGACACCAATGATGGGACACTATTCCTCCCAATAACACCAATGATGGGCACTATTTATCCCACTGATACCAATGATGGGGCACTATTCATCCCACTGATACCAATGATGGGCACTATTCCTCCCACTGACACCAGTGATGGGCACTATTCCTCCCACTGACACCAGTGATGGGGCACTATTCCTCCCACACTGACACCAATGATGGGCACTATTCCTCCCACTGACACCAATGATGGGGCACTATTCCTCCCACTGACACCAATAATGGGGCACTATTCCTCCCACTGACACCAATGACTTGTACTGGATGGGCAACACAATCCATAAAATATAATTTTTATGAAAAAATTATAAATACTGGTTAGAAATCCAGTTAATTTGACTTTCCTGGTTTTCTACTTTCTTGCATGGAGATCATTTGGATCTTTGGGAAAGTCGGTCTCCGTGGTTTATTGGTGGATCTCTGGGCAGCTCAGCGACTTGTTGGAGTCACTGATCCTTGTATCTTCCTGGATCCTGGATCTGGTGGATCGGGTGTTTTATAATCTCCCACCCTTCTCTGGGTATAAATCAAAGCCCGGATTCTGAGCCGCCGTCTTATATAAGAGCGGAAAATGAAAACGATTCCAGAAACTTCTATCTTTTCTTCCCATCAAGTAGGTCAGACGGGACACAATGAGGCTTTGGACGGAGATCAACAACACTTCTCTCTTGCCTGGGAAACGCACTTTTTTTTTTTTTTTTGTGTGTGGCATGAACATTAGCTGCTTTATATGCTGCGGAGGGGCCTCCCCCCCCCCCCCCCATCACCCCAGCGCCCAGGAAACCGACCGCACAAAGGAGCACGAGGCGCACAAATCGCAGGGCCGCAGACCGTTATGTCGCTCCTGATGAATTTCTGCCTGTAGAGGAAGGGTTAAAAGTCACTATGGCCTTTACCCCAAACCAACCGTTCCAGTTTAGTGTTGGGGCCCCTTCATAAAAGCAGATGCCCCGGGACCCCCATGCGGGTTATAGTGAAGGGCATGGAGGAGGAAAGACTAGAGGAACGGAATGTATTCACTTATGTCTCGTCTCCGGGGGGAGCACCTTCTGTGCTGAGTTCCCGGGTCTGTACACCCGCTGTGCCCATATGAGGGGTTCCCACCATCCCTCTGCTGAGTTCCTGGGTCTGTTCCCACCAATTCTGTGCTGAGTTCCCGGGTCTGTGCCCATTATGAGGGGTTCCCACCATCGCTGTGCCCATTATGAGGGGTTCCCACCAACCCTGTGCTGAGTTCCCGGGTCTGTTCACCCGCTGTGCCCATTATGAGGGGTTCCCACCAACCCTGTGCAGAGTTCCCGGGTCTCTACACCCGCTGTGCCCATTATGAGGGGTTCCCACCATCCCTCTGCTGAGTTCCCATTATGAGGGGTTACCACCATCCCTGTGCTGAGTTCCGGGTCTGTACACCCGCTGTGCCCATTATGAGGGGTTCCCACCATCCCTGTGCTGAGTTCCTGGGTCTGTACACCCGCTGTGCCCATTATGAGGGGTTACCACCATCCCTGTGCTGAGTTCCCGGGTCTGTACACCCGCTGTGCCCATATGAGGGGTTCCCACCATCCCTGTGCTGAGTTCCCAGGTCTGTTCACCCGCTGTGCTGTGCCCATTATGAGGGGTTCCCACCATCCCTGTGCTGAGTTCCTGGGTCTGTACACCCGCTGTGCCCATTATGAGGGGTTCCCACCATCCCTGTGCTGAGTTCCGGGTCTGTACACCCGCTGTGCCCATTATGAGGGGTTCCCACCATCCCTGTGCTGAGTTCCCGGGTCTGTTCACCCGATGTGCCCATTATGAGGGGTTCCCACCATCCCTGTGCTGAGTTCCCGGGTCTGTTCACCCGCTGTGCCCATTATGAGGGGTTCCCACCATCCTGTGCTGAGTTCCCGGGTCTGTACACCAGCTGTGCCCATTATGAGGGGTTCCCACCATTCCTGTGCTGAGTTCCCGGGTCTGTACACCCGCTGTGCCCATTATGAGGGGTTCCCACCATCCCTGTGCTGAGTTCCCGGGTCTGTACACCCGCTGTGCCCATTATGAGAGGTTCCCACCATCCCTGTGCTGAGTTCCCGGGTCTGTACACCCGCTGTGCCCATTATGAAGGGTTCCCACCATCCCTGTGCTGAGTATTGGTAATAATTATAAAGCCTAGGTGATGACCCGGCTGCTCACATGACGGATATATGTAACTTCTCAGATCTTGTTGCTTCACCTGTGAACCAGGAAAGGAGAGTACATGACGCTCTGTGTGTAGGACTTGCACCATGGCCGGTGTCACGTTGTTGACCCAATTTCCTTCCTCCATTTCCTGTACAGTGCAGCGCCCATCTCTAGCTGCGAGTTTTCGCAGGAGGCCAGCCTGGCCCATCGTTCCCGGGCCATACACTGGAGGAATACATAATATGCATTTGGTAGATCTGTGCCAGGCTTCCATTCACACGCTTGGCACTGTCATGTGACCACTAGATCTCTCATGGGATAAGAGGAGGGGGTGAGCAATATGGTGCCCCCCCCCCAGTAGACGGTGGTGTATGTCACTCACACGGTGGCGTCGGCACTCATGACAGACTTCTTAATCAGCTAATTATCCTGACTTCACCAATGAGCCCTGCGGCCGGCGCTTACTCGATGATCCATGTCCTGGGTGGGGAACGTCTAGAGCATATTGTTAGTATGAGGCCATCGTTGGGCTTGGGGTTCACATAAAGGCAAGCCCAACAGCTGCTGAGGGACTACAAATCCCAGCAACCCTTCTGAGAGTTTGTTTCCTTGGGAGACCACAAGACTATCCCTCCCCCCCCCCTTGGCTCCTGCGGTGACCCATGGTCCCATGGTATCCCAGCTGACGTTGGGCTCACGCTGGTCCTTGTGGTCCTTCAGTCTGGTTTGCAGAGATACTAAGTGAGTCTTCCTTGGATGACTCTTTTCCTGGCCAGTCCTCCTGCAGAGAGGCTTTTATCTCTCTCTGTTGGAGGCCAGAACAAAAGCATTTTGTACAATGTGATGAAGGGCTGTGGATGAGGCCTCTGGAGGGTCATTGTTGTCATTGGAAGCCTTGTGATTGTTGCAGGAATTTGGTGCTCTGGGCCCCTGGGATGGGGGGACGGGGACTGAAGTGGAATGGAGGAGGAGGACAGGATCTGTACATGGGCCACTTACTGATTTGGCCCAAAGCGCCAACATTTTGTACTTAACAGAGATCCTCTTAGGACTGTGACGAAGTACGTGGATGGGTCCTCTGGAGGGTCATTGAAAGCCCAGGGATTGTGACAGGAGTTTGGTGCTCCGGGGGGGGGGGGGGGGATAAAGTGAAGGGGAGGAGGACAGGGCCACATAGGCTCCACCCCAGAGGGGCGACATTTTGTGCTTTGCAGAGACTTGTAGATCCTCTTAGGACTGTGACGAAGTACGTGGATGGGTCCTCTGGAGGGTCATTGGAAGCCCAGGGATTGTGACAGGAGTTTGGTGCTCTGGGCCCCGGGGGGGGGGGGGATAAAGTGAAGGGGAGGAGGACAGGGCCACATAGGCTCCACCCCAGAGGGGCGACATTTTGTGCTTTGCAGAGACTTGTAGATCCTCTAAGGGCAGTGTGATGAAGTGCAGTGGATGAGGCCTCTGAAGGGTCATTGTCATTGGAAGCCCCGTAATTGTGGCAGGAATTTGGTGCTCTGGGCCTCGGGGGAACTGAAGTGGAAGGGAGGAGGACAGGATCAGTGCAAGGGCCACATAGAATCCTACCAAGAGGGGCAGCATTTTTTACTTTGCGGAGACGTCTAGATCCTCTGAGGACAACGTGATGAAGTACAGTAGATACGGCCTCTAGAGGGTCATTGGAAACCCAGGGATTGCAGCAGGAATTTGGTGCTCTGGGGCCTGGGGGAACTGGATAGGAGGGGATGAAGTGGACAGAATCAGTGCAAGGCCCACGTAGGCTCCAGCCCAGAGCGGCACCATTTTCTGCTTCACTGAGACGTTTAGATCCTATGAGGACAATGTGATGAAGTGCAGTAGATAAGGCCTCTAGAGGGTCATTGGAAGCCCAGGAATTTGGTGCTCTGGGGCCTGGGGGAACTGGATAGGAGGGGATGAAGTGGACAGGCTCAGTGCAAGGCCCACGTAGGCTCCAGCCCAGAACGGCACCATTTTCTACTTCACTGAGACGTTTAGGACAACGTGATGAAGTGCAGTGGATGAGGCCTCTGGAGGGTCATTGGAAGCCCCGCGATCGGGTCAAGAATTTGGTGCTCTGGAGCGCAGAGTGGAAGGAAGGAGGGGTAAAAGATCGGTGCGAGGGCCATGAAGGCTCCTACCCAGAGCGGCTACAATTTTTACTTCGCAGAACTGCGTAGATCCTCTGAGGACAATGTGATGGAGTGCAGTGGATGAGGCCTCTGAAGGGTCATTGTTGTCATTAGAAACCCCACAATCGTGGCAGGAAATTTGGTGGTCTGGGGCCCAGGGGGACTGGATGGTGGTTCGGGGGGGTAACTGGAGTGGAGGGAATGAGGAAGACAGGATTACATGTAAGGGCCACGTGGGCTCCAACCCAGAGTGGCGATTCTTTTTCTTGATCTTAGTGGAGACGTGTAGATGCTCTGAGGACAATGGGATGAAGTTCAGTGGATGAGGCCTCTGAAGGGTCATTGTTAGTGGAAGCTCCGGGATCACAGCTGAAATCTGGTGCTCTGAGCCCTGGGGGACTAGGGTGGTGATATTCCAGCTACCTTCTGATTTTGTGGGATGGGGAAGAGGGACACTTTGTCATGAATTACGTAGGCAAAGGACGCACCCCTGTCACCCTTCGAGCTACGAGGACCATGAAGAATCAAAATTATTATTTATTTTTTTTAACCTCCGTTCCATGAGCTGTATGGTATCAGTATCGGGGCACTTCATGGTCCAGGTGGGTTTGCGTAGGATTGGGGAATGTGACCGCATTTAATGTTACACGCTAAAGATGGGTAGTCTGAAAGATGGAGTACGCCTTTAACTTCCTCTCTCCATCTCTGTGAGATACATGGATGGGTTTTCTAGGGGAAGGGGATGATGGGGGAATATGATACCTGCTAATTCTGGTTCATGCGGGGTCCAGGAGCACCAGACCCCTGCGAGCAAAGGGGATTCTGGTCATCGGGAGCCCTAGGACTCGGTGAGGAGCAGATACCGTGATTTCTCACTTGGGGTGGAGGCTACCATTTTAACCTCTTTGTTCCTATCTGCCTGATTTGCAGATTTTTAGTATGTTGCAAACGAGATGAGGAAATGTGGTGCTTGGCCACCCTCCCCTCCCCCCTCCTCCTGGCCCTGCATACAGTCACAGCGGAGAGATAAGTGAGACCTTTCCTAATCTCTCACAAGAGCCTCTTGTACATATTTGTCATATCAGCCATCCTCAGACGTCGTCTGATTTCATAAGAACGCCAGAAGGAATGTAAATAACCATTTTATTTCCTTGTCTTGCAGGAAAGTGATGGTACCGCTAACCCCTGCCTTTCTGTAGGGCTTAGTGGGTACAGTACACCAGGATAAGTGTATATACCGGGCTCAGTGGGTACAGTATACCAGGATAAGTGTATAGAGCAGGCTCGGTGGGTATACCAGCCTCTACAGGTACCCCAGGCTCAGTGGGTACCACAGGCTTAGTGAGATCACCAGGCACCCCAGGCTCTGTGGGTGCACTAGTCTCATTGGGTACCCCAGGCTCATTGGGTACCCCAGGCTCAGTGGGTACCCCAGGCTCAGTGGGTACCCCAGGCTTAGTGAGATCACCAGGCACCCCAGGCTCTGTGGGTGCGCTAGTCTCATTGGGTACCCCAGGCTTATTGGGTACCCCAGGCTCATTGGGTACCCCAGGCTCAGTGGGTACCCCAGGCTTAGTGAGATCACCAGGCACCCCAGGCTCTGTGGGTGCACTAGTCTCATTGGGTACCCCAGGCTCAGTGGGTACCCCAGGCTCAGTGGGTACCCCAGGCTCAGTGGGTACCCCAGGCTTAGTGAGATCACCAGGCACCCCAGGCTCTGTGGGTGCACTAGTCTCATTGGGTACCCCAGGCTCATTGGGTACCCCAGGCTCAGTGGGTACCCCAGGCTTAGTGAGATCACCAGGCACCCCAGGCTCTGTGGGTGCACTAGTCTCATTGGGTATCCCAGGCTCATTGGGTAGCCCAGGCTCATTGGGTAGCCCAGGCTCATTGGGTAGCCCAGGCTAAGCATGTACACTAGTCTCCATAGGGCATCCCAGGCTCAGTGGGTACACCAACCAGGCTCAGTGAGTAAACCAGGTTCAGTGGGTACCCCAGGCTTAGCATGTACACTAGTCTCATAGGGCACCCCAGGCTCAGTGAGTACCCCAGGCTTATAGAGTACACTAGGCTCAGCTAATACCCCAGGCTCAGTGAGTACCCCAGATTTATAGGGTACCCCAGGCTCATAGGGTACTCAAGGCTCAACGGGTACCCTCAGTAGGTACAAGTAGATGGAGTGTGGTACCAGACCTATCTGTGTGTAGAGGTTCTTTTTTTTTTTTTTGTAGTGATTGGCAGGTGCGTTGCCACGCATCAATGTGCGTTTCCTGTGTACGTTGTTGACGCGCATTTCAGTGCGTTTTCCAGTTTTATGATTTGTGGTGTATTGAGTTATCGCCCATTGACCAACGCTTACCTTTTGCCAACCCATCAACACGCACAATACATGTGTTTTGATGTATTGCAATTGACTTCTCAACGGACAAAACGCAGAAAAAAAAGGTATGAAAATTGCGTTGAAATGGGAACAGAGGCTATTTTTTGTAAGAGTTTTCTTGGTAAGGTAACCTTCACCTGTCACCTCCAATCAATGATGGCACCCACACTGGACCACATACAGCAATGAGTACACTGTAGGTTTATCTGGAGGTTACGTGGTGGGTATGCCCATAGATTAGAGTAGAACCACACTTTACAGAGGTGTGGTTTGTGGCTTTCACATATATTGGTGGATGCATGCAGCAGAGACCTCTGTTTTTATGAAGCTCTTGGAGCCAGGCATTGATCGTGTCTTGGTATCTCCTGTGCTGGTGAGCAGGGCTGATCGAGAAGGAATTTTTGCTGTGCGTGTTTGTAAA
Organism: Lithobates sylvaticus; assembly: GCA_028564925.1. Classification (NCBI taxonomy): domain Eukaryota; kingdom Metazoa; phylum Chordata; class Amphibia; order Anura; family Ranidae; genus Lithobates; species Lithobates sylvaticus. The sequence continues at coordinate 4,633,063 of CM053037.1, forward strand.
TGGTTCACGTGAGTTCTCGGTAGCTGAATTTACAAGTTGCTACTCCTGACACGCAGGGTGACATCGCACGTCTAACAATCCTGGTGTTCGCACACTGTCTGGTCATGTGACCATAAACACCTCTTCATCTCCTGATAGTAACAAGACAAATGGTGAAATCACAACAAATCTCGTTATTCCAGGAGAGTCACAGCTGGCGTGTGATTTGTTCCTGCATAATTCATGGCGATAATTGTTAACGGGATGGGGGATTCTCTGCGGCGGAGATGGCTGAGTGTGGTCATTGTTATGTAAGTGGTGATGGAGGTGGGGCTCAGAACTTCAGCAGTGAGAGATGATGGTCCTTTTTATGTAAGTGGTGATGGAGGTGGGGCTCAGAACTTCAGCAGTGAGAGATGATGGTCCTTTTTATGTAAGTGGTGATGGAGGTGGGGCTCAGAACTTCAGCAGTGAGAGATGATGGTCCTTTTTATGTAAGTGGTGATGGAGGTGGGGCTCAGAACTTCAGTGATGAGAGATGATGGTCCTTTTTATGTAAGTGGTGATGGAGGTGGGGCTCAGAACTTCGGTGATGAGAGATGATGGTCCTTTTTATGTAAGTGGTGATGGAGGTGGGGCTCAGAACTTCAGTGATGAGAGATGATGGTCCTTTTTATGTAAGTGGTGATGGAGGTGGGGCTCAGAACTTCAGTGATGAGAGATGATGGTGTCACGTACCTAGGGATGGAGCCCAGAATGCAGGGAGCGGCCTCTCGTATGCCTCTGGCTCGTGAACCCCCGAAGGTGGAGACAGGGGCTCGCGAGTGCAGGGGAGCACAAGTGCCTGGCAGGTGGCAGATGTGGGCCTTGACTTCCGCAGTGAGAGATAATGGTCCTTTTTGTGTAAGTGGTGATGGAGGTGGGGCTCAGGACTTCAGCGATGAGAAATTATGGTCATTGTTATGTAAGTGATGATGGAGGTGGGGCTTAGGACTTCAGTGGTGAGGGATGATGGCCATTGTTATGTAAGTGGTTATGGAGGTGGGGCTTAGGATTTCATTGATGATGGTCACTATCATGTGAATGGTGATGGAAGTGGGGCTCAGTATTTCAGTGGTGGGTATAATGGTTATTGTCACGTGAATGGTGATGGAGGTGGGACTCAGGATTTTGGCGATGAGAGATGATGGTCATTGTTATGCAAGTGGTGACAGAGGTGGGGCTCAGGATTTCAGTGGTGAGAGATTATGGTCATTGCTATGTGAATGGTTAAGGATGTTAGAGATGATGGTCATTGTCATGTGAGTGGTGATGGAGGTGGGGCTCAAGATTTCAGTGGTGAGGGATGATGGTCATTGTCATGTGAATGGTGATGGAGATGGGTGCAGCTCAGGATTTCAGTGGTGAGAGATGATGGTCATTGTTATGTGAGTGGTGATGGAGGCGTGGGGCTCAGGATATCAGTGGTGAGAGATGATGGTCATTGTTATGTGAGTAGTGATGGAGGTGGGGCTCAGGATATCAGTGGTGAGAGATGATGGTCATTGTTATGCGAGTAGTGATGGAGGTGGGGCTTAGGGTTTCGATATTGAGGGATGATGGTCATTGTCATGTAAATGGTTAAGGATGTTAGAGATGATGGTCATTGTCATGTGATGGAGGTGGGGCTCAGGATATCAGTGGTGAGAGATGATGGTCATTGTTATGTGAGTAGTGATGGAGGTGGGGCTCAGGATATCAGTGGTGAGAGACGATGGTCATTGTTATGCGAGTAGTGATGGAGGTGGGGCTTAGGGTTTCGATATTGAGGGATGATGGTCATTGTCATGTGAATGGTGGTGGAGATGGGTGCAGCTCAGGATTTCAGTGGTGAGAGATGATGGTCATTGTTATGCGAGTAGTGATGGAGGTGGGGCTTAGGGTTTCGATATTGAGGGATGATGGTCATTGTCATGTAAATGGTTAAGGATGTTAGAGATGATGGTCATTGTCATGTGATGGAGGTGGGGCTCAGGATATCAGTGGTGAGAGATGATGGCCATTGTCATGTGACTGTTGATGGAGGTGGGGCTCAGGGCTTCGGTGGTGACAGATGAGAGGGTCACGTAGCTCCCAACTACACATAACAGACAATATAAGGGGAGATAATAGCAGAGGAGCTGCAAGGACTGTAAGTCTTTGAGGGTGTTCGGATTCAGAACATTCTGTTTATCTTTTTTTTTGTATTCCACTGAAAAGGAAATGATGGTGTATTTTTTGGAAATTAAACTGTCAAGTTGCTCTTGTATAGAAAAAAACGAATGTTTGATGTAATTTTCACAGTTTTAGTTATTTATTTTTGCATATCCATTTATGGCAGTAGTTTTGGGATTTTTAGATATCACCCCATAGTAGTAATCTGTGCGCTGGACAAGTTAGCATCCTTGCCAAAGGACTGTTGGTACAAGAGACTACTGCATAAGAGGCTGCATTGTTTTTAGCCAGTCAGATCTGACTGATGGATGACCTTGAGAAAGGGGGACTGTAAAACACCATCACCCTGTAACATTACTTATGAGGAGCCCGGTGTTCATACAGCCGTGGCCAATAGTTTTGAGAATGACACAAATATTGATTTTCACAAAGTTGGCTGCCTCCGTTTTTATGATGGCAATTTGCATCTACACCAGAATGTTATGAAGAGCGATCAAATGAATCCCTCTTTGCTGTGAAAATGAACTTTATCCCCAAAAAAACATTTCCACTGCATTTGTGAAGAAGGCTTCAGGGCGCCCGAGAAAGTCGAGGAAGTGCCAGGAACGTCTCCTACACTTGATTCAGCTGCGGGATCCGGGGGCACCACCAGTGCAGAGTAGACATGTGCACAACAAAAAAATGTGTTTCGTTTCGTTTTTTTCGCTTCCGTTGATTCGTACATTCGTAAGTCGTCGGTGTTCGGATTCGTAACGATTCGTAAGAGTTATTTTTTCGTTGATTCGTTTTTTCGTTAGTTTAATTTTCGGACGCATTCGTATTTATTCGTACATTCGTAACATTCGTAATCGGAGCATAATTCATAATTTTATGTAATGTGTATGCTATTATTACATTTTAATAATTTACGAATCGGAAAAAAAAGTTACGAATGTACGAATTTTTTTGTTCAATAGAGATACGGAAATTACAAATCGAAGAAAAAAAAAAAAAAAAGTTACGAATCGAAAAAAAAAAAAGTTACGAATCGAAAAAAAAGTTACGAATGTACAAATGTTTTTGTTCAATAGAGATACGGAAATTACAAATCGAAAAAAAAAAAAAAAAAAAAAAAAAGTTACGAATCGGAAAAAAAAAAAAGTTACGAATCGAAAAAAAAGTTACGAATGTACGAATTTTTTTTTGTTCAATCCATTCGAAGCGCGTTTAGCAGCGCCATTGTAAGGGACATGGAAAATGACCAATTCAACAAAAAAAAAAAAGTTACGAATGTACGAATTTTTTTGTTCAATAGAGATACGGAAATTACAAATCGAAAAAAAAAAAAAAAAAAAAAAAAGTTACGAATCTAAAAAAAAGTTACGAATGTACAAATGTTTTTGTTCAATAGAGATACGGAAATTACAAATCGAAAAAAAAAAAAATAAAAAAAAGTTACGAATCGAAAAAAAAAAAAGTTACGAATCGAAAAAAAAAAAAGTTACGAATGTACGAATTTTTTTGTTCAATAGAGATACGGAAATTACAAATCGGAAAAAAAAAAAAAAAAAGTTACGAATCGAAATTAAAAAAAAAAAAAAAGTTACGAATCGAAAAAAAAAAAGTTACGAATGTACAAATTTTTTTGTTCAATAGAGATACGGAAATTACAAATCGAAAAAAAAAAAAAAAAAGTTACGAATCTAAAAAAAAGTTACGAATCGAAAAAAAAAGTTACGAATGTACGAATTTTTTTGTTCAATCCATTCGAAGCGCGTTTAGCAGCGCCATTGTAAGGGACACGGAAAATTACCAATTCAACAAAAAAAATAAAGTTACGAATGTACGAATTTTTTCGTTCGTTTTCGTTTTTCGGATTTTCTTCATTAGTACATTCGTTGTTTCTAATTAGTTTTTTTCGGATTTTCGTTGTTTTTCGGATTCGTTCGATTCGAATGATTCGTTATTCGGATTCGTACGATTCGAACGATTCGTTCAAACGAACGAAAATAACGAAAAAAACCCCGAAAAAATACAAAACGTATTGCACATGTCTAGTGCAGAGCTTGCTCAGGAATGGCAGCAGGCGGGTGTGAGGACATCGGCATGCCCAGTGAGGAGAAGACTTTTGGAGGACGGTCTGGTGTCGAGAAAGGCAGCAAAGAAGCCGCTTCTCTCCAGGAAAGACGTCAGGGACAGACTAATATTCTACAAAAGGTCCGGGGACTGGCCTGCTGAGGACTGGGGGAAAGTCATCTTCTCTGTTGAATCCCCTTTCCCATTGTTTGGGGATTCTAGAACAAAGCCTTGTCCAGAGAAGAAAAGGTGAGCGCCACCATCAGTCCCGTGTCATGCATCCTGAGACCATTCATGTGTGGGGGCTTCTCAGCCAAGGGAGTGGGGGGCTCACTCACAATTTTGCCTAAGAACCCCGCCATGAACAAAGAATGGTCCAAAAACACCCTCCGAGATCAACTTCTCCCAACCATCCAAGAAGAGTTTGGTGAGGAACAAGGCCTTGTCCAGGATGATGGAGCACCTCGCCATAAGGAAAAAGTCATGACTGAGTGGCTTGGGGAACAAAACTTCAAAATTTTGGCCAGGAAACCCCCCCAGACCTTAATCCCATTGAGAACTTGTGACCAGTCCTCCAGAGGTGGGGGAACAAAAAAAAAACAAATTCTGACAAACGCCAAGCATTGATTATGCAAGACTGGGCGGCCATCGGTCTGGATGGGGCCCAGAAGATGATGACGGCATGCCCGGGAGGGAATTGCAGAGGTCTTGAAAAAGAAGGGTCACCACTTCAAATATGGACTCTTTGCATAAACTTCGTTGTCAATAAAAGCCTCTGACACTTATGGAATGCTTGTCATTATACTTCATATCCCATAGAAACATCCGACACAAAGATCTGACACCACCTGAAGCAGAAGACTTTGTGAAAATGAATATTTGTGTCATTCTCAGAACTTTCGGACACGGCTGTATGTAATAACAACATTATTTTGTTCTTTTAACTCCTTCAGATCCGCGCTTTAGCTGAATGGCGGCTACATCGCGGACCTACTTTGCTGGGAGTACGTCGATAGACGTCCTCCCGTGCCTGCGCGCCCCCCCTGCAGGGCGCGCGCGACACGCTCTGTGATCAGCAAGTCTCTGAGACTCGGCTGATCACAGATCGGAGTAAGAGGTCGATCCCGACCCCTTACCACGTGATCAGCTGGCAGCCAATGATAGCTGATCATGTGATGTAAACAGAGCCGGTAATCGGATATTTTTTCTCCTCGCGCTGATAGCGGGGAGAAAAAAAAATCTGATCACCGGCGGCTCTCAGAGGGACAACGGTCCCGATCAAGGAGAGCTGCCGACAGCTCATCCGTGCCCACCTGTGCCACCTACCAGTACCCACAGTGCCACCAATCAGTGCCTCATCAACAGTGCTGCACATCAGTGTCGCCTACCAGTGCCCATCAGTGTCACCTACCAGTGCCATCTATCAGTAACACCTGTCAGTGCTGCCTTATCTGTGCTCATCAGTGCCGGCTTATCTGTGCTCATCAGTGCCGCCTTTTCTGTCCCCATCAGTGCCGCCTTTTCTGTCCCCATCAGTGCCGCCTTATCTGTCCCCATCAGTACCGCCTTATCTGTCCGCATCAGTACCGCCTTATCTCTCCCCATCAGTACCACCTTATCTGTCCCCATCAGTGTCCACCAGTGCTGCCTATCAGTGTCACCAATCAGTGTCTCATCAACAGTGCTGCCCATCAGTGCCACCTATCAGTGCTGCCCATCAGTACCGCCTTATCTGTCCCCATCAGTACCGCCTTATCTGTCCCCATCAGTACCGCCTTATCTGTCCCCATCAGTGTCCACCAGTGCCGCCTATCAGTGTCACCAATCAGTGTCTCATCAACAGTGCTGCCCATCAGTCCCACCTATCAGTGCTGCCCATCAGTACCGCCTTATCTGTCCCCATCAGTACCGCCTTATCTGTGCCTATCAGTGTCCACCAGTGCCGCCTATCAGTGTCACCAATCAGGGTCTCATCAACAGTGCTGCCCATCAGTGCCACCTATCAGTGCTGCCCATCAGTACCGCCTTATCTGTCCCCATCAGTATTGCCTTATCAGTGCCCACCAGTGCTGCCTATCAGTGTCACCAATCAGTGTCTCATCAACAGTGCTGCCCATCAGTGCCACCTATCAGTGCTGCCCATCAGTACCGCCTTATCTGTCCCCATCAGTACCGCCTTATCTGTCCCCATCAGTACCGCCTTATCTGTCCCCATCAGTGTCCACCAGTGCCGCCTATCAGTGTCACCAATCAGTGTCTCATCAACAGTGCTGCCCATCAGTCCCACCTATCAGTGCTGCCCATCAGTACCGCCTTATCTGTCCCCATCAGTACCGCCTTATCTGTGCCTATCAGTGTCCACCAGTGCCGCCTATCAGTGTCACCAATCAGGGTCTCATCAACAGTGCTGCCCATCAGTGCCACCTATCAGTGCTGCCCATCAGTACCGCCTTATCTGTCCCCATCAGTATTGCCTTATCAGTGCCCACCAGTGCTGCCTATCAGTGTCACCAATCAGTGTCTCATCAACAGTGCCGCCCATCAGTGCCCCCATCAGTGCCGCCTTATCTGTCCCCATCAGTATTGCCTTATCAGTGCCCACCAGTGCTGCCTATCAGTGTCACCAATCAGTGTCTCATCAACAGTGCCACCTATCAGTGCCCCCATCAGTGCCGCCTTATCTGTCCCCATCAGTGTTGCCTTATCTGTGCATATCAGTGCCCACCAAGGAGAAAAATTACCTGTTTGCAAAATTTTATAACAAACTATGAAACATGATTTTTTATTTATTTTTTTCAAAATTGTACATCTTTTTTTTGTTTAGCAAAATATAAAAATCCCAGCAGTGATTAAATACCACCAAAAGAAATCTCTATTTTGTGTGAAAAAAATCATAAAAGTGTCATTTGTGTATAGTGTTGTATGACCGCGCAATTGTCATGTCAGCGTTGAAAGCTGAAAATTGTCCTGGGCAGGAAGGGGGGTTTTGAAGCGGTATTGAAGGGGTTAAAAGCCAAACCTAAAAACTTCCTTTTTAAAGGTCGTTACTCTCTAGAATAAAAAATTATCTCCCTTCAGGCGGCTCATCGACCTGGATGAGAAGTGGCTCTGCAGCCGCCCGACCTGCTGCGGGTCTCCCCTCGGTGCTGCCGGCAGTCAAGCGGCGCTACGCCGGTGATTCGGAGTGGCGGTTAAATTGCCGGATAACCAGCAGAGCAGTCAAGTGAAAATCCATTTTGGTGTTCATTGATTTGCATCCTCTGCGTGTCTCTTCACCGTCTCCTCGGACACATGCAGCTCACGTGTCGTGGAAACATGGATCAGACACTTGTGAGAACGGCGTACGTCGGCCGGGCCCTGGCGTCATTGGAAGTCAAGGTAAAAATAAACCCGGCTCGGGTTTCCAGCAGAGGTCCGCAGGCTGGCAGGCTGCGATGCCACGTTGGATGCTCAGATCCTCTGTCGCCTTCCCCTGCCAGAGGTTTATAGGGCTTCGGGCTTAAAGGCACAGCCCACCTTTTATTTTATAAAATGTCATCCGACCCACCGACAACAAATTATTATAAAACATGCATTACACATGCTCATGTGCTCGGGTTGGACCCCCTTTATTAGGTCCCCCTTGCTAGAAGCGGGTTGGACCCCCTTTATTAGGTCCCCCTTGCTAGTAGCGGGTTGGACCCCCTTTTTAGGTCCCCCTTGCTAGTAGCGGGTTGGACCCCCCTTATTAGGTCCCCTTTGCTAGTAGCGGGTTGAACCCCCTTTATTAGGTCCCCCTTGCTAGTAGCGGGTTGGACCCCCTTTATTAGGTCCCCCTTGCTACTAGCGGGTTGGACCCCCTTTATTAGGTCCTCCTTGCTAGTAGCGGGTTGGACCCCCTTTATTAGGTCCCCCTTGCTAGTAGCGGGTTGGACCCCCTTTATTAGGTCCCCCTTGCTAGTAGCGGGTTTGACCCCCTTTATTAGGTCCTCCTTGCTAGTAGCGGGTTGGACCCCCTTTATTAGGTCCCCTTGCTAGTAGCGGGTTGGACCCCCTTTATTAGGTCCCCCTTGCTAGTAGCGGGTTGGACCCCCCTTTATTAGGTCCCCCTTGCTAGTAGCGGGTTGGACCCCCTTTATTAGGTCCACCTTGCTAGTAGCGGGTTGGACCCCCTTTATTCGGTCCCCCTTGCTACTAGCGGGTTGGACCCCCTTTATTAGGTCCCCCTTGCTAGTAGCGGGTTGGACCCCCTTTATTAGGTCCCCCTTGCTAGTAGCGGGTTGGACCCCCTTTATTAGGTCCTCCTTGCTAGTAGCGGGTTGGACCCCCTTTATTAGGTCCTCCTTGCTAGTAGCGGGTTGGACCCCCTTTATTAGGTCCCCCTTGCTAGTAGCAGGATGGAACCCCCTTGCTAGAAGCGTGTTGGACCCCCTTTATTAGGTCTCCCTTGCTAGTAGCGGGTTGGACCCCCTTTATTAGGCCTCCCTTGCTAGTAGCAGGATGGACCCTCTTTATTAGGTCCCCCCTTGTTAGTAGTGGGTTGGACCCTCTTTATTAGGTCCCCCTTGCTAGTAGCAGGATGGAACCCCCTTGCTAGAAGCGTGTTGGACCCCCTTTATTAGGTCCCCCTTGCTAGTAGTGGGTTGGACCCCCTTTATTAGGACCACCTTGCTAGTAGCGGGATGGAAACCCCTTGCTAATAGCGGGTTGGACCCCCTTTATTCGGTCCCCCTTGCTAATAGCGGGTTGGACCCCCTTTATTCGGTCCCCCTTGCTAATAGCGGGTTGGACCCCCTTTATTAGGTCCCCCTTGCTAGTAGCGGGTTGGACCCCCTTTATTAGGCCCCCCTTGCTAGTAGCGGGTTGGACCCCCTTTTATTAGGCCCCCCTTGCTTTGAAGGGGGGAGTGCCCCTTCCCAGCAATCCTCACTGAGTGTAACTTCAGCTTTCTGCCCTCATTTTTTTTTTTTTTTCTGAAAGCTCAGACAAGCTGTATAAATTCAGCACTTTGGCTGCAGAGAAGAGAATACTGCAGATAAACAGATACAACTTATGTAGGAGGATTTGTTTCCTCTCTGAGGCCGGTCACTTCTCTGGGGATAGGGGGAGGGTTTGCAGCCACTTTAATTCCTGAACAGAGGCGTGGAGTTGCTGCAATAATATGTCCAGTTTCTGAGCAGGGAGGTCCCCATCCGCACCGTCAGGTCTGGTTATGTTGCTTCCGCTGCAGATTTCTGCACACTGACGTCATACCTGTGCAGGAGACTCTGGTGGAAGTGGCACCCCCCCCCCCCATCTCATCCCATCCCCCCCCCATCTCATACCCCCCCCATCTCCTCCCATCCCCCCCCCTCGTTTGCTGGAAGGGGAAGCAGCTAAAAAAGACATTTTTTTACTTCCTTTTTTTTGTTTCAACCTGATTGTTACAAAGTTTACAAATAATGTGAAGTCAGCATTTGTCACTTTCTATTTCCATCAGTGCAAAGCAACGCCGCCGCTGTGCTGCTACATTGTATCCTTCACTGACTAAGGAATACAGAGCCCTCCATAGCAGGCTGCCCTCTGGAAATGCTAATCGCCTGGCTGTTCTGCTGCACCTTCCTCTTCACTGACCCTTATTGTATGAAGGTAGCAGTGGCGGCCGCTCCATTAGGGGTGCAGGGGCTCTGCCCCCCCCCCCCTAATCCATGCGCCCGACCCCCTTATCTACATGTAGGGCGCCAGACGCATGGATTCCAATGGGGTTTTTTTCTTTTTTAGAAGCACATGATTAAAGCCTGAGGCTCTAATTGGCTTCAAAAAAGGGCAAACTCGGGGCGCAGAGCACTGCACCCTCAGCCCACCCAGTTGTGTGATGATGGCAAATTAATATTGTCTTCCTGCTTCTCCTTTCCAGCCAATCATGAAGCGAGGAGGGGACGCAGAGGGGGAGCCACCGAGGAGGGGACGCAGGGGGGAAGCGGCCGAGGAGAAGACGCAGGGGGGAAGCGGCAGAGGAGAAGACGCAGGGGGAAGCAGCCGAGGAGAAGACGCAGGGGGGAAGGGGCAGAGGAGACGCAGGGGGGGAGTGGCCGAGGAGGGGACACAGGGGGGAAGCAGCCGAGGAGACGCAGGGGGGGAGCGGCCGAGGAGAAGACACAGGGGGGAAGCGGCCGAGGAGAAGACGCAGGGGGGAAGCGGCCGAAGAGAAGACGCAGGGGGGAAGCGGCAGAGGAGAAGACGCAGGGGGGAAGCGGCAGAGGAGAAGACGCAGGGGGAAGCAGCCGAGGAGAAGACGCAGGGGGGAAGCGGCAGAGGAGAAGACGCAGGGGGAAGCGGCCGAGGAGAAGACGCAGGGGGGAAGCCGCCAAGGAGGAGACGCAGGGGGGAGTGGCCGAGGAGGGGACACAGAGGGGAAGCAGCCGAGGAGACGCAGGGGGGGGAGCGGCCGAGGAGGGGACGCAGGGGGGAAGCCGCAGAGGAGGGGACGCAGAGGGGAAGCGGCCGAGGAGGGGACGCAGGGGGGAAGCGGCCAAGGAGAAGACGCAGGGGGGAAGCGGCCGAGGAGACGTAGGGGGGGAGTCGCCGAGAAGGGGATGCAGGGGGGAAGCCACAGAGGAGGGGATGCCGGGGGGGAGCCGCCAAGGAGGGGACGCAGGGGGGGAGCCGCCAAGGAGGGGACGCCGGGGGGGAGCCGCCAAGGAGGGGACGCCGGGGGGGGGGAGCCGCCAAGGAGGGGACGCAGGGGGAAAGCCGCCTAGGAGGAGATGCAGGGAGGGAGCCGCCAAGGAGGGGACGCCGGGGGGGGGGAGCCGCCAAGGAGGGGACGCAGGGGGGGAGCCGCCAAGGAGGGGACGCAGGGGGGGAGCCGCCAAGGAGGGAACGCCGGGGGGGAGCCGCCAAGGAGGGGACGCAGGGGGAAAGCCGCCTAGGAGGAGATGCAGGGAGGGGGGCTTACACAGATGGACCCCTCCCCCTATCCCATGTGAAAACTGTGAGTCCAGCCAATTTCATGGCAGGAAGGGCTCGGAGTCACATGCTGCCCCTGTACCGGAAAGTATTGGCTTCTTCACTCCTCTCCAAAGTGATGAAACTTCCACTTTATGAAGAAGCTTCCACATTTCTACCACTTCTTCTTCTTCCAGATTTACACACACCGGCTTCTAGATTCTTCCCCTGGTGTCGGATCACCAACCTTTTCTGTGTTCACAAGCAATAAATAACCTGTGTGCCGGACAGTGCTCAGTACTGCGTCCTCGCCTTCAGTTTCTGCGCTCGTAATTGTGCTACCGGCAAGCTAAATCCATCATTATTCTATAATTGGTCATAGTAAGGTTATCCTGTCAACACTACAACTATGTGCCTATAACAATATGTTAACTGGGACACCCTAAACATATCCAACCCTAATGCATGAACCTCAGATCAGCCCCAATGCATGAACCTCAGATCAGCCCCAATATGTAGACCTGAGATCAGCCCCAATGCGTAGACCTGAGATCAGCCCCAATGCGTAGACCTCAGATCAGCCCCAATGCGTAGACCTCAGATCATCCCCAATGCGTAGACCTGAGATCATCCCCAATGCGTAGACCTGAGATCATCCCCAATGCGTAGACCTCAGATCAGCCCCAATGCGTAGACCTCAGATCAGCCCCAATGCGTAGACCTGAGATCGGCCCCAATGAGTAGACCTCAGATCGGCCCCAATGCGTAGACCTGAGATCGGCCCCAATGCGTAGACCTGAGATCGGCCCCAATGCGTAGACCTGAGATCGGCCCCAATGCGTAGACCTGAGATCGGCCCCAATGCGTAGACCTGAGATCGGCCCCAATGCGTAGACCTGAGATCGGCCCCAATGCGTAGACCTGAGATCGGCCCCAATGCGTAGACCTGAGATCGGCCCCAATGCGTAGACCTGAGATCGGCCCAATGCGTAGACCTGAGATCGGCCCCAATGCGTAGACCTGAGATCGGCCCCAATGCGTAGACCTGAGATCGGCCCCAATGCGTAGACCTGAGATCGGCCCCAATGCGTAGACCTGAGATCGGCCCCAATGCGTAGACCTGAGATCGGCCCCAATGCGTAGACCTGAGATCGGCCTCAATGCGTAGACCTCAGATCGGCCCCAATGCGTAGACCTGAGATCGGCCCCAATGCGTAGACCTGAGATCGGCCCCAATGCGTAGACCTGAGATCGGCCCCAATGCGTAGACCTGAGATCAGCCCCAATGCCTAGACCTCAGATGAGCCCCAATGCCTAGACCTCAGATGAGCCCCAATGCCTAGACCTCAGATGAGCCCCAATGCCTAGACCTCAGATCAGCCCCAATGCGTAGACTTCAGATCAGCCCCAATGCGTAGACCTCAGATGAGCCCCAATGCCTAGACCTCAGATGAGCCCCAATGCCTAGACCTCAGATGAGCCCCAATGCCTAGACCTCAGATGAGCCCCAATGCCTAGACCTCAGATGAGCCCCAATGCCTAGACCTCAGATGAGCCCCAATGCCTAGACCTCAGACCAGACCTCAAATCTGCTCCAAATGCATGCACTTAAGAACTCAGATGAGTTCTGGATATAAAAGAAAAAAGAAGCCAGATCAGCCCCAATGCATGCACTTCACACCTCAGACCAGCCCCAATGCATGCACTAAAGAACCTCAGATCGGCCCCAATGCGTAGACCTGAGATCAGCCCCAATGCGTAGACCTGAGATCAGCCCCAATGCGTAGACCTGAGATCAGCTCCAATGCGTAGACCTGAGATCAGCCCCAATGCGTAGACCTGAGATCAGCCCCAATGCGTAGACCTGAGATCAGCCCCAATGCGTAGACCTGAGATCAGCCCCAATGCGTAGACCTGAGATCAGCCCCAATGCGTAGACCTGAGACCAGCCCCAATGCGTAGACCTGAGACCAGCCCCAATGCGTAGACCTGAGACCAGCCCCAATGCGTAGACCTGAGACCAGCCCCAATGCGTAGACCTGAGACCAGCCCCAATGCGTAGACCTGAGATCAGCCCCAATGCGTAGACCTGAGATCAGCCCCAATGCGTAGACCTGAGATCAGCCCCAATGCGTAGACCTGAGATCAGCCCCAATGCGTAGACCTGAGATCAGCCCCAATGCGTAGACCTGAGATCAGCCCCAATGCGTAGACCTGAGATCATCCCCAATGCGTAGACCTGAGATCAGCCCCAATGCGTAGACCTCAGATCAGCCCCAATGCGTAGACCTCAGATCAGCCCCAATGCGTAGACCTCAGATCAGCCCCAATGCGTAGACCTCAGATCAGCCCCAATGCGTAGACCTGAGATCAGCCCCAATGCGTAGACCTGAGATCATCCCCAATGCGTAGACCTGAGATCATCCCCAATGCGTAGACCTGAGATCATCCCCAATGCGTAGACCTGAGATCTTCCCCAATGCGTAGACCTCAGATGAGCCCCAATGCGTAGACCTCAGATGAGCCCCAATGCGTAGACCTCAGATGAGCCCCAATGCGTAGACCTCAGATGAGCCCCAATGCGTAGACCTCAGATGAGCCCCAATGCGTAGACCTCAGATCAGCCCCAATGCGTAGACCTCAGATCAGCCCCAATGCGTAGACCTCAGATCAGCCCCAATGCGTAGACCTCAGATCAGCCCCAATGCGTAGACCTGAGATGAGCCCCAATGCGTAGACCTGAGATGAGCCCCAATGCGTAGACCTGAGATGAGCCCCAATGCGTAGACCTGAGATGAGCCCCAATGCGTAGACCTGAGATGAGCCCCAATGCGTAGACCTGAGATGAGCCCCAATGCGTAGACCTGAGATGAGCCCCAATGCGTAGACCTGAGATGAGCCCCAATGCGTAGACCTCAGATGAGCCCCAATGCGTAGACCTCAGATCAGCCCCAATGCGTAGACCTCAGATCAGCCCCAATGCGTAGACCTCAGATCAGCCCCAATGCGTAGACCTCAGATGAGCCCCAATGCGTAGACCTCAGATAAGCCCCAATGCGTAGACCTCAGATCAGCCCCAATGCGTAGACCTCAGATGAGCCCCAATGCGTAGACCTGAGATGAGCCCCAATGCGTAGACCTGAGATGAGCCCCAATGCGTAGACCTGAGATGAGCCCCAATGCGTAGACCTGAGATCAGCCCCAATGCGTAGACCTGAGATCAGCCCCAATGCGTAGACCTGAGATCATCCCCAATGCGTAGACCTGAGATCAGCCCCAATGCGTAGACCTCAGATCATCCCCAATGCGTAGACCTCAGATCAGCCCCAATGCATGCACTTCACACATACAGGTGGGCTGTCAAGAAGGGGGATGGGCCAGACTTTTGTAAATGAAAAGCTTGTGAGCCGTCCGTTAGTCATTGGCAGCGGGTGCCGGTGCCAGTATTGCGTATGCACTGCCACCTGCTCTAGTGGGTATCTGTAGAGAGAGCAGTGCAGTCAGCAGTTCTGCTAAACGTCTGCTGGGATTGTACCAATCGGCTGCACAGGGAGCCGCCTGCGGTGGGATCCGTCAGATTGCGATGGGAGAGACGGGAAAGCGCAGCTGCTTTGCTGCACGACCAAGCAGGAAGCACAGCATGTGTGCATACATGTCATCACATCCCGAGAAAACAAAACTTCAAACAGACAAACGTCTTGTTTTATGATCGGAGCGGACTGCGCTTTCCGGTCCGCGCAGAGCGGTCGGCGCGCGGCGTTGCGCCTCCTCCAGCGCTCAGCCTCGGTGAAAGCTGACAGCACTTCATTATTCCTAATATTATTATTATTCATAAGAGCGATCAGAGGCGGCTTCTGCGGAATTAGCTTCCATTGTGTCAGGCGGTTTATCGCCTTTGCGCTGTGACGATAAAGCGCCCACCATTATTTCCTGGTACCGCTTGTACCATTCTTAATATATGATTATTAATGTCTATTTCAGGGCTGTTGCTCTGACGTACGAGATCCAATTATTGGCTTTCTTCTGTATGTAACCCGCGGATGAGGGTAACATAGATCCTCCCACGGCTGAGAGCGCCAATCTTCTGCTTTCGATAATCCAGTAAATGGCCGGCGGGAGGCCAGAAACCAGCCGGGGAAAAGCTGTACATAAAATGTTATAATCCCCTGTGACCCCATTGGGAGGATTTTCCATCACTTCCTGCCCCTGTGACCCCATTGGGAGGATTTTCCCTCACTTCTTGCCCCTGTGACCCCATTGGGAGGATTTTCCATCACTTCCTGCCCCTGGGACCCCATTGGGGGGATTTTCCATCACTTCCTGCCCCTGTGACCCCATTGGGAGGATTTTCCCTCACTTCCTGCCCCTGTGACCCCATTGGGAGGATTTTCCCTCACTTCCTGCCCCTGTGACCCCATCGGGAGGATTTTCACTCACTTCCTGCCCCTGTGACCCCATTGGGAGGATTTTCCCTCACTTCCTGCCCCTGTGACCCCATTGGGAGGAATTCCCCTCACATCTTGCCCCTGTGACCCCATTGGGAGGATTTTCCATCACTTCCTGCCCCTGGGACCCCATTGGGAGGATTTTCCATCACTTCCTGTCCCTGTGGCCCCATTGGGAGGATTTTCCCTCACTTCCTGCCCCTGTGACCCCATTGGGAGGATTTTCAATCACTTCCTGCCCCTGTGGCCCCATTGGGAGGATTTTCCCTCACTTCTTGCCCCTGTGACCCCATTGGGAGGATTTTCCATCACTTCCTGCCCCTGGGACCCCATTGGGAGGAGGCGGAGTACTGGCTAATAATGAGGAGGCGGAGTACTGGCTAATAAGGAGGAGGCGGAGTACTGGCTAATAAGGAGGAGGCGGAGTACTGGCTAATAAGGAGGAGGCGGAGTACTGGCTAATAATGAGGAGGGGGGGCACTGGCTAATAATGAGAAGGGGGGGCACTGACTAATAATGAAGAGGGGGGGCACTGACTGATGAGGAGGCGGAGAGTGGGAGTGATGGTCACTGTCTGCATAGTGATACAATGTATCTAATTGATTGACATATTGATAAACTGTCAATTCTATTTATTAATGATCCAGAAAACCCAATGGCCAGTCCCCTCTCCCTCTGATCAGTGAAATGTCGGTGTACGGAGCAGCGATATCGCAGGTCTCTCTCTTCTGCAGGATGTGCTGACCGCAGGCCGATGATAAATGGAGAAGTGTGAGAAGTGCGGTTTCCTCTGGATGGTGATGGAAGGATGGAAGGATGAGCACAGCTGGAGGATCTACATTGTTACTGCCAAGAGAACGCAGTGTCAGTGTTCAAACATCGATAAAAGACATCTTTGTCAGTGTGGGGGAGGGGTGCAGGATGAGGATGAAAGAACAATGTCTGTGTTCCTGGTGACAGCCAATCACAGCCGTCCTGGTGGCGTCTGGAATCTGAAGATTTGCTCCATTAGTTCTGCCTTTTTGGCTGCATTGTACCCCCAGGTTGGCGGAATTTGGCTCTATTCACTGTGGCGCTGTCCAGCCGCTGAGTGACGCCGGGTTCTGTCTTTCATGCTTCTGGAAGTGACCACCCAGGAGGGCTTTCGTCTGACATTATGCCCCCTGCCCCCCAATATTATCTGTGCATTGCTGGCTGGCTGTTTAATGATCTTCATAAGGAACCCCCCAGATTAGAATATCGCTCACAGTGACTGATTAGTGTATGTACGGGTCTAAGATCTGAGGTACGTACTGGTCTGAGGAACGTAGAGGTCCAAGGTCTGAGGAAAGTACTGGTCCAAGGTCTGAGGAAAGTACTGATCCAAGGTCTGAGGAACCCACTGGTCCAAGGTCTGAGGAACGTACAGGTCTGAGGAACGTACGGGTCTAAGGTCTGAGTAAGGTACTCGTCCAAGGTCTGAGGAATGTAAAGGTTTAAGGCCTGAGGAACATATGGGTCTAATGTCTGAGGAACGTATACGTCTAAGGTCTAATGTCTAAGGAACGTATTGGTCTGAGGAACTTGCTGGTCTGAGGAGCGTACGGGTCTGAGGCTTGAGGAGCGTACGGGTCTGAGGCCTGAGGAACGTACGGGTCTGAGGCCTGAGGAACGTACGGGCCTGAGCCCTGAGGAACGTACGGGCCTGAGGCCTGAGGAACGTACGGGCCTGAGGCCTGAGGAACGTACGGGCCTGAGGAACGTACGGGCCTGAGGCCTGAGGAACGTACGGGCCTGAGGAACGTACGGGCCTGAGGAACGTACGGGTCTGAGGCCTGAGGAACGTACGGGGTCTGAGGCCTGAGGAACGTACGGGGTCTGAGGCCTGAGGAACGTACGGGGTCTGAGGCCTGAGGAACGTACGGGGTCTGAGGCCTGAGGAACGTATGGGGTCTGAGGCCTGAGGAACGTACGGGGTCTGAGGCCTGAGGAACGTACGGGTCTGAGGCCTGAGGAACGTACGGGGTCTGAGGCCTGAGGACCGTACGGGGTCTGAGGCCTGAGGAACGTACGGGGTCTGAGGCCTGAGGACCGTACGGGGTCTGAGGCCTGAGGACCGTACGGGGTCTGAGGCCTGAGGAACGTACGGGGTCTGAGGCCTGAGGACCGTACGGGGTCTGAGGCCTGAGGACCGTACGGGTCTGAGGCCTGAGGACCGTACGGGTCTGAGGCCTGAGGAACGTACGGGGTCTGAGGCCTGAGGAACGTACGGGTCTGAGGCCTGAGGAACGTACGGGTCTGAGGCCTGAGGAACGTACGGGTCTGAGGCCTGAGGAACGTACGGGGTCTGAGGCCTGAGGAGCGTACGGGTCTGAGGGAATACACAGGTAACTGATTAGTGTAGAGATAATGAACTGGACAGCATTGGAGGTGCAGCACCTCTATGTAGCATCACTTGAAAAGATTCTCCAGCTTGCTGGTAGAAATTAATCACAAATTCTTCACAAATTACATATTTTGAAAAGGGGGGGAGGAATTCAGCCTGGAATTTACTTTATTTTTTCATATTTGAACCCACTTATCTGTGTGGACAGGCAAGGATTTAAAACTTCTTATATTCATCAGCTACAAAAAAAAAAGAAACGGAAAGCAATCTGTAAAGCCCAATGAGAGGTTTTGTATTTATTACTGTAATCCAATCATGCTGCATATACAGCAACAAGGGTTATTATATACCCTGTGCTGGCAGCACCTTGGAGAGTCAGACCTCTGCTCTCACAATGGGGTCTCCAGCAGTCGGTCTGCCGCCCCCCCCCCCCCCCCCCCCCCCTCTCGTGCGCACTGCTCCAATCAGCAGCCCAGCTCAATGAGCTAGAGTACTCCTGATTGGAGCAGTGTGCAGGGGGGGCTATCTGACTGGAGACCCGGGTGTGAGGGCAGAGGTCTGACCCTCCAAGGTGCTGCCAGCCAGCACAGGGTATATTAGCAGCAGTTTCTTCATTCCTGTCTATGCAGACTATTACAGTTATAAAATAAAAACCTGAATTGGGCTTTGAGCTTGGTTGGAAAACTTTTTCTGCAGCAGCCGAGTCCAGGCGGAGGGCTCGCCGAGCGCCATTTCTGGTCCAGAACTTCCTAAAATCTCATTCCTGCCGGCGGGAATCTGCTCTCTGCTTCTGACATTCAGGAAAAAAAACAAGTGCTGTGACGTCTGCTTAATGCCCCCATTGTTCCAGCAGCTGTTCACCCGCAGCCTGTGACACCAAGAAATATTTCACACAGCTGGATGGAGAGAGGAGACCCCTGTGTGCTGTGCCAGGGGCATCCGATGGGAGCATGTAGGGGTGAGAGAAAAGGGGGTACTCCCAGTACTCTGACTATTCAGAGCTTTCCAGTCTATTTTATTAGTGCTGTGAAATGAGTGGTGCTCTGAGTACTTGTTGGTACTCCCAATGACTAGGCATGCCTCCATTGCTCAGAGGAGCCCCATGAGAAGATAGATGATGAACGCACTTCTCAGGGACCCAGATCCCTCCTTCCCTCCATTTTCTTCTACCTGAAGAATTTCATATAGCAATTACCTGTCATAAAATCACGCCAGACCGACACTGTGGCTTATTTTTACACCAATATGAAGGAATCCGCGATGGTGTCCATAGCAACCGCTCTAATGGGTTTTCTACTTCTCTTTCTGGAAGCTGATGTTTAATCCACTTATTATTTCCTTTGCCTGGTTCCCACCCTTATCAGCACGCTGACGACATTAAATAAAACCTTTCCATTTTCATTACATTCCTTATTTCAGACTAAGTGACATCATCACTGGGTCCCTGCGCTTCTCTATGAAATGCAGCCAGATCCTGGCTGGTGGGGGGGGCTGGCAGGGGGACTTTACATTCTTCCTGATCACATCACAGCACCATGCCTCAGTACTCCTCTCAAAAGCACTCAGCCCTGAGGCAAGCAGTGAGAGGAGTTATGCTAATATCAATATGTCTTGATGGGTGGATTTCCGTCTGGAGGCTGTATTTGCATGAAGACCACCCCAGGTAACACACACATGTGATGCTGAACCTTTATTATTGAAAAAACTTGGGGTCTAAGGCCTGAGAAATGTACTGCTCTGAGACCTGAGGAAGGTACGGGTCTAAGACCTGAGGAAGGTACGGGTCCAAGGCCTGAGGAAGGTACGGGTCCAAGGCCTGAGGAAGGTACGGGTCCAAGGCCTGAGGAAGGTACGGGTCTAAGGCCTGAGGAAGGTACGGGTCCAAGGCCTGAGGAAGGTACGGGTCCAAGGCCTGAGGAAGGTACGGGTCCAAGGCCTGAGGAAGGTACGGGTACAAGGCCTGAGGAAGGTACGGGTCTAAGGCCTGAGGAAGGTACGGGTCCAAGGCCTGAGGAAGGTACGGGTCCAAGGCCTGAGGAAGGTACGGGTCCAAGGCCTGAGGAAGGTACGGGTCCAAGGCCTGAGGAAGGTACGGGTCCAAGGCCTGAGGAAGGTACGGGTCCGATGCCTGAGGAAGGTACGGGTCCGATGCCTGAGGAAGGTACGGGTCCAAGGCCTGAGGAAGGTACGGGTCCAAGGCCTGAGGAAGGTACGGGTCCAAGGCCTGAGGAAGGTACGGGTCCAAGGCCTGAGGAAGGTACGGGTCCAAGGCCTGAGGAAGGTACGGGTCCAAGGCCTGAGGAAGGTACGGGTCCAAGGCCTGAGGAAGGTACGGGTCCAAGGCCTGAGGAAGGTACGGGTCCAAGGCCTGAGGAATGTACGGGTCTAAGGCCTGAGGAATGTACTGGTCCAAGGCTTGAGAAATGTACTGGTCCAAGGCCTGAGGAAGGTACGGGTCCAAGGCCTGAGGAAGGTACGGGTCCAAGGCCTGAGGAAGGTACGGGTCCAAGGCCTGAGGAAGGTACGGGTCCAAGGCCTGAGGAAGGTACGGGTCCAAGGCCTGAGGAAGGTACGGGTCCAAGGCCTGAGAAACATACTGGTCTTATGTCTGAGGAACGCACAGGTCTAAGGTCTTAGGAACGTACTGGTGCAAGGCCTGAGGAATGAACAGGTCTGAGGAGCACACGGGTCTAAGGTCTAAGAAATGTACGGGTCTAAGGCCTGAGGAAGGTACGGGTCTAAGGCCTGAGGAAGGTACGGGTCTAAGGTCTGAGGAGCGTACGGGTCTAAGGTCTGAGGAACGTACTGGTCTAAGGCCTGAGGAACGTACGGTCTCTGGCCTGAGGGACGTACGTGTCTAAGACCTGAGGAATGTACAGGCCTAAGGTCTGAGGAACATATATGGTACTACGACCTGGGCAACATACTGGTCTAAGGTCTGAGGAACGTATTGGTCTAAGGTCTGAGGAACGTATGGGTCTAAGGTCTGAGGAACGTATGGGTCTAAGGTCTGAGAAACGTACTGGTCTAAGGTCTGAGGAACGTACTGGTCTAAGGTCTGAGGAACGTATTGGTCTAAGGTTTGAGGAACGTACTGGTCTAAGGTCTGAGGAACGTACTGGTCTAAGGTCTGAGGAACGTACTGGTCTGAGGAACGTACTGGTCTGAGGTCTGAGGAACGTACTTGTCTAAGGTCTGAGGAACGTACTAGTCTAAGGTCTGAGGAACGTACTGGTCTGAGGAACGTACTGGTCTAAGGTTTGAGCAACCTACTGATCTAAGGCCTGAGGAATGTACGGGTTCTTGGTCAGGGAGTTTTAATGCTGAGTTTCCCAGGGCTCCGAATTTGGGAGGTGCACTTCATTCTCTTTGTCCCGGGCTCAGAAATTAGGAGTTGCAGGTCACTTTCAATGTTCTGGCTCAGAATTTGGAGGTGCAGGTCATTCTCCTTGTCCTGGGCTCAGAATTTGAGAGGTGCAGGTTGTTGTCCTAGTCCCGGGCTCAGAATTTGAGAGGTGCAGGTTGTTGTCCTTGTCACGGGCTCAGAAATTTTGAGGTGCAGGTCATTCTCCTAGTCCCAGGCTCAAAATTTACGAGGTGCAGGTTACTTTTCTATGTTCTGGCTCAGAATTTAGTAGGTGCAGGTTGTTCTCCTTGTCCCCAGCCTGAGAATTTGGAAGGAGCAGCTCCCCCTCTGTGTTCAGGTTTAGAATTTGGAGGTGCAGGTCACAGTTGGATGGTGCTGGGGGTCACATTTGGATCGTGCTGGGGGTCACAGTTGGATGGTGCTGGGGGTCACATTTGGATGGTGCTGGGGGTCACATTTGGATGGTGCTGGGGGTCACATTTGGATGGTGCTGGTGGTCACATTTGGATGGTGCTGGGGGTCACATTTGGATGGTGCTGGTGGTCACATTTGGATGGTGCTGGTGGTCACATTTGGATGGTGCTGGGGGTCACAGTTGGATGGTGCTGGGGGGTCACATTTGGATGGTGCTGGGGGTCACAGTTGGATGGTGCTGGGGGTCACAGTTGGATGGTGCTGGGGTCACAGTTGGATGGTGCTGGGGGTCACATTTGGATGGTGCTGGGGGTCACATTTGGATGGTGCTGGGGGTCACATTTGGATGGTGCTGGGGTCACAGTTGGATGGTGCTGGTGGTCACATTTAGATGGTGTTGGGGGTCACATTTAGATGGTGTTGGGGGTCACATTTGGATGGTGCTGGGGGGTCATAGTTGGATGGTGCTGGGGGTCACAGTTAGATGGTGCTGGGGGTCACATTTGAATGGTGCTGGGGTCACAGTTGGATGGTGCTGGGGGGTCACAGTTGGATGGTGCTGGGGGTCACATTTGGATGGTGCTGGGGGTCACATTTGGATGGTGCTGGGGGTCACAGTTGGATGGTGCTGGGGGTCACAGTTGGATGGTGCTGGGGGTCACATTTGGATGGTGCTGGGGACACATTTGGATGAAGCTGGGGGTCACATTTGGATGATGCTGGGGGTCACATTTGGATGGTGCTGGGGGTCACATTTGGATGGTGCTGGGGTCACATTTGGATGGTGCTGGGGTCACAGTTGGATGGTGCTGGGGGTCACATTTGGATGGTGCTGGTGGTCACAGTTGGATGGTGCTGGGGGTCACATTTGGATGGTGCTGGGGGGTCACATTTGGATGGTGCTGGGGTCACATTTGGATGGTGCTGGGGGGGTCACATTTGGATGGTGCTGGGGGGGTCACAGTTGGATGGTGCTGGGGGTCACAGTTGGATGGTGCTGGGGGTCACAGTTGGATGGTGCTGGGGTCACAGTTGGATGGTGCTGGGGGTCACAGTTGGATGGTGCTGGGGGGTCACAGTTGGATGGTGCTGGGGGTCACATTTGGATGGTGCTGGGGGTCACAGTTGGATGGTGCTGGGGTCACATTTGGATGGCGCTGGGGGGTCACATTTGGATGGTGCTGGGGGTCACAGTTGGATGGTGCTGGGGGTCACATTTGGATGGTGCTGGGGGTCACAGTTGGATGGT
Organism: Lithobates sylvaticus; assembly: GCA_028564925.1. NCBI lineage: Eukaryota > Metazoa > Chordata > Amphibia > Anura > Ranidae > Lithobates > Lithobates sylvaticus. The sequence goes on from CM053037.1 coordinate 4,656,036, forward strand.
GCTGGGGGTCACATTTGGATGGTGCTGGTGGTCACATTTGGATGGTGCTGGGGGTCACAGTTGGATGGTGTTGGTGGTCACAGTTGGATGGTGCTGGGGGGTCACAGTTGGATGGTGCTGGGGGGTCACAGTTGGATGGTGCTGGGGTCACATTTGGATGGTGCTAGGGGTCACATTTGAATGGTGCTGGGGGTCACAGTTGGATGGTGCTGGGGTCACAGTTGGATGGTGCTGGTGGTCACATTTGGATGGTGCTGGGGGGTCACAGTTGGATGGTGCTGGGGGGTCATAGTTGGATGGTGCTGGGGGTCACATTTGGATGGTGCTAGGGGTCACATTTGGATGGTGCTGGGGGTCACAGTTGGATGGTGTTGGTGGTCACATTTGGATGGTGCTGGGGGGTCACAGTTGGACGGTGCTGGGGGTCACAGTTGGATGGTGCTGGGGGTCACATTTGGATGGTGCTGGGGGTCACAGTTGGATGGTGCTGGTGGTCACATTTGGATGGTGCTGGGGGGTCACAGTTGGACGGTGCTGGGGGTCACAGTTGGATGGTGCTGGGGTCACATTTGGATGGTGCTGGGGGTCACAGTTGGATGGTGCTGGGGGTCACATTTGGATGGTGCAGGGGGTCACATTTGGATGGTGCTGGGGTCACAGTTGGATGGTGCTGGGGGTCACATTTGGATGGTGCTGGGGGGTCACAGTTGGACGGTGCTGGGGGTCACAGTTGGATGGTGCTGGGGGTCACATTTGGATGGTGCTGGGGGTCACAGTTGGATGGTGCTGGTGGTCACATTTGGATGGTGCTGGGGGGTCACAGTTGGATGGTGCTGGGGGGGTCACAGTTGGATGGTGCTGGGGGTCACATTTGGATGGTGCTGGGGGTCACATTTGGATGGTGCTGGGGGTCACAGTTGGACGGTGCTGGGGGGTCACAGTTGGACGGTGCTGGGGGTCACAGTTGGATGGTGCTGGGGGGTCACAGTTGGATGGTGCTGGGGGTCACATTTGGATGGTGCTGGGGGTCACATTTGGATGGTGCTGGGGGTCACAGTTGGATGGTGCTGGGGGTCACAGTTGGATGGTGCTGGGGGGTCACAGTTGGACGGTGCTGGGGGTCACAGTTGGACGGTGCTGGGGGTCACATTTGGATGGTGCTGGTGGTCACATTTGGATGGTGCTGGTGGTCACAGTTGGATGGTGCTGGGGGGTCACATTTGAATGGTGCTGGTAGTCACAGTTGGATGGTGCTGGGGGTCACAGTTGGATGGTGTTGGTGGTCACATTTGGATGGTGCTGGGGGTCACAGTTGGATGGTGTTGGTGGTCACATTTGGATGGTGCTGGGGGTCACAGTTGGATGGTGCTGGGGGTCACATTTGGATGGTGCTGGGGGTCACATTTGGATGGTGCTGGGGGTCACAGTTGGATGGTGTTGGTGGTCACATTTGGATGGTGCTGGGGGTCACAGTTGGATGGTGTTGGTGGTCACATTTGGATGGTGCTGGGGGTCACAGTTGGATGGCGCTGGGGGTCACAGTTGGATGGTGCTGGGGGGTCACAGTTGGATGGTGCTGGTGGTCACATTTGGATGGTGCTGGGGGTCACATTTGGATGGTGCTGGGGGTCACAGTTGGATGGTGTTGGTGGTCACATTTGGATGGTGCTGGGGGTCACAGTTGGATGGCGCTGGGGGTCACAGTTGGATGGTGCTGGGGGGTCACAGTTGGATGGTGCTGGTGGTCACATTTGGATGGTGCTGGGGGTCACAGTTGGATGGTGTTGGTGGTCACATTTGGATGGTGCTGGGGGTCACAGTTGGATGGTGCTGGGGGTCACATTTGGATGGTGCTGGGGGGTCACAGTTGGACGGTGCTGGGGGTCACAGTTGGATGGTGCTGGGGGTCACATTTGGATGGTGCTGGGGGTCACAGTTGGATGGTGCTGGTGGTCACATTTGGATGGTGCTGGGGGGTCACAGTTGGATGGTGCTGGGGGTCACATTTGGATGGTGCTGGGGGTCACATTTGGATGGTGCTGGGGGTCACATTTGGATGGTGCTGGGGGTCACAGTTGGATGGTGCTGGGGGTCACAGTTGGATGGTGCTGGGGGTCACAGTTGGACGGTGCTGGGGGTCACAGTTGGATGGTGCTGGGGGTCACAGTTGGATGGTGCTGGGGGTCACATTTGGATGGTGCTGGGGGTCACATTTGGATGGTGCTGGGGGTCACAGTTGGATGGTGCTGGGGGTCACAGTTGGATGGTGCTGGGGGGTCACAGTTGGACGGTGCTGGGGGTCACAGTTGGATGGTGCTGGGGGTCACATTTGGATGGTGCTGGGGGTCACAGTTGGATGGTGCTGGTGGTCACAGTTGGATGGTCACAGTTGGATGGTGCTGGTGGTCACAGTTGGATGGTGCTGGGGGTCACAGTTGGATGGTGCTGGGGGTCACAGTTGGATGGTGCTGGGGGTCACAGTTGGATGGTGCTGGGGGTCACAGTTGGATGGTGCTGGGGGTCACAGTTGGATGGTGCTGGGGGTCACAGTTGGATGGTGCTGGTGGTCACATTTGGATGGTGCTGGGGTCACATTTGAATGGTGCTGGTGGTCACAGTTGGATGGTGCTGGGGGTCACAGTTGGATGGTGCTGGGGGTCACATTTGGATGGTGCTGGGGGTCACATTTGGATGGTGCTGGGGGTCACATTTGGATGGTGCTGGGGGTCACAGTTGGATGGTGTTGGTGGTCACATTTGGATGGTGCTGGGGTCACAGTTGGATGGTGTTGGTGGTCACATTTGGATGGCGCTGGGGGTCACAGTTGGATGGCGCTGGGGGTCACAGTTGGATGGTGCTGGTGGTCACAGTTGGATGGTGCTGGGGTCACAGTTGGATGGTGCTGGTGGTCACATTTGGATGGTGCTGGTGGTCACAGTTGGATGGTGCTGGGGGTCACATTTGAATGGTGCTGGTGGTCACAGTTGGATGGTGCTGGGGGTCACAGTTGGATGGTGCTGGGGGTCACATTTGGATGGTGCTGGGGGTCACATTTGGATGGTGCTGGGGGTCACAGTTGGATGGTGCTGGGGGGTCACAGTTGGATGGTGTTGGTGGTCACATTTGGATGGTGCTGGGGGTCACAGTTGGATGGTGCTGGGGGTCACATTTGGATGGTGCTGGGGGGTCACAGTTAGACGGTGCTGGGGGTCACATTTGGATGGTGCTGGGGGTCACAGTTGGATGGTGCTGGGGGTCACATTTGGATGGTGCTGGGGGTCACATTTGGATGGTGCTGGGGGTCACAGTTGGATGGTGTTGGTGGTCACAGTTGGATGGCGCTGGGGGTCACATTTGGATGGTGCTGGGGGTCACAGTTGGATGGTGCTGGGGGTCACATTTGGATGGTGCTGGGGGTCACATTTGGATGGTGCTGGGGGTCACATTTGGATGGTGCTGGTGATCTTCCTCTGCTGTCAGGCTCATTGCTGGCTCAGATCTCGCCTTGAAGTGGTTTGTTGTGGTCGGTTTCCTGCACTGTACACAGAATGATATAGTCTGGCATTGCTCTGCCTTCCGGGTTTCCTGGAAAGATTTGTGTTGGACACACCCGGAGTGTCTCTGTCACCTCGCAGAGTGGATGTGTCACCCGTCTGATGGCCTGTTGGACGGAGGGTAGCAGTGGAGACATAAGGGGTCCCCACCATGTCCCGGTTATAAGTTGTCAGATGCACCTGCATCATCTCCATCTATATCACAGTGACCCCCTCCCTGCCCCCAATGTGTGGATGATTTTAAATCTATTCCTAAATAGCCACAGATATTGTGCTGTAAAAGTAGCAGTAACATCATGATTGGGCTTTACATGGTGGGTGTTGGAGAAGACCTGGTTTTACAATCTGCATTCCAATTCACCCCAAAGGTGTCCAGTAGGGATGAGGCCAGGACTCTGTGCATGCCACCAGAGTTCCTCCACACCAAACTGGTCACACCATGTCTGTGTGGGGGAGCCAAAAAGGGTCTTCGCCAAACTGTTACCACAAGGCTGGAGGAGCACAATTGTCTACAATGTCTTAGTATGATGGAGGATTACCAGGACCCTTCACTGGAGACACCCGAACTCCATCATTGGGAGGGGGGTCCTCATACTTCTGGTCATATAGTGTGTAGACTCTGTTCATGGCGGGGGTTGTAGACATCATCTCTGTGTATGATGAATGTAGCGGGATGGGGTGAGTGACGGCATAGGGGGGGCTGGAGATGTGAGTGGAGGGGGATTTCCATCTCCAGGTGGGAGGTAATTGTCGGAGAATGATGCCGGGGGCTGTGAGAGAGGCTCTTAATTATATCAGAGAGGAGGGGGAGGGGTTACTCCGGGGGGGGGGGGGGGTATTGTTCTGCAAAAAGCTTTTTCTGCATTATAATTATTATTTCATATTGTGTGCCGAGCGCAAACCAACTCAGCGCCCGCCGTGTACCGGGGGCATGCGACTGTCACCTGTGGGGCCAATAATATCCTGACCCTGCACCTCTGTCCACACACTCTGCAACCCTAACCACACACCCCCCCCCCCAATCCTCATCCTCATCCCCCCCTAATCCCTATGCTCCCTCATCCCACTCCACTACCCCCTATCTCTAGCCACATCCCCCTCCGTATACACCCCCATACCCCTCATCCACCTACACCCCCATCCACATCCGCATACACCCCCAATTACCTCATCACCCTCCACACCCCCCATCCTCATTCCCCTCCACATACCCCCCTAATCCCTATACCCCTCATCCCACTCCACAAACCATCCCTATCTACATACCCCTCCTCCCCATCCACATACCCCCATCTCCATCCCCCTCCGCATACACCCCCATACCTCTCATCCCCATCTACATGCCCCTCCTTCCCAGCCACATACCCCCCCCCCATCTCCATTCTATCCCCTCCGCATACACCCCCATACCCCTCATCCCCATCTACATACCCCTCATCCCCATCCACATAACCCCCCCAAACCCATCCACACCCCCCCCATTTCCATCCACATCCCCATCCATATACCCCTCATGTCCCATCTACATACACCCCCATTCCCATCCACATACCCCTCATCCCACTCCACAAGCCCCCTATCCCCATTCACACACCCCCTCATCCCCCTTCATATATCCCTCATCCTCATTAGCATCCCTCTTCACACCCCCCTTCATACAGTGCCTTGAAAAAGTATTCATACCCCAGAGTGTAAGCTCTAAGGAGCAGGGCCCTCTGATTCGTACTGTATTAAAGTGTATTGTATTTGTACTGTCTGCCCTCAAGTTGTAAAGCGCTAAGTAAACTGCTGGCGCTATATAAATCCTGTATAATAATCATGTTACAACCAAAAACGAAATGTATTTTATGTGATAGACCAACACAAAGTGTCACATAATGATAAATGATACAAATAAATATGTGAAAAGTGTGGGGGGGGGGGATTTGTATGGCGCCCCCTTTACTCTGATACCCCTAACTAAAATCTAGTGGAACCAATTGCCTTCAGAAGTCACCTAATTAGTAAATAGAGTCCACCTGTGTGTAATTGAATCTCAGTATAAATACAGCTGTTCTGTGAAGCCCTCAGAGGTTTGTTAGAGAACCTTAGTGAGCCAACAGCATCATGAAGGCCAAGGAACCCACCAGACGGGTCAGGGATAAAGTTGTGGAGAAGTATAAAGCAGGGTTAGGTTATATAAATAAATCTCCCAAGCTTTGATCATCTCACGGAGCTCTGTTCAATTCATCATCGGAAAATGGAAAGAGTATGGCACAACTGCAAACCTACCAAGACATGGCCGTCCACCTAAACTGACCGGGCCGGGCAAGGAGAGCTTCCATGACACTTCCAGGACACCTTATATCATTTCCACACACTTCCAGACATTTTCAGACACTTCTAGACTTTTCTAGGACTCTTCCAGAAACTTCTAGATAATTCTAGGCACTTCTAAGACACTTCCTGGACATTTCCAAAAATTTTTAAGACATCTCAAGGCACTTCCAGATGCTTCCCGGAAACTTCCAGGACACATTTAGACAATTCCAGACACTTTCAGAACCCTTCTAAGACACTTCCAGGCACTTCAAGACACTTTTAGGACACCTCCAAATTCTCTTAAGACACTTCCAGGCATTTGGTCCTCCATTGGAGGAGCAAGGAGAGTATAGATTGGGGTGAGTGATTGTCAGGGTGGCGATGAGTTTGTACAGATATGAGGTGAAACATTGTTGAGGTGATGCTGATATGGCGGCTTGGGCCAGGCGCTGACCACCTATTTTTTTCTCTTTGCAGGCCTTTCTACACCGAATCCGGCAGAGCGTGGTGGACAAGACAGAGAACTGCTGCATCTCCGAAGAGAATGTCAAGGTAAGCTGAGGGTATCCACCTTCACCTGTCCTGAGAGTTGCCACCTTCACCTGTCCTGAGGGTATCCACCTTCACCTGTCCTGAGAGTTGCCACCTTCACCTGTCCTGAGAGTTGCCACCTTCACCTGTCCTGAGAGTTGCCACCTTCACCTGTCCTGAGAGTTGCCACCTTCACCTGTCCTGAGAGTTGCCACCTTCACCTGTCCTGAGAGTTGCCACCTTCACCTGCCCTGAGAGTTGCCACCTTCACCTGCCCTGAGAGTTGCCACCTTCACCTGCCCTGAGAGTTGCCACCTTCACCTGTCCTGAGAGTTGCCACATTCACCTGCCCTGAGAGTTGCCACATTCACCTGCCCTGAGAGTTGCCACCTTCACCTGCCCTGAGAGTTGCCACCTTCACCTGTCCTGAGAGTTGCCACCTTCACCTGCCCTGAGAGTTGCCACCTTCACCTGCCCTGAGAGTTGCCACCTTCACCTGCCCTGAGAGTTGCCACCTTCACCTGCCCTGAGAGTTGCCACCTTCACCTGCCCTGAGAGTTGCCACCTTCACCTGCCCTGAGAGTTGCCACCTTCACCTGCCCTGAGAGTTCCCACCTTCACCCATCCTAACAGTGACCTCTACTGAAATACTACCTCCCTGGCTGCCATTGGTGGCCTCTTCTGGACCTCTGGCTCTAACATAGGAGTCTCCCCGTATAATCTCAGAGATCACAGATCCTGGTTTATCCTCAGCCTGACTCGATTGCGATAAATCCAAAATGTGTCCCCCTGGCTGCTGAAGGGCCACGTCCCCCTCCTTTCAGACTGAGCCACAGAAGATGGTGGGGGAGACCGTCCAGGAGCCCCGATCGGCCCTCCACCACCACCAGGGAATGTGTGAGAAAGGATAAGAGGACGAGGGGCCCCTGAGATTTCCTTGCTGCCGCCTGAAATAACAGAGGACACAATGGAGGTCCCAGAATCCTCCACTTCCTCCTGATAACGGGGCAGATTAGAGTGCACACCATCATTTCCCACACCAGGGGCCCCGGGCCCCACAGGAGGGAGACGTCACCATGTGATACCAGCAGATGGGGGACACCGCCACCCTGCAGTCTGTACACAGGGGGGGGAGCGGGTCAGTGCTGTATACAGGATAGGGTGTAATTCTCGGTCTCTGTTCTTATTCTGTATGTATGGACTCTGCATAGTGCCACTTCTCTTTTCCCGTATGCCGGGTGTAATTCTCTGTATCTGTCCTTATTCTGTATGTATGGACTCTGCACAGTACTACTTCTCTTGTCCTGTATGCCGGGTGTAATTCTCGGTATCTGTTCTTATTCTGTATGTATGGATTCTGCACAGTACCACTTCTCTTCCCTCTGTTCCTCATACATCTGATGTGTTCCCAGTGTTAGAGAGACTCAGAGAATGAAGCTCCACACTGAGAGTTGTCCAGAAATGGATGTATTCAAAAATTAGATAAAGTCGTCATCCAGGGCCAACACGTTTTGGGGTCAGACAACGCCTCCTTCATCGGGGGAACAAAATACAACAGAGCCTTGATGTAGCCCCTGATGAAGGGTGTAGTCTGACCCCAAAATGTGTTGACTTTGTGATAACGTTTTCGGAATAACGAGTAACTTACAATATGGAGCTTCAATCTCAGTGACAAACCCAGGAAACATCAGAAATCCTTTGGCACAGAAAAGCTGCCTTCCCAGAATCCAGCCCTGTCCAATCACTACTATTCCCCCAACCATGGGGTCCCAGCACTGCCCTTCTGCTTGACCCCCAATATTTGAGAGGATCTGAGATGGAAACACTGAAAGATACATCATGTCAACAGAGCCCTGATGTAACCCTAATGTTGGATTTTTCACCAAGCCAATATGTTTTGGGGATCAGGGAATGCCCCCCAATCAGGGCTACTAGAGTACAACCAAATCCTGATGAATACCTGGTGTTGGCATTATCACCAAGCCAACATGTTTTGGAAGTCAAGGAGCACCTGCTTTATCAGGTCTTCAAGAGTACAACAGAGCCCTAAAGTAATCCTGGTGTTGGCTTTATCACCAAGCCAATACGTTTTGATGATCAGGGAATACCCACTTATTCAAGGCTACAAGAGTACAAAAGATCCCTGATGAAGCCCTCATGTTGGCTTTATTGCCAAGCCAACATGTTTTGGGGATTAGGGAATGTTCTCTTTATCAAGACTACTTGAAAACAGAGGAGCCCAGATGAACCCCTGGTGTTGGTTCTATCACAAAGCCAACACGTTTTGGAGATCAGGAGATGTCTCCTTTTTTGGGGCTACAAGATTACAACAGAACCCTCATGAAGCTCTCTTGTTGGCTTTATTGCCAACATGTTTTGGGGATTAATGAATGCTCTCTTTATTAGGACTACTTGAATTTTGAGGAGCCCAGATGGAGCCCTGGTGTTGGTTCTATCACAAAGCCAACACGTTTTTGAGATCAGGAAATGCCCTCTTTTTCCGTGGCTACAAGAATACAACAGACAAGCTCTGGTGTTGGTTTTAACACCAAGACAGCGTGTTTTAGGGATCAGGGAACACCTCCTTTACACCCCCTTTATCAGATCTACAATACAACAGAGCCCCGATGTAACCCTGATGTTGGCTTTATAACAAAGCCAACATGTTTTTAGGATCAGTGATCTAACCCTCTATTAGGAATACAAGAATACAATAGAGCTCTGATGAAGCCATTGGGTTCTTTATCACAAAGCCAGCATGTTTTTGGGGGTCAAAGAACACCCCCATTACCAGGGCTGCAAGAATAAAACAGAGGCCTGGTGTGGCCCTTGTGTTGGCTTTATTACATGCTAATACAGTTTTGGGGATCAGAGAACACCCCCCTTTATCAGTGCTACAAGAATACAACAGAGTCCTGATGAAGCCTTGGTGTTGGCTTTCCCTTCATGTCTTGGGGATCAGGAAAATGCCCCCTTTATAATTTCAACATCAGGGCTGTTGTATTCTTGTACCCTGGATGAAAGGGCATTGCCTGAGCCTCAAAACATGTTGGCTTTATGACAAAGTATTTTTATCTCATGTTGAAATACAGCTGTATCTGGATGGGCAACCTTAGGTGTGGCACTTTGACCTCCTATTAACAAACCCAAGAAACAGTGGAAATTCTTTGGCATGTAGAAGCTGCTCACTCAGAATCCAGATACCCCATCCAATCATCACTATTCCTCCTTTGTCATGGGAGCAAGGCTGAGGTTCCAGCACTAACCTTCCATGTGATGCTAGTATTGGGGAGAGTCTAAGATTGAGGCACCACACTGAACATACACTGTCAGAGAAATATTTATTCCAGCATGAGATAAGACTTTATCACCAAGCCAACGCGTTTTGTGATCAGACAACTCTCCCTTTATCAGGGTTACAAATATCCAATAGAGCCCTGATTAAGCCTTGGTGCTGGCTTTATCACCAAGCCAACATGTTTTGGGATCAGACAACTCTCCCTTTATCAGGGTTACAAGAATCCGATGAAGCCCTGGTGTTGGCTTTATTTTCAAGCCAATGCATTTTGGGATCAGACAACTCTCACTTTATCAGGGTTACAAGAACGCAATAAAGCCCTGATGCAGCCCTGGTGCTGGCTTTATCACCAAACCAACACACTTTGGGATCAAACAACACTCCCTTTATTAGGGTTACAAAAATACAATAGAGGCCTGATGAAGCCCTTGTGTTGACCTTATCACCAAGCCAACACGTTTTGGGAACCGACAGCACTTCCTTTATCAGGGATTACAGAGTCTTGAGGAAGCCCTGGTGTTGGCTTTATTTTCAAGCCAATGCATTTTGGGATCAGACACCTCTCCCTTTATCAGGGTTACAAGAACACAATGAAGCCCTTGTGTTGGCTTTATCACCAAGCCAACATGCTTGGGGATCAGACAACACTCCCTTTATCAGGGTTACAAAAATACAATAGAGGCATGATGAAGCCCTGGTGTTGGCCTTATAACCAATCCAACATGTTTTGGGAACTGACAGCACTCCCTTTATCAGGGTTGCAGAGTCTTGAGGAAGCCCTGGTGTTGGCTTTATTTTCAAGCCAATGCATTTTGGGATCAGACAACTCTCCCTTTATTAGGGCTACAAAAACACAATAGAGCCCTGATGAAGCCCTGGTGTTGGCTTTATTTTCAAGCCAACACGCTTTGGGATCATACAGTACTCCCTTTGTCAGGGTTACAAAAATACAATAGAGGCCCGATGAAGCCCTGGTATTGACCTTATCACCAAGCCAACACGTTTTGGGAACTGACAGCACGCTCTTTATCAGGATTACAAGAATATAGTAGAGCCCTGATGAAGCCCTGGTGTTGGCTTTATCACCAAGCCAACACATTGTGGGATCAGACAACTCTCCCTTTTATCAGGCTTACAAGAATACAATAGAGCCCTGGTGAAGCCCACCAAGCCAAAACGTGTTGGGAATCAGGGAATAACCCTTCCTCAGGGCCACATCCGGATTCTGTTGTATTCTTGCAGCCCTGATGAAGGTGGCATTGTCTGGCCCCACAACATGTAAAACCTTATAAAAGAGCCCTCATGTAGCCCTAGTGTTGGCTTTATCACCAAGCAAACATGTTTTTGGATCAGACAGCACGCCCTTCGTCAGGGTTGCAAGAATACAATAGAGCCCTGATGAAGCTCAGGTGTTGGCTTCATCATCAAGCCAACACATTTTGGAATCAGACAACACCCCATTTATCAGGGTTACAGAAATACAATAGTGCCCTGAGGAAGCCTTGATGTTGGCTTCATTTCCAAGCCAACACGTTTTGAGATCAGACAACACTCCCTTTTATTAGGATTACAAGAATACAAAAGAGCCCTGAGTTAGCCCTGGTGTTCCAAAATGTTTTGGAATCAGACAACTTGTCCTTTATCAGGATTACAGGAATACAAAATAGCTCTGATGAAAGTTTATCAAAAGCCAACACATTTCAGAGATCAGGCAACACCCCCTTTTATCACGGTTACAAGAATACAATAGAGCCCTGATGAAGCTCTGATGAAGGTTTATCACAAAGCCAACACATTTCGGAGATCAGGCAACACCCCCTTTATCAGGGTTACAAGAATACAATAGAGCCCTGATGAAGCTCTGATGAAGGTTTATCACAAAGCCAACACATTTCGGAGATCAGGCAACACCCCCTTTATCACGGTTACAAGAATACAATAGAGCCCTGATGAAGCTCTGATGAAGGTTTATCACAAAGCCAACACATTTCAGAGATCAGGCAACACCCCCTTTATCAGGGTTACAAGAATACAATAGAGCCCTGATGATGCCCTGGTATTGGCTTTATTGCCAAGCCAACACGTTTTGGAGATCAGACAAATCTCTCTTTCTTTATCAGGGTTACAAGAATACAATAGAGCCCTGATGGTGCCCTGGTATTGGCTTTATCGCCAAGTCAACACGTTTTGGAGATCAGACAAATCTCTCTTTATCAGGGTTACGAGAATACAAAAGAGCCCTGATGAAGCTCACCACACGTTGGGAATCGGGGAATAGCCCTTCCTAATGGTTACATCAGGACTCAGTTGTATTCTTATGGCCCTAATGAAGGGGCGTCGCCTGACCCCCGAAACATGTCAAGCCATTTATCTCATTTTGGAAAACGGCGATATCTGGATGGGTAACTTTCGGCGTGGCACGTCAATCTCTCACTGACCAACCATGGAAACTCTTTGGCATGGGGGAAGCCGCCCACCCAGAATCCAGATCCCACTGTCCAATCATTACTATTCCCCTTCTGTCAGTAGGACAGTCCCGAGGTCCCAGCACTGCCCTTCCATGTGACCCATGGTATTCGTCAGTCCCTGTTTAACTTCTGCACAGGCAGATGATTCTTCTGGAGGTTCCGGGTCGTTCTTCATAAAGACACAAATAAATCGCAGCGTGACAGGAGCCTTTTCACACGGTATCATAAGGCTGCGATTATCATGCTGGCGCAGGGACGCTGTGATCAGCAGTTTATTGAACCTCCTGGAAACAATTAATTTTCAGATCGGATCCTCGTGTCACCATTTCTGGGCTTTCCTCCTAGATGTTTGGCTCCTATTGATGGGCCTTGGTGTATGGCTTGCTGCAGGCCCCACAATGCACCTGCTCTGCATGCTCCTCTCGGACAGACCCCTCAGTGTGTTGGTGTAGAATGCGTTTGGGGAAAGGCGCTTTGTTGGCGGCGGGGCCATGCACCAAGGCGTCTTTGTTGTGTGGCAGCTGAGGCGATGCCGGGATTGTATCTCTGGAGAATGTGACTTTTCTCTGCCAGAGTCGGAGTATTAACCCCCTCAGCTGTGTCCGCACACTGAGGACTCATTCATGGAGCCGGCCGGAGAGGAAATGCCGTCCTGTGTAAATCTTTTATTGGGAGCGCGGCCTGGAGCCACATGAAAGGCGGCAAAGTGTGTGAAATGTTCACCAGGCCTCTATCGTCCCGGCATGGTAGGGAAACAGTGGCCTTACCCAGGCCCTGCCCCGGCCCACTGTGACCTAGAGATCATGGGGGACATAAAGGCAACCCTTCAGGACACAAGTGTGAAGGCCAACGCTGATGACCACATCCCAAACATGACGTCATATCTGCTCTAGGCCAGGAATGAAGGCCACCACTGATGACCACGTCTGTAAAATGACTTCATGCTTTGCATACTTGCACTAGACCAAAGAAGGCCACCACTGATGACCACGTCCTAAATTTGAGGTCACGCTCTGTATACTTGATCTAGGTCAGGTATGAAGGCCACCACTGATGACCATGTCTGTAAAATGACTTCATGCTCTGCATAGTTGCACTAGACCAAAGAAGGCCACCACTGATGGCCGCGTCCGTAAAATGATGTCGCAGGCTGCACACTTGCACTAGGCCAAGATTAAAGGCCACCACTATTGACCGCATCCTAAATTTCAGGTCACGTTCGGTATACTTGATCTAGGTCAGGTATGAAGGCCACCATTGAGGACCACATGTTAAAATGATGTCATGCTCTGCATACTTGCTCTAGGCTAAGGGTGAAGGCCACCGATGACCACATCCTAAACACGACATCACGCTCTGAACACTTACACAAGGCCAAGAATGAAGATCACCGCTGAGGGCCACATCTTAAAAATGCCTTCATGCTCTGCACACTTGCACTAGACCAAGAAGCATGACGTCACTTTATGCATAGTTGCACTAGGCCAAGTGTGGAGGGCACCACTGATGACCACATCCTAAACATGACATCACGCTCTGCATACTTACTCTAGGTCGAGAAAGAAGGCCACAACTGATGACCACATCTTAATGATGTAACGCTCTCCATACTTCCTGTAGGCTACCATTAATAAATACCAAATAATGTCACACTTTGCATACTTACTCTAGGTCAATAATGAAGGCCACCACTGATGACCACGTCCGTAAAATGATGTCACAGGCTGCACACTTGCACTAGGCCAAGATTAAAGGCCACCACTATTGACCGCATCCTAAATTTGAGGTCACGCTCTGTATACTTGATCTAGGTCAGGTATGAAGGCCACCATTGAGGACCACATGTTAAAATGATGTCATGCTCTGCATACTTGCTCTAGGCTAAGGGTGAAGGCCACCGATGACCACATCCTAAACACGACATCACACTCTGCACACTTACACAAGGCCAAGAATGAAGGTCACCTCTGATGGCCACATCTTAAAAATGCCTTCATGCTCTGCACACTTGCACTAGACCAAGAATCATGACGTCACTTTATGCATAGTTGCACTAGGCCAAGTGTGGAGGACACCGCTGATGACCCCATCCTAAACATGACATCACACTCTGCATACTTACTCTAGGTCGAGAAAGAAGGCCACAACTGATGACCACATCTTAATGATGTAACGCTCTCCATACTTCCTGTAGGCCAGGAGTGAAGACCACCATTAATAAATACCAAATAATGTCACACTTTGCATACTTACTCAATAATGAAGGTCACCACTGATGACCACATCCTAAAAATGAGGTCTCACTCTGCATAATTGCTCAAGGCCAGAAATGAGGCACTAGGCCAAGCAACATGACGTCACACTCTGCATACTTGTACTAGGCCAAGCAACATGACGTCACAGTAGGCCAAGTATGAAGGGCACCACTGATGACCCCATCTTAAAAATGATGTCATGCTCTCTATATCTCTTGTTGTAGGCCAGGAGTGAAGGCCACCACCGATTTATCTTAAACATATTGTCACACTTTTCATACTTGCTCTAGCGTGTCCTCAGCCTCCAATCTAACCTGTAGCATGTCCCCAGTCTCCAACCAAACCTGTAGCATGTCCCCAGTCTCCAACCAAACCTGTAGCATGTCCCCAGTCTCCAACCTAACCTGTAGAATGTCCCCAGTCTCCAACCAAACCTGTAGCATGTCCCCAGTCTCCAACCTAACCTGTAGCATGTCCCCAGTCTCCAATCTAACCTGTAGAATGTCCCCAGTCTCCAACCAAACCTGTAGCATGTCCCCAGTCTCCAACCAAATCTGTAGCATGTCCCCAGCCTCCAACCCTACCCTGCATCATGTCCCCAGTCTCCAACCTAACCTGCAGCATGTCCCCAGTCTCCAACCAAACCTGTAGCATGTCCCCAGTCTCCAACCAAATCTGTAGCATGTCCCCAGTCTCCAACCAAACCTGTAGCATGTCCCCAGCCTCCAACCCTACCCTGCATCATGTCCCCAGTCTCCAAGCTAACCTGCAGCATGTCCCCAGTCTCCAACCAAACCTGTAGCATGTCCCCAGTCTCCAACTCTACCCTGCATCATGTCCCCAGTCTCCAACCTAACCTGCAGCATGTCCCCAGTCTCCAACCAAACCTGTAGCATGTCCCCAGTCTCCAACCTAATCTGTCACATGTCCCCAGTCTCCAACTCTACCCTGCAGCATGTCCCCAGTCTCCAACCTAATCTGCAGCAGGTACTCAGTCTCCAACCTAAACTGTAGCATGTCCCCAGTCTCCAACCTAAACTGTAGCATGTCCCCAGTCTCCAACCAAACCTGTAGCATGTCCCCAGTCTCCAACCAAACCTGTAGCATGTCCCCAGTCTCCAACCTAACCTGTAGCATGTCCCCAGTCTCCAACCAACCTGTAGAATGTCCCCAGTCTCCAACCCCTACTGTAGCATGTCCCCAGTCTCCAACCAACCTGTAGAATGTCCCCCAGTCTCCAACCAACCTGTAGCATATCCCCAGTCTCCAATCTAACCTGTAGCATGTCCCCAGTCTCCAACCTAAACTGCAGCATGTCCCCAGTCTCCAACCAAATCTGTAGCATGTCCCCAGTCTCCAACCAAATCTGTAGCATGTCCCCAGTCTCCAACCAACCTGTAGCATGTCCCCAGTCTCCAACCAAATCTGTAGCATGTCCCCAGTCTCCAACCAACCTGTAGCATGTCCCCAGTCTCCAACCAATACTGTAGCATGTACCCAGTCTCCAACCAACCTGTAGCATGTACCCAGTCTCCAACCAACCTGTAGCATGTCCCCAGTCTCCAACCAACCTGTAGCATGCCCCCAGTCTCCAACCTAACCTGTAGCATGTCCCCAGTCTCCAACCAACCTGTAGCATGTCCCCAGTCTCCAACCAATCTGTAGAATGTCCCCAGTCTCCAACCAACCTGTAGCATGTCCCCAGTCTCCAACCTAACCTGTAGCATGTCCCCAGTCTCCAACCAACCTGTAGCATGTCCCCAGTCTCCAACCAACCTGTAGCATGTCCCCAGTCTCCAACCAATCTGTAGAATGTCCCCAGTCTCCAACCAATCTGTAGAATGTCCTCAGTCTCCAACCAACCTGTAGCATGTCCCCAGTCTCCAACCTAACCTGTAGCATGTCCCCAGTCTCCAACCAACCTGTAGCATGTCCCCAGTCTCCAACCAATCTGTAGAATGTCCCCAGTCTCCAACCAATCTGTAGAATGTCCTCAGTCTCCAACCAACCTGTAGCATGTCCCCAGTCTCCAACCAACCTGTAGCATGTCCCCAGTCTCCAACCAATCTGTAGAATGTCCCCAGTCTCCAACCAACCTGTAGCATGTCCTCAGTCTCCAACCAACCTGTAGCATGTCCTCAGTCTCCAACCAACCTGTAGAATGTCCCCAGTCTCCAACCAACCTGTAGAATGTCCCCAGTCTCCAACCAACCTGTAGCATGTCCCCAGTCTCCAACCTAACCCGTAGCATTTCCAAAGTCTCCAACCAACCTGTAGCATGTCCCCAGTCTCCAACCAACCTGTAGCATGTCCCCAGTCTCCAACCAACCTGTAGCATGTCCCCAGTCTCCAACCAACCTGTAGAATGTCCCCAATCTTCAACCTAACCTGTAGAATGTCCCCAGTCTCCAACCAACCTGTAGCATGTCCCCAGTCTCCAACCAAACCTGTAGCATTTCCAAAGTCTCTGACTGGCCATTATTTCCTTAGGTGTGTCTTTAGTCTTCTCTAGTATTACATGTACTGAACATTATGTGTGGCCCTCTGGTGATGTCAAGGGCCACAGTTGAGCCCCCCCCCCCAATATCCCATAGGAAGACACCCACTAATTATCAGCCCCCCCTCCCCCGCTGAATGAGACGAGCCCCCGTAGTCCCGGCAGGTAGTTTCTAGGAAATCTGACGTTGTTTTGTTTTTCTCCCCCCAGATTTTGTTCTCCAACATTGAGGACATCCTGCAGGTGCACCGGGCGTTCCTGGAGTCACTAGAGGGCGCTCTCCAGCCGGAGCCGCAGTCCCACCACCAGCTGGGACTCATCTTCCTGAAGTTTGTGAGTGGCTTTTCTCTGCTTATCTGAGCGCTGCAGCTTCCTGTGTGGTGGCCGAGCCGTCCGCTTATCTCCGGCCCTCGCCGGCCCCTATCGGCCCCAATCGGCCCCTCACTCCCTTACACAACATGCTGGGAAATCAATCCCACCGCTGACCAATCTCTGCGCTTTCCAAACCGCCAAAGTCCGATAATGATGAGAGGAGCTTCAATGCGAACAATCCCCGGTGATCCCGCCATGACGGTCCTTGGTCCGGCACTTCCTCTGTCCCTGTCCCCCAATTGTCCTCTTGCGTTGTCACCCCCCGTCACACAGGCTTCCAATGGAAATTACAAGTGGCCATTTCAACACATAATGCAGGAGTTTTTTTTTGGGGAGGGGGGCATGTTTACCCTGGGCTCTAGATAACCTTGCCCCGGCGCTGCACACGGATTGGTACATTGTTGCACACAGCACTGTACACATCATAGTTATCAGGAAGTTTTGTGCAGCACCCTGCTGGCTCCTCCCACCAGCCATGATCTGCCCGCATTGCATAGAGAAGCACAGAGACCTGGTGATGATGTCACTGGACCTAAAAAAGGGATGTAATACAAAGGGAGGGGTTTAAATTATTATCATTTGCAGATTAATGGGGCTGACATGGAGGGGGGGTGAAGGGATGGGGGTGAGGTGCTGACATGGGGGGGGTGCTGACATGGAGGGGGGGTTAAGGGATGGGGGGGTGTGGACATGGAGGGGGGGGGGGGTGAAGGGATGGGGGGTGCGGACATGGAGGGGGGGGTGAAGGGATGGGGGGTGCTGACATGGAGGGGGGGTTAAGGGATGGGGGGGTGCTGACATGGAGGGGGGGTTAAGGGATGGGGGGGTGTGGACATGGAGGGGGGGGGTGAAGGGATGGGGGGGTGCGGACATGGAGGGGGGGTGAAGGGATGGGGGGGTGCGGACATGGAGGGGGGGTGAAGGGAGGGGGGTGCGGACATGGAGGGGGGGGTGAAGGGAGGGGGGGTGCGGACATGGAAGGGGGGTGCTGACATGGGGGGTGAAGGGATAGAGGGGGGTGAAGGGATGGGGGGGTGCGGACATGGAGGGGGGGTGAAGGGAGGGGGGGTGCGGACATGGAAGGGGGGTGCTGACATGGGGGGGGTGAAGGGATAGAGGGGGGTGAAGGGATGGGGGGGTGCGGACATGGAGGGGGGGTGAAGGGAGGGGGGGTGCGGACATGGAAGGGGGGTGCTGACATGGGGGGGTGAAGGGATAGAGGGGGGTGAAGGGATGGGGGGGTGCGGACATGGAGGGGGGGTGAAGGGAGGGGGGGTGCGGACATGGAAGGGGGGTGCTGACATGGGGGGGGTGAAGGGATAGAGGGGGGTGAAGGGATGGGGGGTGCGGACATGGAGGGGGGGTGCTGACATGGGGGGGTGAAGGGATGGGGGGTGTGCGGACATAGAGGGGGGGTGAAGGGATAGAGGGGGGTGAAGGGATGGGGTGTGCGGACATGGAGGGGGGGGGGGAGGGGCTGCGTTGTTTTCCTCCAGGGGGATCAGCACAGGAAGCCTGTTGGAGGATCTCTGCCCCCCATACAGGGTGATATCTCTCCATTCCTCCACCTTCCAGCCGGGGAGGGAGATCACCTACACAGCGCCCCCACTCTGACATCTGCGTGTATTACACTGCCTGATGGAAAAATGATGGATGGCTGAGCCTGGAAGTCCAACATTTTCTAGGTGTGAAATGGAAGGCAGACAGTTGGCGAGATACAAATAATTCTCCCAACTTCCCGAGGGGGGAGGGGAGGGGGGGTCCAGAGGGGATTTATTTCTCTATTACTGATGGAGAGAGTTTGCTGGATCCTCCTCCTTCCAATCATCCAATCACATGATTTGTCATTTACACCTTCGACCCGGGATCAGAGGAGTCCCTCTGTTTCATTCGTCCCCTTCTCACCTGAACAAGAAAAACCCACGGATCCTTCTTCAGTGTGTATATATATATATATACCTGTATACTGTGTGTGTGTGTGTATATATATATATATATATATATATATATATATATATATACACCTGTATACTGTGTGTGTGTGTGTGTGTGTGTGTATATATATATATATACAACTTGTATAGATGTGGTCTCAGCTCTGTGCGTTCAAATCATCTACTTTTTTCTAAAATGATTGTCTCCATTTTATTTTTTCATTCTTTGTTGCCTCTCAGCTCTGCAGGTCTCCTGTGGCCTCTTTGCAGCCACTTCTCTTTCCATGCAGTGCAGGGGGCGGGTCTCCTGATGGTGACCCCGATATCTCCATGTCTGGGGAATGTGGTCCCCACCATTGGAAGCCGTGTGACGGGCAGAGTGCTGTCACCCTCTAACAGACTTGTACTGCCCTGCGGTATATGTCGGCGCTCTGTGAGTTCAGGGGCCGCGCTCATCACTCCAGGCCTGTGTGCAGCGCCCCCCGGTGGAAGATCCTCTTCATGTGTCCCGTGTTTGTTTTTCTTCCCCCAGAAGGAGAGATTCTGTGTGTATGAGGAGTATTGCAGCAACCATGAGAAGGCGCTGAGATTACTGATGGAGCTCAACAAAGTCCCCAACGTCCGAGCCTTCCTATTGGTGAGTTCACTTTGACTCCTCCTCCCTTCCCCTTCCTTCAGCAGGCTTCTCACAGTGCACCGGGGTGGGGCCGCTTCCTCCTGTCATATGATCCTGAGATATATAACCTGACCCAGGGATCAGAGGAGGGTGACGCGAGGACCGCGGAACAGACTGGCAGCATTTTCATGGGCCCTTCAAAATAATGATGAGATTATTTTTATTGGTCGTTATTATTGTTATTATTATGATTATTATTTTAGTTATTAATATTATTATCTTTGGTCATTAATGATAATAATAATTATAATATCAATGCTTGTGATTTTTTTAAATTAAATATATATTTATTTTGTTGCATCATTTTATTATTATTGGTCGGTTTATTATTAGTATTATTATTAGTATGTTTATTATTATTATTTGTATTAATATTAGTATTATAGGTCAGTATATTATTATTATTAGTCAGTTTGTTATTATTATTAACTTTATTATTATTAGCCGGAATAGTAGTTGTATTAGTCAGATTATTATTATTATTGGTCAGTTTGTTATTATTAGTATTATTATTAGTATCAGTTATTTTATTATTATTATTAATATTGTTTTAGTCAGTTTTTTATTAGTAGTAATAACATTTTCAATTGCTTTAGTAGTAATTGTACTATTGGTTGTTTTTTTTTTTATTATTACTTGTAATTTTATTATTAAACGTTTTAGTAGTATTATCATTATTAGTCAGTTTAGTAGTATTATCATTATTAGTCAGTTTAGTAGTATTATCATTATTAGTCAGTTTAGTAGTATTATTAGGTGTTTGGGTTAAAGGTTCTTACTGGGGTATTCCCAGTCCCTGTGGTGCAGCAGAGGATTCTGGGTACTGTGATTTGTAGCACTTGGCTCCTCGCTGTGATGTGTTCCTGATTAGAAGCTACAGAGCATCCGGAAAGTATTCACAGCGCTTCACTTTTTCCACAATTTGTTATGTTTACAGCCGTATTCCAAAATGGATTAAATTCATTATTTTCCTCAAAATTCGACAAACACTCCCCCATAATGACAACGTGAGAGAAGTTTGTATGAAATCTTTGCAAATTTATTAAAAATAAAAAAGGAAAAAAATCCCATGTACAGAAGTATCACAGGCTCCTCCCACGTACAGAAGTATCACAGGCTCCTCCCATGTACATAAGTATCACAGGCTCCTCCCACGTACTGAAGTATCACAGGCTCCTCCCATGTACATAAGTATCACAGGCTCCTCCCATGTACATAAGTATCACAGGCTCCTCCCATGTACATAAGTATCACAGGCTCCTCCCATGTACAGAAGTATCACAGGCTCCTCCCATGTACAGAAGTATCACAGGCTCCTCCCATGTACAGAAGTATCACAGGCTCCTCCCATGTACATAAGTATCACAGGCTCCTCCCATGTACATAAGTATCACAGGCTCCTCCCATGTACATAAGTATCACAGGCTCCTCCCATGTACATAAGTATCACAGGCTTCTCCCATGTACATAAGTATCACAGGCTTCTCCCATGTACATAAGTATCACAGGCTCCTCCCATGTACATAAGTATCACAGGCTCCTCCCATGTACATAAGTATCACAGGCTTCTCCCATGTACATAAGTATCACAGGCTCCTCCCATGTACATAAGTATCACAGGCTCCTCCCATGTACATAAGTATCACAGGCTCCTCCCATGTACATAAGTATCACAGGCTCCTCCCATGTACATAAGTATCACAGGCTCCTCCCATGTACATAAGTATCACAGGCTCCTCCCATGTGAAGCACTGTGAATACTTTCTGGATGCTCTGTATCTGGGGCTCCTCCCCCCTTTCATAGCGACAGTGAGAGGTGTATTCTGATTGGTCAGTTTGTCTCAGTGTAACCCCACCCACTGCGCTTTTCCTTATTACCTTTGTTGTTATTTCAGAGCTGCATGTTGCTGGGAGGACGGAAGACGGACATCCCATTGGAGGGTTATCTGCTCACCCCCATCCAGAGGATCTGCAAGTACCCCCTACTGCTAAAGGTATTCAGTCTCGCCTGTGTCCCCCGTGTCTCCAGAAATGCTGAGCCTCCAGTGTGGTCACCCCTCTTCTTCCATCATGTCATAGCTGAGCCCCCAGTGTGGTCACCCCTCTTCTTCCATCATGTCATAGCTCATCCCCCAGTGTGGTCACCCCTCTTCTTCCATCATGTCATAGCTGAGCCCCCAGTGTGGTCACCCCTCTTCTTCCATCATGTCATAGCTCATCCCCCAGTGTGGTCACCCCTCTTCTTCCACCATGTCATAGCTGAGCCCCCAGTGTGGTCACCCCTCTTCTTCCATCATGTCATAGCTGAGCCCCCAGTGTGGTCACCCCTCTTCTTCCATCATGTCATAGCTGAGCCCCCAGTGTGGTCACCCCTCTTCTTCCACCATGTCATAGCTGAGCCCCCAGTGTGGTCACCCCTCTTCTTCCACCATGTCATAGCTGAGCCCCCAGTGTGGTCACCCCTCTTCTTCCACCATGTCATAGCTGAGCCCCCAGTGTGGTCACCCCTCTTCTTCTCCGTGTCATAGCTGAGCCCCCAGTGTGGTCACCCCTCTTCTTCCATCATGTCATAGCTGAGCCCCCAGTGTGGTCACCCCTCTTCTTCCACCATGTCATAGCTGAGCCCCCAGTGTGGTCACCCCTCTTCTTCCACCATGTCATAGCTGAGCCCCCAGTGTGGTCACCCCTCTTCTTCTCCGTGTCATAGCTGAGCCCCCAGTGTGGTCACCCCTCTTCTTCTCCGTGTCATAGCTGAGCCCCCAGTGTGGTCACCCCTCTTCTTCCACCATGTCATAGCTGAGCCCCCAGTGTGGTCACCCCTCTTCTTCTCCATGTCATAGCTGAGCCCCCAGTGTGGTCACCCCTCTTCTTCTCCATGTCATAGCTGAGCCCCCAGTGTGGTCACCCCTCTTCTTCCATCATGTCATAGCTGAGCCCCCAGTGTGGTCACCCCTCTTCTTCCATCATGTCATAGCTGAGCCCCCAGTGTGGTCACCCCTCTTCTTCCATCATGTCATAGCTGAGCCCTCAGTGTGGTCACCCCTCTTCTTCTCCGTGTCATAGCTGAGCCCCCAGTGTGGTCACCCCTCTTCTTCTCCATGTCATAGCTGAGCCCCCAGTGTGGTCACCCCTCTTCTTCCACCATGTCATAGCTGAGCCCCCAGTGTGGTCACCCCTCTTCTTCCACCATGTCATAGCTGAGCCCCCAGTGTGGTCACCCCTCTTCTTCTCCGTGTCATAGCTGAGCCCCCAGTGTGGTCACCCCTCTTCTTCTCCGTGTCATAGCTGAGCCCCCAGTGTGGTCACCCCTCTTCTTCTCAATGTCATAGCTGAGCCCCCAGTGTGGTCACCCCTCTTCTTCTCCATGTCATAGCTGAGCCCCCAGTGTGGTCACCCCTCTTCTTCTCCATGTCATAGCTGAGCCCCCAGTGTGGTCACCCCTCTTCTTCTCCATGTCATAGCTGAGCCCCCAGTGTGGTCACCCCTCTTCTTCCATCATGTCATAGCTGAGCCCCCAGTGTGGTCACCCCTCTTCTTCCATCATGTCATAGCTGAGCCCTCAGTGTGGTCACCCCTCTTCTTCTCCGTGTCATAGCTGAGCCCCCAGTGTGGTCACCCCTCTTCTACTCCGGGGGGGGGGGGGGGAGCCCCCAGTGTGGTCACCCCTCTTCTTCCATCATGTCATAGCTGAGCCCCCAGTGTGGTCACCCCTCTTCTTCCATCATGTCATAGCTGAGCCCCCAGTGTGGTCACCCCTCTTCTTCCATCATGTCATAGCTGAGCCCCCAGTGTGGTCACCCCTCTTCTTCCATCATGTCATAGCTGAGCCCCCAGTGTGGTCACCCCTCTTCTTCCACTATGTCATAGCTGAGCCCCCAGTGTGGTCACCCCTCTTCTTCCATCATGTCATAGCTGAGCCCCCAGTGTGGTCACCCCTCTTCTTCTCCGTGTCATAGCTGAGCCTCCAGTGTGGTCACCCCTCTTCTTCCATCATGTCATAGCTGAGCCCCCAGTGTGGTCACCCCTCTTCTTCCATCATGTCATAGCTGAGCCCCCAGTGTGGTCACCCCTCTTCTTCCATCATGTCATAGCTGAGCCCCCAGTGTGGTCACCCCTCTTCTTCTCCGTGTCATAGCTGAGCCCCCAGTGTGGTCACCCCTCTTCTTCCATCATGTCATAGCTGAGCCCCCAGTGTGGTCACCCCTCTTCTTCCATCATGTCATAGCTGAGCCCCCAGTGTGGTCACCCCTCTTCTTCCATCATGTCATAGCTGAGCCCCCAGTGTGGTCACCCCTCTTCTTCCATCATGTCATAGCTGAGCCCCCAGTGTGGTCACCCCTCTTCTTCCATCATGTCATAGCTGAGCCCCCAGTGTGGTCACCCCTCTTCTTCCACCATGTCATAGCTGAGCCCCCAGTGTGGTCACCCCTCTTCTTCTCCGTGTCATAGCTGAGCCCCCAGTGTGGTCACCCCTCTTCTTCCATCATGTCATAGCTGAGCCCCCAGTGTGGTCACCCCTCTTCTTCTCTGTGTCATAGCTGAGCCCCCAGTGTGGTCACCCCTCTTCTTCCATCATGTCATAGCTGAGCCCCCAGTGTGGTCACCCCTCTTCTTCCATCATGTCATAGCTGAGCCCCCAGTGTGGTCACCCCTTTTCTCCCACAGTGCTGATACAAAGTCCTTTAGCACTGAAGGCTAAAAAGCCAAAGTGCGCCCCCTATGACCTGCGATCTACCCCAGCAGCATAGGTTGCAGGTCCTGCCCTTCCCCCTCCTGTCGAACGCCCATGGTGGCCACCTCACCTGCCTCCCCTGGTCCTCTACAATGAAGAGTTCCCCTATAAGTCTCCTGTACCCTCCTCTATCGGCTCCGGGGCCCCAGCAGGCTCCTTGTAGTGAGTTCCAGGGATATTAGTCTTTTTATAAATAAACCTCAGGAAGCCGGCTTGGATCTCCTTCCATTATGTATAAATTCCACTTTCCTCTAATTCCTGTTTTTGCAGAAAGTCATCAGACGCACATCTGCTCCCGGCCCGTCACTGAGGCCAATTTATCGGTACATGTGAGCAGCTTCCGACCACCGGGCCCCCGGCCAGAAACCATTGTATGAAAGTGGACCTTTAATTAAAGCTCGCATCACCCTACAGAGTGACCAATCAGTGTACAGAGGGCCCCTACAGGACAGAATGACCAATCACAGTGTGCAGGGTGCCCCTA
This sequence comes from Lithobates sylvaticus, assembly GCA_028564925.1. Taxonomy (NCBI): domain Eukaryota; kingdom Metazoa; phylum Chordata; class Amphibia; order Anura; family Ranidae; genus Lithobates; species Lithobates sylvaticus. The sequence continues at coordinate 4,681,138 of CM053037.1, forward strand.
GAGGACAGAATGACCAATCACAGTGTGGAGAGGGCCCTACAGGACAGAATGACCAATCACAGTGTGCAGGGGGCCCCTACAGGGCAGAATGACCAATCAGTGTACAGAGGGCCCCTACAGGACTGAATGACCAATCAGTGTACAGAGGGCCCCTACAGGGCAGAATGACCAATCACAGTGTACAGAGGGCCCCTACAGGGCAGAGTGACCAATCACAGTGTACAGAGGGCCCCTACAGGGCAGAGTGACCAATCACAGTGTACAGAGGGCCCCTACAGGGCAGCATGACCAATCACAGTGTACAGAGGGCCCTATAGGACAGAATGACCAATCACAATGTACAGAGGGCCCTACAGGGCAGAATGACCAATCGCAGTGTACAGAGGGCCCCTACAGGACAGAATGACCAATCACAGTGTGCAGAGGGGCCCTACAGGGCAGAATGACCAATCGCAGTGTACAGAGGGCCCCTACAGGACAGAATGACCAATCACAGTGTACAGAGGGGCCCTACAGGGCAGAATGACCAATCACAGTGTACAGAGGGCCCCTACAGGGCAGAATGACCAATCGCAGTGTACAGAGGGCCCCTACAGGGCAGAATGACCAATCACAGTGTGCAGAGGGCCCCTACAGGACAGAATGACCAATCAGTGTGCGGAGGGCCACACATGGCCCCTCATTCTCTATGGTCCTCTCGCGGGTCTCATCGGTGTCGGGGGAGCGGTGATGTTGTGCTCAGTAAATATTACTCAGCCCAGCTCTATAGTCAATGACTTCATTCATTCCGATATTTACGAGTCTTCTAGAAAATGTTTTGGCGGCACAGAAAATTGAATGACATTCAGCACAACGAATGTAAATGTTACACAGAACATAAAATAAATCTCTTCCATGGAGGGGGATGGGACACGTCTTCCAAAGGGATTGTTTAAAAATGATTTAATCCCAAACCGGATGACATTTATCGCGCTCTGTGCATCATAAACGATTGTCTGTCCGGGGAGCCGAAGGATAGAATACAGAGCAGAGGAGTGCGATAGGGAGCCGGGCCGATCGCATTTAAATCATCATTTTTAAAGAGCAACTGTCATCTCTGTCTCGCAGTGGCTCCTCCTCTGACCCACTGTTGGCTCCTCCTCTGTCCCGCTGTTGGCTGGTCCTCTGACCCGCTGTTGGCTGGTCCTCTGACCCGCTGTTGGCTGGTCCTCTGACCCGCTGTTGGCTCCTCCTCTGACCCGCTGTTGGCTCCTCCTCTGACCCGCTGTTGGCTCCTCTGACCCGCTGTTGGCTCCTCTCTGACCCGCTGTTGGCTCCTCCTCCTGACCCGCTGTTGGCTCCTCCTCTGACCCGCTGTTGGCTCCTCCTCCTGACCCGCTGTTGGCTCCTCCTCTGACCCGCTGTTGGCTGGTCCTCTGACCCGCTGTTGGCTGGTCCTCTGACCCGCTGTTGGCTCTTCCTCTGACCCGCTGTTGGCTCCTCCTCTGACCCGCTGTTGGCTCCTCCTCTGACCCGCTGTTGGCTCCTCCTCTGACCCGCTGTTGGCTCCACCTCTGACCCCCTGTTGGCTCCTCCTTTGACCCGCTGTTGGCTCCTCCTTTGACCCGCTGTTGGCTCCTCCTATGACCCGCTGTTGGCTCCTCCTCTGACCCGCTGTTGGCTCCTCCTCTGACCCGCTGTTGGCTCCTCCTCTGACCCGCTGTTGGCTGGTCCTCTGACCCGCTGTTGGCTCCTCCTCTGACCCGCTGCTGGCTCCTCCTCTGACCCGCTGTTGGCTCCTCCTCTGACCCACTGTTGGCTCCTCCTCTGACCCGCTGTTGGCTGGTCCTCTGACCCGCTGTTGGCTCCTTCTCTGACCCGCTGTTGGCTCCTTCTCTGACCCGCTGTTGGCTCCTTCTCTGACCCGCTGTTGGCTCCTCCTCTGACCCGCTGTTGGCTCCTCCTCTGACCCGCTGTTGGCTCCTCCTCTGACCCGCTGTTGGCTCCTCCTCTGACCCGATGTTGACTCACCGACAGGGTAGTGTAGCGTGGAGCGTAACATGGAGCAGGGGAGAGTAGAATAAAGTGTGGCGGTAGTGATGATCAATTGCTGAGCACAATGCTCCAAGATTGAGATCTCTGTTCTGCAGACAGTTGCTCACACATTGATTATTGGTAATGGATTGGTTGGTGATGGTCGGGGGTTCGGAGCCATAAGACATATCACTGAGCGCTTGCAGCCTCATTCTACAAGGCCTGGTCTCCATCATTCCCGGAGACCGTGCAGTGTTGTGTGGTGAGGAGATATGACGATGACCTCGGAGGCGGCACATTGTTGTCCAGCCTCTAGAGCAGCCATTCTCAACCAGGGTTCCTCCAGAGGTGGCTGGGGGTTCCTTAAAGCTGTGGCTGATGTACCTCCTGTTTGATGGTGCCTCCATAGTTCTGAGCCAATGCCACTTGGTGGAGCCAGTGGTATGACGCCAATGATATTTATAACTCTCTGTAAGGGGGCTATTCTTACACTGACCACCAAAACAAGGGGCATTGTTCCCATTGACCCCCCAATGAATGGGTTTTATCAGGGGTTCCCTGAGACCTGAACATAATTTTAAGGGTTCCTCTGGGCTGAAAAGGTTGAGAAAGGCTGCTCTAGAGATAAATAGTCATTATCGGCCACGTGCTTCAACCTGATTGTACAATCTCCTTTAGATTTATCAACAACCATCTCAAAGAGAGGCCTGATGAGAGGTACAAGGAAGGGATTGTGTAGGTAGGTTCTCTTGAAGGATTGGCTTGTATTGAGCGACCAGCTTTAGATTGTCAGCTCTTCAGATCAGTTAGGTGGAGATCTGTTGGCCTCCTGTGAGGGAATGTCTATCTGTAGCCGGCCTCTCTTCTTATAAATCTTACCCCGGTTGGCACAGTAAGTGGCAGTTGTTGGCGTAGGATCTGACATGGCGGCCCCATCTATGGAGGTGTTGTGTTGGGGAGAGGAGTCTCGCATTCCTCTCCGCTCTCTCTGGGAGTCTGGATGCAGCGCTGGGATACGCTCGCATTTTACTGAAGGCAAAGCCTTTGATGGTGTTCCAGCCTCAATTTTTCTGGATGCTGCATTGGGTCTCCTCCCAGCCTCCCAGCATGTACTGAGGAATTCTCAGCAAATCTCTGATACTGCCTGGCAGGACATGCTGAGGGTTGTAGTTCCCTTGACACTAGTCTGCCTGTTGTCTTTATTCGATTTGGAAGCAACAGCAGAGGGAATTTGGAGGCCACTACTTTGTAGTCTCCTAGAGAACATCTAGATAATTGCCCTGAATGGCCTGGGATTGTAGATCATTGATGGGATGATGGGCATTATATTTCATCGGTAGGGTGATGGGCACGGTCTACCCTTGTCTTAGGAGTATGGTGGTCAGTGCCATCCCTGCCATGTACAGCTGCCCTGTGTTGCCCCTCCAATGCCTGGTCAGTGTGGCTCCCCCTACAGGACTCCCAGCAATAAGCGGCTCGGCCCTCGCCTGACTGTCCACCATAAAGTCTGAGGCACGTCCCATAACCAGCACAGGAAATGCTTGTTTCCGATTTAGTTCCACTTTGTAAATCCAGTTATATGGGGTCATGTGCCTCCCCCCCCCCCCCCCCCCAACACACATTTTATTAACATTTTTCAAATATTTTTTATTTATGGTGGAAATTCTGTGTTGGGGGAATTAGTGAAAGGCTGAGAGACGTTTGTTCCCAAATTGTTGGTAACATATTGTATGGTGGGATGGGTTTCTGTTTTCATTGTGTCAACTGTACATTGTGTGATTGGGGAATTGTGTGATTGTGAAGCATTTTAAAATGGGAATGTTGTGTAGTAGTGTATGATTGGGGAGTAAAGTATTATTGGGTTTAGTAGAATTGTGTGGTTGTGTAATAATGTATGTTTGGGAAGTTGTGTAGTATTGTGTGCTTGTTTAGTACTGTACATTTGGGGAATTGTATAGTATTGTGTAGTATTGTATGTTTGGGGAGTTGTAGAGTATTGTGTGGTTGTCTAGTATTGTATTTTTGAGGCATTGTATAGTATTGCATGCTTGTGTAGTATTGTATGTTTGGGAAATTGTATAGTATTGTGTGCTTGTGTAATATTATATGTTCGTGGAATGATATCGTTTTGTGTGGTTGTGAAGTAATTGTATGTTTGTGGGGTTTTATAGTATTGTGTGCTTGTTTATTATTGTAGGTTTGGGAAATTGTATAGTGTTGTGTAGTATTGTATTTTTGTGGAATTGTGTAGTATTGTATGTTTGGGGAATTATATAGTTTTTGTGTGGTTGTGTAACTTTGTATGTTCGTGGGGTTGTATAGTATCGTGTTCTTGTGTAGTATTGTGTGCTTGTTTATTATTGTATGTTTGGGGAATTGTTTAGTATTGTGTGGTTGTGTAGTATTGTTTGTTTGGGGAATTGTATTGTATTGGATGCTTGTGTAGTATTGCATGTGAAGGGTTAAATTGAGTTTCATATTAGCGAGAGTTTCTAGGCAAAATTTATAATTTTAAGCTGTAAAAAAACTTTGATGTTTGGGGGATTGTATAGTATTGTATGCTTGTGGAATTATATAGTTTTGTGTGGTTGTGTAGTATTGTATAGTATTGTGTTCTTGTGTATTATTGTATGTTTGGGGAATTGTGTAGTATTGTGTGCTTGTGTAGTATTGTATGTTTGTGGAATTATATAGTGTTGTGTAGCTTTGTATGTTCGTGAGGTTGTGTAGTATTGTATGTCTGTGGAGTTGTATAGTATTGTGTGACGGGTGTGGTGTTTGTGGTGTGATGATGGCCAGACATGTGATTTGTCTATCATAGTGATCAGGGATCTGGGTGGACAGTGCAGTGAATTGTGACTCAGTACAGCACAGAGCACACCAGTCCCCACACTTCTCCTCCGTTGACCCCGGTGATCGCACACTGTCCATACTTCACAATGTCTGAGCCGTGGTATACAGAAGCTTGGATTATGGAGGAACCCCGACTCACCCTCTACATGATCACCCTCATAATCTGGAGGTCTCCATCATGGCACTGACAGGCTGGAGATAATGACGGGTCCTCTTTGGGGTGTGTGTTTCTTGGCATTGACCGATCACAGATCCCCCCCCCCCCCATTCCATTCACACCACACACTGAAATACATTATCTGTAAATCTGAACCCGAGACGCCTCCACCAACATCTCATTCACCTCCTGAAGGCTCTGTGTATACTTTATATTATACTGAGAGGCCGGGAATTATGAACTCTGACCCTGAGGGGGTGTGTCTGTTATATCCTACCGGTGTCTCCAGACATCACTTATACATTGTATATATTATACTATTCCCGTGGTTGTAGATACATTGTATATATTATACTGTTCCCGTGGTTGTAGAGGCAGTAGATACATTGTATATATTATACTATTCCCGTGGTTGTAGATACATTGTATATATTATACTATCCCCGTGGTTGTAGATACATTGTATATATTATACTATCCCCGTGGTTGTAGATGCATTGTATATATTATACTATCCCCGTGGTTGTAGATACATTGTATATATTATACTGTTCCCGTGGTTGTAGATACATTGTATATATTATACTATTCCCGTGGTTGTAGATACATTGTATATATTATACTATTCCCGTGGTTGTAGATACATTGTATATATTATACTGTCCCCGTGGTTGTAGATACATTGTATATATTATACTGTTCCCGTGGTTGTAGATACATTGTATATATTATACTATCCCTGTGGTTGTAGATACATTGTATATATTATACTATCCCCGTGGTTGTAGACGCAGTAGATACATTGTATATATTATACTATCCCCGTGGTTGTAGATACATTGTATATATTATACTATTCCCGTGGTTGTAGATACATTGTATATATTATACTATCCCCGTGGTTGTAGATACATTGTATATATTATAATGTTCCCGTGGTTGTAGATACATTGTAGATGCAGATTGTCATTTAAAGTGGACCTGTCACATAACTTTACCATTCAGACTGAGATAAAAAAAATCCTAATACTAACACATCATGTTGGAATGATCCATAGATCCAGACATCAATCCAAATACAATCCTATACAGTTCTTCACCCCACTTATTTTCAGAAGTCTCAGATTTGGATGGACTGACCCTGGTGGAGCCGGGTACTGGGGTGGTGGAGCCGGGTACTGGGGTGGTGGAGCCGGGTACTGGGGTGGTGGAGCCGGGTACTGGGGTGGTGGAGCCGGGTACTGGGGTGGTGGAGCCGGGTACTGGGGTGGTGGAGCCGGGTACTGGGGTGGGGGAGCCGGGTACTGGGGTGGGGGAGCCGGGTACTGGGATGGTGGAGCAGGGTACTGGGATGGTGGAGCCGGGTACTGGGGTGGTGGAGCCGGGTACTGGGGTGGTGGAGCCGGGTACTGGGGTGGTGAAGCCCCTCTTGATCTTCCTCTTTGTGGCCGTGTTGGGTTACATAAGTTGGACAGATGCGGTTGTAGTGTGAGGATGATGGTGGAGGCGCAACGCTGTAGATCAATGTAGGTGTCATCTGGGTTTGGCCTGGTAAAACCCCCCCCCGATCCACCTCAGTTCCAATATAGAGGAAATGTCCCATAATGCAATTCTCCAAATTTTAGAGGAAACATCTTCTAATTACGTGGCTTGTTTCTTCCCCATAGGAGCTGGTAAAGAGGACATCCACCAAACACCCGGACCACCAAGCTGTCCAGAGCGCCCTGCAGGCCATGAAGACCGTCTGTACCAACATCAATGAAACCAAAAGACAGATGGAGAAGCTGGAGGTCCTGGAGCAACTACAGTCCCACATCGAGGGCTGGGAGGTGTGTGCAACCCCCAATTCATTCCCCCCATCCCGATCACCCCCTATAGAAAACGACCTTCTCCAATATATATATGCAGTAGTAGTGATGTCCTATTTTCCCTCACCGTGTATACTAGAAATGCGCACTGTCAAAAAATTTGTTTGTTTTTTGTTTCATTCGTTTTTGTTTTTTTTTCTCATTTTTTGGGTCATTCGTTATGATCGCAATTCGTAAATTTGAAAATCCGAAAATAAAAAAGAAAATCCCCAAATTTTAAGGAATAACTAACTAATAATAACAAACTATTAAATTATAGGTATTGAAATTTCCTTTCAAATTTGGCTGTTAGTGGACGCAACGAATACAAATTTATCCGAAGTAAAAAATTATCCGAAATAACGAATGCCGCGGAACGATTTAATAATAAAAAATTATAATAAAACATTTTTATTATTATTTATTATTATTATTAATATTTGGATTTTCGAGTTTTTGGATTTGAAATTAAGAAAGAGAAAATCCAAGAATTCTAAAGAAATAACTAACTAATAATAACTAACTATTAAATTATAGGTGATGGAATTTCCTTTCGAAATTTGGCTGTTAGTGAACGTAACGAATACAAATTTACCCAAAGCTACGAATTATCCGAAATAAAGAATGCCGCATCTAAACAAATGTAACAGAGCAAATTAATAATAAATAATAATTTAAAAAAAGTTTTTATTATTATGAATTTTTTGGATTTTTTTGTTTTTTAGATTTTTTTGTTTTTTGGATTTTTTCGTTTTTTAGAGTTTTCGGATTTTAGACTTTTCGGATTTTAGACGTTTCGGATTTTAGACGTTTCGGATTTTAGACGTTTCGGATTTTAGACTTTTCGGATTTTAGACTTTTCGGATTTTAGACGTTTCGGATTTTAGACGTTTCGGATTTTAGACTTTGCGGATTTTAGACTTTTCGGATTTTAGACGTTTCGGATTTTAGACTTTTCGGATTTTAGACTTTTCCGAATATTTGAATATTCAAACTGTTTCCCAATCAACAAATTTGTCAAAATTCATAAAAAAACGAATTCGTAACAAAACAAATTGCACGTGTCTAGTGTGTATGTGTATATATGTGTAGAGCTGGATCTCAAATTTTCCGACAGCATGGTCCGATCGCGCCAATTCCGATCAGGTGTAGCCTAGTCTGACGGACAAAGTGCCACGCATGCTCAGAAGAAATTTGGAGACAAAAGCTATATATATAATTTTTTTTTTTTTTTTATTATTAAATGAAATAATTGAAGGCTGTTCCAGTAAATGATTTTTGTTGTCCTCTGTGACTGTCTCCTGCTGTTATATAATGGGGGTCAGGGTGGTCACATACCTCCGGGCAGTGCTGTGTGGGGTCTTCTAGTATTACAGGGTCTCGGTGGCGGCGGCGTGTTAAACACATGTGAAGCTGATGGATTGTGCAGATGTAGCGGCACATGACCGGCGGTGTCATGTCTGCGATTTAGCAGTAAACACGTCTACACAATGTGACCAGCGATACGACTGGTGGAGGTGTCAGAAGTGACGGGTCTATTTTGGTTGCTGGTTCTGTTCTCAGCGCTTGGTATCCCATCCTTCTTTTTTATTTTATAATTTTATTATTTTTTCTTTTCTTTTTTTTTTCTTTTATTATTTTTTATTAAAAAAAAAAATCTTTTCTTTTTTTTTCTTTTATCTTTTTTTCTTTTCTTTTTTTTCTTCTTTATTTTCTTTTATTTTTTTTCTTTTATCTTTTTTTCTTTTTCTTTTATTTTTTTAAATTTAATTTTTATTTTTTTTTAAATATAAACTTTTAGTGAATCCAGCCACAAAGCTGTCCGATACAGAATAATAACAAGTCAATGTTGATAAAATTAAAATAAAAAAATTAAAAAAATCAATTGTCCGGTGCAGCTCGGCCCCAACAAGTCACCAGTATAGCTAAAATACAAGTCTACCAGCCTAATAAATAAATAATGTTCAATGGGGAATAAATTGGTACATGTCCTATAAATCTTCTATAAAAAGATAATTTAATTTAATATTTCTTTTTTTTTTTCTTTTTTTTTTTTTTACATTTTAATTATTTTTTTTTTTAAATATAAACTTTTAGTGAATCCAGCCACAAAGCTGTCCGATACAGAATAATAACAAGTCAATGTTGATAAACTAAAATAAAAAATGAAGAAAATGAATTGTCCGGTGCAGCTCGGCCCCAACAAGTCACCAGTATAGCTAAAATACAAAATACTAAAATACAAAATACTAAAATACAAATCCACCAGCCTAATAAATAAGTAATGTTCAATGGGGAATAAATTGGTACATGTCCTATAAATCTTCTATAAAAAGCTAATTTAATTAAATTTTTTTTTTATTTCTTTTTTTAAATTTTAATTATTTTTTTTTTTAAATATAAACTTTTAGTGAATCCAGCCACAAAGCCGTCAGATACAGAATAATAACAAGTCAATGTTGATAAAATAAAATAAAAAAATGAAGAAAATGAATTGTCCGGTGCAGCTCGGCCCCAACAAGTCACCAGTATAGCTAAAATACAAAATACTAAAATACAAATCCACCAGCCTAATAAATAAATAATGTTTAATGGGGAATAAATTGGTTCATGTCCTATAAATCTTCTATAAAAAGCTAATTTAATGTGAAGCGAGTTCTATGAAACGTATTCGCTTCACTTTAGCGCACATTTTCATGCGTTTAGATATATGGAGCGCTGCGCTATATATACAGAATATTATTTATTATGTTTTTATTGAGTATTATTAAGTATAAAATGGTGTTTTCGGGTTGGCTGAAGGAACGTTTGTATCCCATTGACTATTATGGGTGTAATCGGGACCCCCCCCCTACACCCCCATATTGAATTGTATGGTACCCCCCTACACCCCCATATTGAATTGTATGGTACCCCCCCTACACCCCCATATTGAATTGTATGGTACCCCCCTACACCCCCATATTGAATTGTATGGTACCCCCCTACACCCCCATATTGAATTGTATGGTACCCCCCTACACCCCCATATTGAATTGTATGGTACCCCCCCTACACCCCCATATTGAATTGTATGGTACCCCCCTACACCCCCATATTGAATTGTATGGTACCCCCCTACACCCCCATATTGAATTGTATGGTACCCCCCCCCTACACCCCCATATTGAATTGTATGGTACCCCCCTACACCCCCATATTGAATTGTATGGTACCCCCCCCCTACACCCCCATATTGAATTGTATGGTACCCCCCTACACCCCCATATTGAATTGTATGGTACCCCCCTACACCCCCATATTGAATTGTATGGTACCCCCCTACACCCCCATATTGAATTGTATGGTACCCCCCCTACACCCCCATATTGAATTTTATGGTACCCCCCCTACACCCCCATATTGAATTGTATGGTACCCCCCCTACACCCCCATATTGATTTGTATGGTACCCCCCCTACACCCCCATATTGAATTGTATGGTATCCGGAGTGCCCCCCTTTATAAAGCACGTACTGGCTCCCAGTATAATAATAAGACTGGTGCCCAGTATAATAATAAGACTGGTGCCCAGTATAATAATAAGACTGGTGCCCAGTATAATAATAAGACTGGTGCCCAGTATAATAATAAGACTGGTGCCCAGTATAATAATAAGACTGGTGCCCAGTATAATAATGAGACTGGTGCCCAGTATAATAATGAGACTGGTGCCCAGTATAATAATGAGACTGGTGCCCAGTATAATAATAAGACTGGTGCCCAGGCATCGGACGGCACAAATATCGTTCTACCTATGAAGACGATCGCTGGGATTTTTTTTTTATTGCTGCAAATCCTGGAAAGTTCTCTCTGCCAGTTCTGAGATGTGGAAAAGTAAAGGGGGGGGGGGAGGGGAAGAACCGCCATTGACGTGATCAGAGGAATATTCCAGAACTCCTCCAGGATATGGGAAGAGCTCCGGCTGGAAGAGATCAGATTATCGATCGAAAATAATCCGTATCGTTTAGTTATTAAGGGGTTCAATATTGAGTTGGCCCTTTGCAGCTATAACAGCTTCACCTCTTCTGGGAAGGTCGTCCACAAGGTTTAGGAGTGTGTCTATGGGAATGTTTGACCATTCTTCCAGAAGAGCATTTGTGAGGTCAGGCGCTGATGTTGGACGAGAAGGCCTGGCTCACAGTCTCCGCTCTAATTCATCCCAAAGGTGTTCTATGGGGTTGAGGTCAAGACTCTGTGCAGGACAGTCAAGTTCCTCCACCCCCAAACTCGCTCATCCGTGTCTTTATGGACCTTGCTAAACCTTGTGGACGGCCTTCCCAGGAGAGTTGAAGCTGTTGTAGCTGCAAAGGGCCAACTCAATATTGAACCCTCCGGACTAAGACTGGGAGCCCATTAAAGTTCATGGTGGGTGTCCCAATACTTTTGGTAATATGGTGTATTTGGTTTCCGTCCTCCTCTTTGGACTCTGCAGAAGGTTCATCGCCTTTATTGACTTCAGTTAAATTAAAGATGAATTTATTGACTTAAATTAAATTATCTTCATGGTAGAAAGTTCTCGGAGTTGGCGCAATGCAAAGTATCATTTCCCCTCGGGGATTTCTGCGTTATTCAATGTCTCGTCCAATGAGAACGGAGAATGACTGATCTGATCTTCTCACCCCTCCCCCCCCCCAGGGCTCCAACCTGACAGACATCTGTACCCAGCTCCTCCTGCAGGGGACGCTGCTGAAGATCTCGGCGGGGAACATCCAGGAACGAATGTTCTTCCTCTTCGACAATCTCCTGGTCTACTGCAAGCGGAAATCCAGGTACCGTCCAACGTGACCCACATTCACCCCCAACCTTCCCCTCTGGGGCACCGAACTCTATATACCAGGGGCCCGCCGGGTGCCCTGCAGACTTTAGGGGGGCAGATTGGGGCCACTGGGAGTAGAAAAATTGCTGTATATTAGTGGGGAAAAATTGTTGGTGTCAGCGGGAGGAATAGTGCCCCATCATTGGTGTCAGTGGGAGGAATAGTGCCCCATCATTGGTGTCAGTAGGAGGAATAGTGCCCCATCATTGGTGTCAGTAGGAGGAATAGTGCCCCATCATTGGTGTCAGTGGGAGGAATAGTGCCCCATCATTGGTGTCAGTGGGAGGAATAGTGCCCCATCATTGGTGTCAGTAGGAGGAATAGTGCCCCATCATTGGTGTCAGTGGGAGGAATAGTGCCCCATCATTGGTGTCAGTGGGAGGAATAGTGCCCCATCATTGGTGTCAGTGGGAGGAATAGTGCCCCATCATTGGTGTCAGTGGGAGGAATAGTGCCCCATCATTGGTGTCAGTGGGAGGAATAGTGCCCCATCATTGGTATCAGTGGAGGAATAGTGCCCCTTTATTGGTGTCAGTGGGAGGAATAGTGCCCCATCATTGATGTCAGTGGGAGGAATAGTGCCCCATCATTGGTATCAGTGGGAGGAATAGTGCCCCATCATTGGTGTCAGTGGGAGGAATAGTGCCCCATCATTGGTGTCAGTGGGAGGAATAGTGTCCCATCATTGGTATCAGTGGGAGGAATAGTGCCCCATCATTGGTATCAGTGGGGGGAATAGTGCCCCATCATTGGTGTCAGTGGGAGGAATAGTGTCCCATCATTGGTGTCAGTGGGAGGAATAGTGTCCCATCATTGGTGTCAGTGGGAGGAATAGTGCCCCATCATTGGTGTCAGTGGGAGGAATAGTGCCCCATCATTGGTGTCAGTGGAAGGAATAGTCCCCATCATTGGTGTCAGTGGGAGGAATAGTGCCCCATCATTGGTGTCAGTGGGAGGAATAGTGTCCCATCATTGGTGTCAGTGGGAGGAATAGTGCCCCATCGTTGGTGTCAGTGGGAGGAATAGTTCCCCATCATTGGTGTCAGTGGAAGGAATAGTGTCCCATCATTGGTGTCAGTGGGAGGAATAGTGCCCCATCATTGGTGTCAGTGGGAGGAATAGTGCCCCATCATTGGTGTCAGTGGAGGAATAGTGCCCCATCATTGGTATTAGTGGGAGGAATAGTGCCCCATCATTGGGGTCAGTGGGAGGAATAGTGCCCCATCATTGGTGTCAGTGGGAGGAATAGTGCCCCATCATTGGTGCCAGTGGGAGGAATAGTGCCCCATCATTGGTGTCAGTGGAAGGAATAGTCCCCCATCATTGGTGTCAGTGGGAGGAATAGTGTCCCATCATTGGTGTCAGTGGGAGGAATAGTGCCCCATCATTGGTGTCAGTGGGAGGAATAGTGCCCCATCATTGGTGTCAGTGGAAGGAATAGTCCCCCATCATTGGTGTCAGTGGGAGGAATAGTGCCCCATCATTGGTGTCAGTGGGAGGAATAGTGTCCCATCATTGGTGTCAGTGGGAGGAATAGTGCCCCATCGTTGGTGTCAGTGGGAGGAATAGTTCCCCATCATTGGTGTCAGTGGGAGGAATAGTGCCCCATCGTTGGTGTCAGTGGGAGGAATAGTGCCCCATCATTGGTGTCAGTGGGAGGAATAGTGCCCCATCATAGGTGTCAGTGGGAGGAATAGTGCCCCATCATTGGTATCAGTAAGGAGGAATAGTGCCCCATCATTGGTATCAGTGGGAGGAATAGTGCCCCATCATTGGTGTCAGTGGGAGGAATAGTGCCCCATTATTGGTGTCAGTGGGAGGAATAGTGCCCCATCATTGGTGTCAGTGGGAGGAATAGTGCCCCATCATTGGTGTGTCAGTGGGAGGAATAGTGCCCCATCATTGGTGTCAGTGGGAGGAATAGTGCCCCATCATTGGTGTCAGTGGTAGGAATAGTGCCCCATCATTGGTGTCAGTGGGAGGAATAGTGCCCCCATCATTGGTGTCAGTGGGAGGAATAGTGCCCCATCATTGGTGTCAGTGGGAGGAATAGTGCCCCATCATTGGTGTCAGTGGGAGGAATAGTTCCCCATCATTGGTGTCAGTGGGAGGAATAGTGCCCCATCATGGGTGTCAGTGGGAGGAATAGTGCCCCATCATTGGTGTCAGTGGAGGAATAGTGTCCCATCGTTGGTGTCAGTGGGAGGAATAGTGCCCCATCATTGGTGTTGGTGGGAGGAATAGTGCCCCATCGTTGGTGTCAGTGGGAGGAATAGTGTCCCCATCGTTGGTGTCAGTGGGAGGAATAGTGCCCCATCATTGGTGCCAGTGGGAGGAATAGTGCCCCATCATTGGTGTCAGTGGGAGGAATAGTGCCCCATCATTGGTGTCAGTGGGAGGAATAGTGCCCCATCATTGGTGTCAGTGGGAGGAATAGTGCCCCATCATTGGTGTCAGTGGGAGGAATAGTTCCCCATCATTGGTGTCAGTGGGAGGAATAGTGCCCCATCGTTGGTGTCAGTGGGAGGAATAGTGCCCCATCATTGGTGTCAGTGGGAGGAATAGAGTCCCATCATAGGTGTCAGTGGGAGGAATAGCGCCCCATCATTGGTATCAGTAGGAGGAATAGTGCCCCATCATTGGTATCAGTGGGAGGAATAGTGCCCCATCATTGGTGTCAGTGGGAGGAATAGTGCCCCATTATTGGTGTCAGTGGGAGGAATAGCGCCCCATCATTGGTGTCAGTGGGAGGAATAGTGCCCCATCATTGGTGTCAGTGGGAGGAATAGTGCCCCATCATTGGTGTCAGTGGGAGGAATAGTGCCCCATCATTGGTGTCAGTGGAGGAATAGTGCCCCATCATTGGTGTCAGTGGGAGGAATAGTGCCCCATCATTGGTGTCAGTGGGAGGAATAGTGCCCCATCATTGGTGTCAGTGGGAGGAATAGTGCCCCATCATTGGTTTCAGTGGGAGGAATAGTTCCCCATCATTGGTGTCAGTGGGAGGAATAGTGCCCCATCATGGGTGTCAGTGGGAGGAATAGTGCCCCATCATTGGTGTCAGTGGGAGGAATAGTGTCCCATCATTGGTGTCAGTGGGAGGAATAGTGCCCCATCATTGGTGTTGGTGGGAGGAATAGTGCCCCATCGTTGGTGTCAGTGGGAGGAATAGTGTCCCATCGTTGGTGTCAGTGGGAGGAATAGTGCCCCATCATTGGTGTTGGTGGGAGGAATAGTGCCCCATCGTTGGTGTCAGTGGGAGGAATAGTGCCCCATCATTGGTGTCAGTGGGAGGAATAGTGCCCCATCATTGGTGTCAGTGAATTGACACTATGTATACTGGGGGGGAGGGGTTCTTCCATTGTTATGATCTTATGCTCAGTCCAGGGTTTTATTCGGGAACGTTGCCTTCTTCTAGACATCCCACATCCTGTGTAATAAGTCCACTAAGAATTACAGAAGACCTAAGGACATGCAGGGGATGCCATATTCCATGCAGGGGGTGCCATATCCCATGCAGGGGGTGCCATATCCCATGCAGGGGGTGCCATATTCAGGGGGTGCCATATTCCATGCAGGGGGTGCCATATTCCATGCAGGGGGTGCCATATTCAGGGGGGGCCATATTCCATGCAGGGGGTGCCATATTCCATGCAGGGGGTGCCATATTCCATGCAGGGATTGCCATATTCCATGCAGGGGATACCATATTCCATGCAGGGGGTGCCATATTCCATGCAGGGGGTGCCATATTCCATGCAGGGGGTGCCATATTCAGGGGGTGCCATATTCCATGCAGGGATTGCCATATTCCATGCAGGGGATACCATATTCCATGCAGGGGGTGCCATATTCAGGGGGTGCCATATTCCATGCAGGGGGTGCCATATTCCATGCAGGGGGTGCCATATTCCATGCAGGGGGTGCCATATTCAGGGGGTGCCATATTCCATGCAGGGGGTGCCATATTCCATGCAGGGGGTGCCATATTCCATGCAGGGGGTGCCATATTCAGGGGGTGCCATATTCCATGCAGGGGGTGCCATATTCAGGGGGTGCTATATTCCATGCAGGGGGTGCCATATTCCATGCAGGGGGTGCCATATTCCATGCAGGGATTGCCATATTCCATGCAGGGATTGCCATATTCCATGCAGGGGATACCATATTCCATGCAGGGATTGCCATATTCCATGCAGGGGATGCCATATTCCATGCAGGGGGTGCCATATTCCATGCAGGGATTGCCATATTCCATGCAGGGGATACCATATTCCATGCAGGGGGTGCCATATTCCATGCAGGGGGTGCCATATTCCATGCAGGGGGTGCCATATTCAGGGGGTGCCATATTCCATGCAGGGGGTGCCATATTCCATGCAGGGGTGCCATATTCCATGCAGGGGGTGCCATATTCCATGCAGGGGGTGCCATATTCCATGCAGGGGATGCCATATTCCATGCAGGGGGTGCCATATTCCATGCAGGGGGTGCCATATTCCATGCAGGGGGTGCCTGTAGGTTGCCCTGCTGTGCAGACCCATTAATGGGACGGTACATTGTGGTATTGAAGACGAGGGGTCGGCTTCTATTGGCTGGTTGCCTGACCTGTCCTGATTTCACCTTTTAGGGTCGCGGGGAAAAAGTCAACAAAGAGGACCAAATCCATTAACGGCACATTGTACATATTCCGCGGGAGGATCAATACGGAAGTGATGGAGGTGGAGAATGTGGAGGATGGTACAGGTAAGTACTCTTTTCCTATCTGTTTTTTTTTTAGGCGGTGGGGGGGGGGGGGGGGGGGCCCAAATACTGGAACTGGTCCCCCTGTAGCTCCCCCCACAGCAGCTGAAAGCTGGCGTGAGAGTGGAAGAGGAGAAGCCGGCAGCGGTGCCGGTGGGGGGGGGGGGGGGGATTTGATTGTGGAATTGCAGGAACCAATCCCCTATTTGGCTGAAATCCGGTGTGAGAGGAGAGGAGGGGAAGCCGGAAGTGCTACAGGGGGTGGTGGGTTACACAGGGGACCTCGGGCAGCAGGGGGAATTAGGAACCAATCCGGTGTGAGAGGAGAGGCGGGGAAGCCGGAAGTGCTACAGGGGGTGGTGGGTTACACAGGGGACCTCGGGCAGCAGGGGAATTAGGAACCAATCTCCTATATGGCTGCCACTGCAGCAGCTGAAAGCTGGCGTGAGAGCCGAGGAAGGGAAGCCCTCAGCAATGTGAGTGGGAGGTACACAGGGGGGTCCAGGCCACAGGGGGAATTGGATAGTGGACAGGTGGGGGCGATCAGTGTGCCGGGGGCAATTACAGGAACCATACCCCTATATGGCCCTCCCTTCGGCAGCTGAAATCTGG
This sequence comes from Lithobates sylvaticus, assembly GCA_028564925.1. NCBI lineage: Eukaryota > Metazoa > Chordata > Amphibia > Anura > Ranidae > Lithobates > Lithobates sylvaticus. The sequence goes on from CM053037.1 coordinate 4,698,221, forward strand.
CATGTGAGTAGAGGAGGGAAAGCCTGGCAGTGCTGCGGGTGGGGGTAAACAGGGGGCCTCGGGCAGCAGGGGGAATTGGATAGTGGACAGGAGGGGATAATGAGTGTAACGAGGGGCAATTGCAGGAACCAATCCCCTATATGGCTACCCCTTTAGCAGCTGAAAGCTGGCCTGAGAGGAGGGATATTCGGAAGTGCTGCGGGTGGGGGGGATACACAGGGGATTCTGGAAAGCAGGGGGACTTGGATAGTGGACAGGAGGGGGTGACAAGTGTGGTGGGGCAATTACAGGAACCAATCCCTTACATGGCCCCCAAAGCCGGTGTGAGAGGAGAGGAGGGGAAGCCGGAAGAGCTGCGGGTGAAGAGGTGGGGGTACGCAGGGGCTCGGGGCAGCAGGGGGAGTTGGGGGGAGGGGGTGATAAGTGTAACGAGGGGCAATTACAGGAACCAATCCCCTATATGACTACCCCTGCAGCAGCAGAAAGCCAGCGTGAGAGGAGGGAAAGTCGGAAGTGCTGCGGGTGGGGGTTGTACACGGGGGCTCTGGGCAGCAGGGGGAATTGGATAGTGGATAGGAGGAGATGATAAGTGTAACGAGGGGCAATTACAGGAACCAATCCCCTATATGGCTACCCCTGCAGCAGCTGAAAGCTGGCGTGAGAGGAGGTAAAGTTGGAAGTGCCAAGGGCGGGGGTGTACACAGGGGGCTCTAGGCAGCAGGGGGAATTGGAGAGTGGACAGGAGGAGGGTGATCAGTGTGGCATGGAGGGGGGGGGGGGGCAAAACAGGAACCAATCCCCTATATGACTATCCCTGCAGCAGCTGAAAGCCAGTGGGAGGGAGACGAGGAGAACTCGGCTTTCAGATGCAGCAGGAAGAGCCATGCAGGGGATCGGTTCCTGGAATTGCCACACTAATCGCCCCCTCCTGTCCACCAATTCGATTCCCCTTGATGCCCGGCCCTCCCCCCTGCTGAACTGATGGGGCTTCCTGTACAGGGCCCGGGCCCCATGAGTTCAGCAGGGGAGCCTTCTACAGTGCTAACCATAGTACTTGTCTAATTCTCATCACTTCCTGTGTCTGGATCCTCTTTCCTGCACCGTCTGTCAGCAGATCAGCCCTTGCAGGTCCGAACTCCCGAGGTCTCATTGACTTTACAGGTTTAAATTTCCAGTAATCAATCATTAATTGGCTGCGTCGTGCCGCCGCGCTGCGACTGTTGATACGGCGAGTGTCCTTGTGTCATCTCATTACACGGCGGCGCGCAGTGACAGGTGAAAGCGGAGACTCCCCATCCATGTAATTATAGGAGATGCCCGGCTTTGTCACCATCTGTGCCGCATCCTCCACCATTTCCTCCGATTTTAGATGAAGGCCTTTGGATATCACTATGTCCGCTCACACCAATCACACGGCAGAGCCGCTCTAAGCTAATAAATGTGCTTCTCATAGACATCTGTTTTATGTCGTATAATACGATCACCACGAAATCACTTCCAGCTTCCTCCGCTGCGATAACAGACGCATCAACTTACCTCCTAATAACATCTTCCTCCACTTATAGAGGCGCGGCCAGAGCAACCGCTGGCCACCTTAACCCCTTCCCGCCAAATAGTGCCCCATTGTTGGTGTCGGTGGGAGGAATAGTGCCCCCCAAGGGCCGGATAAAGGCTAGGCAAAGGGGCCACATCTGGCCCTCGGGCCGCAGTTTGGAGACCCCTGATATACAGGATGAGCAGCAAAACCCGTTTCATTCGGGGATTCCTGTTCTGTAACTGGAGGTGATAACCGAACGGCCCAATCATAAGTCACAAAACATGGAGCCAATGAAAGGACCCCCTCAAATGTCCGCACCCCCTTAGTTCTTAATCTTGTTTCTTCATAGACAACTATTACAGAAGACTGACCGCTGTTATTGATGCTAAAGGGGGCATCAATAACCACTTGATGGGGATTACCATCAATAACGGCGGTCGGCCTTCTGTAATAGTCGTCTATGAGCTCACCCCCCCCCCAACCCACCACCATGCTTCACATGCTGATTGGAGCGTGCACCGTGGCGCACCCCTAGCGCAGAGACCAAGGTGTCACCGACGTCTCCTGGTCTTGGACTAATGATTGGGAGTTGGAGGAACCTGTAAGCCTGTGATTGGCTGTCACAGTGATCACTAGTTTTAGAACCCTCCTCTCTGAGGGCAATAAGATACATTGTAACTTTTTCTCCGTATTGGATAAATCTGCTAAAAAAATCAAATAAAAAAAATGTGTAAAAAACATAAATAAACAAAAGCTGAAAATGGCTGGATCGGGGTCTGATCTAGGTTGGTGTCGGTGTGTTTTCTATTGGCGTACATGGACGTCCTTCTTGGCTTGCGTGGCCCTTTACCACGTGATCAGCTGTCAGCCAATGACAGCTGATCACGTGATGTAAACAGAAGCCGGTAATCGGCTTGTTTTTTTAAACGAGCGGATTACCGGCTCATGTAAAAGGGAGATCGTCCCACACACCGACAGCCACTGCTGCTAAGCAGTGCCACCTACCAGTGCCCATCAGTACTGCTAAGCAGTGCCCACCTGTGTCACCTACCAGTGCCCACCAGTGCCACCTACCAGTGCCCATCAGTACTGCTAAGCAGTGCCCACCTGTGTCACCTACCAGTGCCCACCAGTGCCACCTACCAGTGCCCATCAGTACTGCTAAGCAGTGCCCGCCAGTGTCGCCTACCAGTGCCACCTACCAGTGCCCATCAGTACTGGTAAGCAGTGCCCGCCAGTGCCACCTACCTGTGCCACCTACCAGTGCCCATCAGTACTGCTAAGTAGTGCCCACCAATGTCACCTACCATTGCTGCCAATCAGTGCTGCCTATCAGTGCCACCTTCAAGTACCCATCAGTGCTGCCCATCAATGCCGCCTATCAGTGCCAACTATCAGTCCCCATCAGTGCAGCCTCATCAGCGCACATCAATGAAGGAGAAAAATTTATTGTTTGCAAGCTATGAAAATGTGTTTTTTTTTTTTTTTTTTTTTTTTCAAAATTTTTTTGTTTGTTTAGCAAAAAGTACCCATCAGTGCAGCTTCATAAGTTCAGTCTCATCAGTGCCCATCAGTGCAGTCTCATTAATGCAGTCTCATCAGTGCAGACTTATCAGTGCCCATCAGTGAAGGAAAAATATTACTTATTTACAAAGTTTTATAACAGAAACTAAAAAAAAAAAACATTTTTTCTACATGTTCTGTCTTTTTTTGTTTGTTTAGCAAAAAGTGCCCATCAGTGTTGCCTCATCAGTGCCCATCAGTGCAGTCTCATCAGTGCAGCTTCATCAGTGCCCACCAGTGAAGGAAAAACATTTTAAAAAATTTACAAAATCACATTTTATTACAGAAACTAAGAAAAAATCGTTTTTTTCCAAAATTTTCTGTCTTTTTTGTTTGTGTAGCAAAAAGTGCCCATAAGTGCAGCCTCATCAGTGCAGCTTCATCAGTGCAGCCTCATCAGTGCGAATCAGTGCAGCCTCATCAGTGCAGTCTCAGAAGTGCAGCTTCATCAGTGCAGCCTCATCAGTGCAGTCTCATAAGTGCCCATCAGTGAAGAAAACAAATGACTTATTTACAAAATTTTATAACAGAAACTAAGAAAAAAGTTTTCAAAATCTTCTGTCTTTTTTTTTTTTTGTTTGTTTAGCAAAACATAAAAAAAAACCCAGGGGTGATTAAATAAATAATGTTGCATAAATAACCCCCCCTGTGTATCCCCCCCCACGCGCGCCCCTCCTGAATATCCCTCCTCTCCTCCTGTTGCATAAATAATGTTGAATTGTCATTCAAATTGTGACAGCGCTGAAAGCTGAAAATTGGCCTGGGCAGGAGGGGGTATAAGTGCCCAGTAAGTGTTGGATGGATAAAATACCAAATTGCACACTATACAATGTTTTAATAATCCAGAAGTCTTGGCGGACGGCACACGCGGGGTTCTCACCTCTCCTCTCTGTAGAATAAATTGGTTATTGTTCCTGACTCGGCTTCCATTGGAGAGATTCACCGTCATTTCCTGTCCCCCCTGATTCCCTGTTATTGGGACAGGAATATCTCCCCAATAAAGGCACAGACTGCAGTAAGATGTCCCCTCCCCCCATGGCGGATGATGGGCGGGGGTCTGTTTTGTATGGGGGGGGGGCAGGATTGTGGGTGTATGAACGTCTCACGCATGATGCCGTTTCTCTCTCCCGCAGCCGATTATCACAGTAACGGTTACACCGTCACCAACGGCTGGAAGATCCACAACACCGCCAAGAACAAATGGTTCGTCTGCATGGCCAAAACCGCGGAGGACAAGCAGAAGTGGATGGACGCCGTCCTGAGGGAGCGCGAGCAGCGAGAGAGTGAGTGCAATCCCAATCAATGGCCGTGTGGCATCAGCTAGCCATTGCACACAATGCAGTTTCATCCAACAATAAGCCCTCCTTCCGGCTACATTGATAAGAGGAGCCGGTTTGTAACGTGTAACCTTCCCGCGGGTCTCATTTTCATTCTGGGTGGAGTTTCTGATGTATGGCGGGAAGTATCTTTGCTCTCGCTGGGTACGTAGATCTGCGGGTTCGGTAAATGCTCCACTTGGAATCTGCTCTGTCAGCGGATGGGTGGGGGGTTGGGTGGAGGGGGCTCGGCATTACGCTGCATTAGGCCAGAATTCCTGATGCATATTGATCGCAGAAGATACATAATTAATGCCACGATGGAAAAGGAGATGGAAGATGCTTTTGTTGGTGACTTCTGGCGTCCGCCATCTTTCCATCCTGCCTGTGCGATGTGAGCGATCTTCTGCCAACCTTCCGGTGGAATGAAGTCTATAGATTTGTTTGGTTTGATGCAGGGAGATATTATATGGTGGTCCTACTGGGATGGAGGTTTGAGCTGGCTGGGTAATATTAGGTGGGTTGTTTCTGCTTAAAAGGAAATGGCGGCGGTTGTGGATGGAACTGGAGTACCAACTACCCGAAGACGGTACAGGGCCAAATACTCTTCATGAGGTCAGGAGGAACATTTCCATCCTTTTTTTAAGGCAATATTGGACCTGGGATGGCACCCTGGGAAGGGAGGGGAGGGGAGGGGGTCATATTGCCTCCTCTAATACTGACTGATCTTCAGCCATGGAGATCTAGTGCTAAAATGAACTATCTCAAGGCAATATTGGCCCTGGGACAAGTCCCTGGGATGGGAGGGGGTTGTAGTGCCGACTTTAACACTGCCGGAGATCAACCTATTAATTGGGTGTGCATCTCTCTCTTTCTTTTTTTATTTATTTTCCCGGCATAGTTAAAGTGCGTACATACATAACTGAACTTCAGTTATGGGTATCTAGCACTAGAGTGAACTATCTCAGGGCAACATTGGCCCTGCAACTGGACTCCGAGAAGAGAGGGGGTCGTATTGCCTCCTTTAATACTGATTGATCTTCAGTTATGGGTATCTAGTGTTAGAATGAGCTATCTCAAGGCAAAATTGTCCCTGGGACAGGAATCTGGAAAGGGACGGGGTGGTATTGCCCCTTTTAATACTACTAATTGATCTTCAGTTATAAGTATCTAGTGCCAGAGTGAACTATCTCAAGGCAATATTGTCCCTGGGACTGGACCCTGAGAGGGGGGGTGGGTCATATTGCCTCCTTTATACTGACTAATCTTCATTTATGGGGCTCTAGTGCTAGAGTGAACTATCTCAAGGCAATTTTGGCCCCGGGACAAGACCCTGAGAAGGGGGGGGGGGGGTTGTATTGCCTCCTTTAACACTGCTGGAGATCAACCTATTAATTGGGTGTGCATCTCTTTTTTTTTTTGGCATAGTTAAAGGGCATACATACATAATTGAGCTTCATTTATGAGTATCCAGTGCTAGAGTGAACTATCTCAAGGCAATATTGCCTCTTCTAATACTGAGTGATCTTTAATTATCTGCATCAAGTGTTAGAATGAGCTATCTCAAGGCAACTTTGTCCCTGGGACAGGACTCTGGAAAGGGAGGGGGTTGTATTGCCCCTTTTATACTACTAAGTTATCTTCATTTATGGGCATCTAGTGTTTGAGTGAGCTATCTCAAGGGGCAACATTTTCCCTGGGATGGGACTCTGGGAAGTGGGGGGGGGGGGTTGGATTGCCTTCTTTAATACCGCTGGAGATCAACCTATTAATGGGTGTGCATCCTTTTTTTTTTCGGCATAGTTAAAGTGCATACATACATAATTGAGCTTCATTTATGGGTATCCATTGCTAGAGTGAACTATCTCAAGGCAATATTGGCCCTGCAACGGGACTCTGGGAAGTGAATGGGTCATATCGCCTCTTCTAATACTGAGTGATCTTTAATTATCTGCATCTAGTGCTAGAGTAAGCTATCTCAAGGCAATATTGGCCCTGGGACGGGACTCTGGGAAGGGACAGGGTTGTATTGCCCCTTTAATACTACTAATTGATCTTCAGTTATGAGTATCTAGTGCTAGAGTAAACTCAAGGCAATATTGGCCCTGGAAAGGGACTTTGGGAAGGGGGGGCTGTGTTGCCTTCTTTAGTACTGCCAGAAATCAACTTAATAATGGGTGTGCATCTCTCTCTTTTTTTCCTGCATAGTTAAAGTGCATACATACATAATTGAACTTCAGTTATGGGTATCTAGTGCATATTAGTCATTAGTTGCTTTAGTGAGGTGGGGGGGGGGGGGACGGGGGTTGGGATTAGAACCTCTGTGGGACTTTAGGAGATTTCCCCCCACTTAGGCCCATATCAGACAAGCCACCCTGACATTAGTGACCAGTCACCAGCAACAGGATCGCCAGCAGACCCCTCACCTTTTCCAATGGATTTGTTCCCCTGATAGCCGGGCCAGGAAGACATCATACTATGGCACGCAAGTGTTTCCGGGCCCCCGGAGGTGCCGTTCCATTGGAGGTAGAGGTTCCCTGTTCTGGGTCATTCCATTTCACTGTCATGGTGGCAACTTATTCCTTAAAAGTAAGGGGAAATCTCTTTAATGGAACCCAGGATAGCATTAAAAACCCAGTGGGAGGGGGGGGGGGGGGGTTCCAGTCCCTCCCCATGTTATTCACTTTAAATGTTAATCGGACTGTATGCGGAGTCCTTGTCTGTGATCTGGAGGTTCCTGTTCTTGTAGAGGGACTCCGATGACAGACAGGCGGTTAGAAGTTAATGAAGTGGATTTATAAAGGGAGGGATGCAGTCGATCAGACAGCTCATGGTCGGCCTCGGCTGTCTCTTCCAGGGACGATGTGACTTGTCTGGCTCAGTTCTGTACACAGCGTATACATTGTGATTGGTGGGACGCTGGTGATTATCTCCGGCAGGAAGTAGCGAGTAATTAGCGCTCTGCTAAGTGGTTAATTATAGACACAGAATAGAGCGCCCTGAATTGTGTCACCCTTTATTTCTCCAGGACCCCCCCTTCCCCACCCCCAGCGCGACGAGGTAATCTAATTGTCCCGGCATTGTACTGAGCCCCATTCACAGTCCTTGTTCATTCCTCCTCCTCTCCATACATTTCCTGGACCTTTGTATCCTCCATCAATGGGACCCCCTGTGGGGTTATTAGAGGACACAGAGGTCCCACAGCTTAGTGCTGCTATAGGATTGGTGGATAGAAGGGGGGGCGGGGCAGTGACCACGCCGGGATGGCTGACCTTTTCACTATGCAAACTGGAGAACAAATGAAATTGAAACATTTTCAATACATTGGAGATATATTGTGTCTGCAATCCTTCCTTAAATGGTCTTCTTACATCTCACATGCCCCCCCGGCTCAGCAGAAATCACTAAAAGGTTGATAAAACTAACATATTTCAGGCACTGGGGATCAGATTGGGCATTTTACTTGAGAATAGAGAGCAGACAGTTCCTCGGCAGTATAAACAGAAAAGTCAGTGCTACTACCCATACAACACATAGATAGCAGAGCTCTGGGATGCTCGATCCACAGTCGCTGGGTGAAGTAATGATCCGCACTCCGGTTGTTGCTCTTTAAAAAATCTTTGTTTTTATTAACAAGCCACAGTGAACAAACGCAGTTGAAAACGGTTGACACGTTTCAGCCTATAAGGCCTTAGTCATAACCACTGGTGGTTATGACTAAGGCCTTGTAGGCTGAAACGTGTCAACCGTTTTCACCTGCGTTTGTTCACTGTGGCTTGTTACTAAAAAAAAAGATTTTTTAAAGAGCAACAACCGGAGTGCGGATAATTTTTCCTACAACTCCTCAACAGTGCCGTAGTCCTTATATACCCTCTACAGAGGTGCTGGTGACACAGGAGGAGGCCGTAGTGAATAGCGGGGGGGTCACAGTACTGGGTCTATGGTATGGCAGGTGTGTGAATCGGATGACTGGCTGAACACAATTCCAAATGTTTTGGCAGGTTAACCCGCTCACCTGTAAGATAAATCTGTTGAAATTATAGCTGCCCTGGGCAGGGCCTGGGACAAGGGGTGGGCAAGAGGGGAGGCTGCCCCGAGCACAATGGTTTATTGCAGGGATGATGGCGCCCTGTGCAAGTTGCTTCTGTTACAAGGCTGACAGGAGTAGTGGCCGCAATATCACTGCTAACCCTAAGGGGGGGGCAGTTTAGCCTGGGAGCTAGAGGACCTTGTCCTGGTGTCTTGCCGAGCTAGTTCCCCGGCGGATAAGGACCCCCCTGTACTGCGCAGGCGCTGCGCTTGCGCAGTACGAAGCACAATGAAGCACAACAGAGTTTCCGAAAATAGCCGAAGCTGAACACAGTCAGTCAGCTGTACACGGCGCCTGCGCACTACATTCTAACCTATTTCCAGGTTCGAGCCCCACCATCCAAGTGGATGTAGAGTTGGAATAAAAATATGCCGAGCGCAGCGAGGCCATGTCCCGAAGCGTGGCGAGCCCGCGAGGGGCCCTGTTACAGGTGCCGTGTACAGCTGATTCACTGTCTTCTTCTTCGGCTATTTCCGGCGGCTTCGTTGTGCTTCGAGGCGATTCATTTCGCAGTTGCAGCGCTATACAAATCATTCATTCATTCATTCATTCGTACTGCGCAAGCGCTGCGCCTGCGCAGTACAGGGGGGTCCTTATCCTCCGAGGGGAACTTTTATCGGCGGAACACCGGCACTGGCCCCAGAGCACCATTAATATCTTCACTGGGTCTCGGTGCTTCTATATGCAATGCAGGCAAGGTTAAAAAGAACTGAAATGAATGAAAGGGGGGAGGGCCGGGGACAGTCAGGCTGGGGGAGGAAATAGCTAGATGATGATGGACGTCCTCTAGCCAGGAAGTCTTTCAGGTTTATGATAAATCCATTGAATATCTCAGGCCCTGAGTGAACACAGTAAGAGAGACGCAGGCTGCTGAACCCTATTCATGTCTTCTATCTGTGCTTATCGCTTCAATCTGTTCCTAAATGATAACCATATTGATTGTAGATCTTGCACAGGGTGTGGGCCCCCCATAAATCTCCCTGCTGTCATCGCAATGCTTGGCAGTGATCTCAGCTTTGGCGTATACATCCCGGGGAGAAAACTGGGAATGAGCACTGGAGATCGGACTGTCCGGGGACCAACATGTGAGAATAGTACAACTCCTCTAAGTGTATAGGGCCAGTTATGTCCTGCTGATGGTTCTGCCTTGGAAAGGAAGTGAAGGTCATTGTCCCATATGGGGGACACGGCAAGTAAAACCAACAGGATCTCTCTCTTCCCCGCTCTCTCCAAAAAAGAAATTGCTCTGCAAGTAATCAGGTTTTAGAGTGGACCCGTACTGTCCTGGTGAGGGAGGTAAGCTTCTGACCTCATCATTTTTTGCTCTTCTTACCATCTCTGAAAGAGAAGATTATAATAATGGATGGAGATGTCTACATACAGGTCCCCTTTAATGAGGGTACTAAGAAGAGAGACCTGGTGACTTCCTCTGCAGAACATTGAGGAGCAATGCTCCATCTCCATGCAAAGGATTGTAATTATGGAAAGGATTGTAATTGTAATTATGGAGACGTCCACATACATGTCCCCTTTAACGAAGGTACTAAGACGAGAGACCTAGTGAGTTCTCCTCAAGGATCATTGTAGAGCAATGCTCCATTAATACGGAGGATTATAATAATGAAGACATAATTGAGCTTCATTTATGAGTATCCAGTGCTAGAGTGAACTATCTCAAGGCAATGTTGCCTCTTCTAATACTGAGTGATCTTTAATTATCTGCATCAAGTGTTAGAATGAGCTATCTCAAGGCAACTTTGTCCCTGGGACAGGACTCTGGAAAGGGAGGGGGTTGTATTGCCCCTTTTATACTAAGCAGTTATCTTCATTTATGGGCATCTAGTGTTTGAGTGAGCTATCTCAAGGGGCAACATTTTCCCTGGGATGGGACTCTGAGAAGAGGGGGGGGGGGGTTGGATTGCCTCCTTTAATACCGCTGGAGATCAACCTATTAATGGGCGTGCATCCTTTTTTTTTCGGCATAGTTAAAGTGCATACATACATAATTGAGCTTCATTTATGGGTATCCATTGCTAGAGTGAACTATCTCAGGGCAACATTGGCCCTGCAACTGGGCTCCGAGAAGAGAGGGTGTCGTATTGCCTCCTTTAATACTGCTGGAGATCAACCTATTAATTGGGTGTGCATCTCTTTTTTTTTTTTTTTGCATAGTTAAAGGGCATACATACATAATTGAGCTTCATTTATGAGTATCCAGTGCTAGAGTGAACTATCTCAAGGCAATGTTGCCTCTTCTAATACTGAGTGATCTTTAATTATCTGCATCAAGTGTTAGAATGAGCTATCTCAAGGCAACTTTGTCCCTGGGACAGGACTCTGGAAAGGGAGGGGGTTGTATTGCCCCTTTTATACTACTAAGTTATCTTCATTTATGGGCATCTAGTGTTTGAGTGAGCTATCTCAAGGGGCAACATTTTCCCTGGGATGGGACTCTGAGAAGAGGGGGGGGGGGGGGGGGTTGGATTGCCTCCTTTAATACCGCTGGAGATCAACCTATTAATGGGTGTGCTGCATCCTTTTTTTTTTTTTTTGGCATAGTTAAAGTGCATACATACATAATTGAGCTTCATTTATGGGTATCCAGTGCTAGAGTGAACTATCTCAAGGCAATATTGGCCCTGCAACGGGACTCTGGGAAGTGAATGGGTCATATCGCCTCTTCTAATACTGAGTGATCTTTAATTATTTGCATCTAGTGCTAGAGTAAGCTATCTCAAGGCAATATTGGCCCTGGGACGGGACTCTGGGAAGGGACAGGGTTGTATTGCCCCTTTAATACTACTAATTGATCTTCAGTTATGAGTATCTAGTGCTAGAGTAAACTCAAGGCAATATTGGCCCTGGAAAGGGACTCTGGGAAGGGACAGGGTTGTATTGCCCCTTTAATACTACTAATTGATCTTCAGTTATGGGTATCTAGTGCTAGAGTAAACTCAAGGCAATATTGGCCCTGGAAAGGGACTTTGGGAAGGGGGGGCTGTGTTGCCTTCTTTAGTACTGCCAGAAATCAACTTAATAATGGGTGTGCATCTCTCTCTTTTTTTCCTGCATAGTTAAAGTGCATACATACATAATTGAACTTCAGTTATGGGTATCTAGTGCATATTAGTCATTAGTTGCTTTAGTGAGGTGGGGGGGGGGGGGGGGCGGGGGTTGGGATTAGAACCTCTGTGGGACTTTAGGAGATTTCCCCCCACTTAGGCCCATATCAGACAAGCCACCCTGACATTAGTGACCAGTCACCAGCAACAGGATCGCCAGCAGACCCCTCACCTTTTCCAATGGATTTGTTCCCCTGATAGCCGGGCCAGGAAGACATCATACTATGGCACGCAAGTGTTTCCGGGCCCCCAGAGGTGCCGTTCCATTGGAGGTAGAGGTTCCCTGTTCTGGGTCATTCCATTTCACTGTCATGGTGGCAACTTATTCCTTAAAAGTAAGGGGAAATCTCTTTAATGGAACCCAGGATAGCATTAAAAACCCAGTGGGAGGGGGGGGGGTTCCAGTCCCTCCCCATGTTATTCACTTTGACTGTTAATCGGACTGTATGCGGAGTCCTTGTCTGATCTGGAGGTTCCTGTTCTTGTAGAGGGACTCCGATGACAGACAGGCGGTTAGAAGTTAATGAAGTGGATTTATAAAGGGAGGGATGCAGTCGATCAGACAGCTCATGGTCGGCCTCGGCTGTCTCTTCCAGGGACGATGTGACTTGTCTGGCTCAGTTCTGTACACAGCGTATACATTGTGATTGGTGGGACGCTGGTGATTATCTCCGGCAGGAAGTAGCGAGTAATTAGCGCTCTGCTAAGTGGTTAATTATAGACACAGAATAGAGCGCCCTGAATTGTGTCACCCTTTATTTCTCCAGGACCCCCCCCTTCCCCACCCCCAGCGCGACGAGGTAATCTAATTGTCCCGGCATTGTACTGAGCCCCATTCATAGTCCTTGTTCATTCCTCCTCCTCTCCATACATTTCCTGGACCTTTGTATCCTCCATCAATGGGACCCCCTGTGGGGTTATTAGAGGACACAGAGGTCCCACAGCTTAGTGCTGCTATAGGATTGGTGGATAGAAGGGGGGGCGGGGCAGTGACCACGCCGGGATGGCTGACCTTTTCACTATGCAAACTGGAGAACAAATGAAATTGAAACATTTTCAATACATTGGAGATATATTGTGTCTGCAATCCTTCCTTAAATGGTCTTCTTACATCTCACATGCCCCCCCCCCCCCCCCCCCGGCTCAGCAGAAATCACTAAAAGGTTGATAAAACTAACATATTTCAGGCACTGGGGATCAGATTGGGCATTTTACTTGAGAATAGAGAGCAGACAGTTCCTCAGCAGTATAAACAGAAAAGTCAGTGCTACTACCCATACAACACATAGACAGCAGAGCTCTGGGATGCTCGATCCACAGTCGCTGGGTGAAGTAATGATCCGCACTCCGGTTGTTGCTCTTTAAAAAATCTTTGTTTTTATTAACAAGCCACAGTGAACAAACGCAGTTGAAAACGGTTGACACGTTTCAGCCTATAAGGCCTTAGTCATAACCACTGGTGGTTATGACTAAGGCCTTATAGGCTGAAACGTGTCAACCGTTTTCACCTGCGTTTGTTCACTGTGGCTTGTTACTAAAAAAAAAGATTTTTTAAAGAGCAACAACCGGAGTGCGGATAATTTTTCCTACAACTCCTCAACAGTGCCGTAGTCCTTATATACCCTCTACAGAGGTGCTGGTGACACAGGAGGAGGCCGTAGTGAATAGCGGGGGGGTCACAGTACTGGGTCTATGGTATGGCAGGTGTGTGAATCGGATGACTGGCTGAACACAATTCCAAATGTTTTGGCAGGTTAACCCGCTCACCTGTAAGATAAATCTGTTGAAATTATAGCTGCCCTGGGCAGGGCCTGGGACAAGGGGTGGACAAGGGGTGGGCAAGAGGGGAGGCTGCCCCGAGCACAATGGTTTATTGCAGGGATGATGGCGCCCTGTGCAAGTTGCTTCTGTTACAAGGCTGACGGGAGTAGTGGCCGCAATATCACTGCTAACCCTAAGGGGGGGGCAGTTTAGCCTGGGAGCTAGAGGACCTTGTCCTGGTGTCTTGCCGAGCTAGTTCCCCGGCGGATAAGGACCCCCCTGTACTGCGCAGGCGCTGCGCTTGCGCAGTACGAAGCACAATGAAGCACAACGGAGTTTCCGAAAATAGCCGAAGCTGAACACAGTCAGTCAGCTGTACACGGCGCCTGCGCACTACATTCTAACCTATTTCCAGGTTCGAGCCCCACCATCCAAGTGTAGAGTTAGAATAAAAATATGCAGAGCGCAGCGAGGCCATGTCCCGAAGCATGGCGAGCCCGCGAGGTGCCCTGTTACAGGCGCCGTGTACAGCTGATTCACTGTCTTCTTCTTCGGCTATTTCCGGCGGCTTTGTTGTGCTTCGTACTGCGCAAGCTCTGCGCCTGCGCAGTACAGGGGGGTCCTTATCCTCCGAGGGGAACTTTTATCGGCAGAACACCGGCACTGACCCCGGAGCACCAGTAATATCATCACTGGGTCTCGGTGCTTCTATATGCAATGCAGGCAAGGTTGAAAGAACTGAAATGAATAAAAGGGAAGGGCCAGGGACAGTCAGGCTGGGGGAGGAAAGAGCTAGATGATGATGGCCAGGAAGTCTTTAAGGTTTATGATAAATCCATTGAATATCTCAGGCCCTGAGTGAACACAGTAAGAGAGACGCAGGCTGCTGAATCCTATTCATGTCTTCTATCTGTGCTTATCGCTTCAATCTGTTCCTAAATGATAACCATATTGATTGTAGATCTTGCACAGGGTGTGGGCCCCCCATAAATCTCCCTGCTGTCATCACAATGCATTGCAGTGATCTCAGCTTTGGCGTATACATCCCGGGGAGAAAACTGGGAATGAGCACTGGAGATCGGACTGTCCGGGGACCAACATGTGAGAATAGTACAACTCCTCTAAGTGTATAGGGCCAGTTATGTCCTGCTGATGGTCCTGCCTTGGAAAGGAAGTGAACGTCATTGTCCCATATGGGGGACACGGCAAGTAAAACCAACAGGATCTCTCTCTTCCCCGCTCTCTCCAAAAAAGAAATTGCTCTGCAAGTAATCGGGTTTTATAGTGGACCCGTACTGTCCTGGTGAGGGAGGTAAGCTTCTGACCTCATCATTTTTTGCTCTTCTTACCATCTCTGAAAGAGAAGATTATAATAATGGATGGAGATGTCTACATACAGGTCCCCTTTAATGAGGGTACTAAGAGAGACCTGATGACTTCTCCTCAAGGATCATTATAGAGCAATGCTCCATCTATACAGAGGATTATAATAATGAAGACATCTACACACAGGTCCCTTTCCATGAAGGTACTAAGAAGAGAGACCTGGTGACTTCCTCTGCAGAACATTGAGGAGCAATGCTCCATCTCCATGCAAAGGATTGTAATTATGGAGACGTCCACATACATGTCCCCATTAACGAAGGTACTAAGAGAGACCTGATGACTTCTCCTCAAGGATCATTGTAGAACAATGCTCCATCGCCACACAAAAGATTATAATAATGGAGACGTCCACATACAGAGGATTATAATGATGGATGGAGAGGTCTACATACAGGTCCCCTGAAATGATTGTACTAAGAAGGGAGACCTGGTGACTTCTCCTGAAGATCATTGAGGAGCTATGTTCCATCTCCTCCTAAAGCAGGGATCCTCAAACTACGGCCCTCCAGCTGTTGCAGAACTACACATCCCATGAGGCATTGTAAAACTCTGACATTCACAGACATGACTAGGCATGATGGGAATTGTAGTTCCTGAACAACTGGAGGGCCACAGTTTGAAGACCCCTGTCCTAAAGGATCATTGTAGAACAATGCGCCATCGCCACACAAAAGATTATAATAATGGATGGAGATGTCTACATACAGGTCCCCTTTAATGAGGGTACTAAGAAGAGAGACCTGGTGACTTCCTCTGCAGAACATTGAGGAGCAATGCTCCATCTCCATACAAAGGATTATAATTGTGTAGACGTCCCCATACATGTCCCCTTTAACGAAGGTACTAAGAGAGACCTGATGACTTCTCCTCAAGGATCATTATAGAGCAATGCTCCATCAATACGGAGGATTATAATAATGAAGACATCTACACAGGTCCCTTTCCATGGTGGTACTATGAAGAGAGACCTGGTGACTTCTCCTAAAGGATCATTCTAGAACAATGCTCCATCGCCACACAAAAGATTATAATAATGGAGACGTCCACATACAGAGGATTATAATGATGGATGGAGATGTCTACATACAGGTCCCCTGAAATGATTGTACTAAGAAGGGAGACCTGATGACTTCTCCTGAAGATCATTGAGCAGAAATGCTCCATCTCCATACAAAGGATTATAATAATGGAGACGTCTATGAACAGCCAACTCTAATGAAGGCACTAAGTAGAGGAACCTGGTGACTTCTGACAACCATTGTGCATCAATGCTCCATCTCCATACAAAGGATTATAATAATGGAGATGTCTACATACAAGTCCCCTTTAATGAAGGCACTAAGAAGAGAGACCCGGAGACTTCCTCCGCAGATCATTGTGGATCAATGCTTTATCTCTATACAGATAAATGTAGGCCTAATCTGAGTCCCCATGAAAAACTTGCCTCTATTTTAGTATTTAAGACATTCAGCGTTCTCCTGGTGAGACCTGGTGACTTCCTCTGCAGAACATTGAGGAGCAATGCTCCATCTCCATGCAAAGGATTATAATTATGGAGACGTCCACATACAGGCCCCCTTTAATGAAGGTACTAAGAAGAGAGACCTGGTGACTTCTCATTGTAGAGCAATGCTCCATCTCCATACAAAGGATTATTATAATGGAGACGTCTATGAACAGCCAACTCTAATGACGGCACTAAGTAGAGGGAAGTAGAGGGACCTGGTGACTTCTGAAGATCATTGTGCAGGAATGCTCCATCTCCATACAAAGGATTATAATAATGGAGACTTCTACATACAGGTCCCCCTTTAATGAAGGTACTAAGAAGAGACACCTGATGACTTCTCCTGAAGATCATTGTAGAGCAATGCTCCATCTCCATACAAAGGATTATTATAATGGAGACGTCTATGAACAGCCAACTCTAATGAAGGCACTAAGTAGAGGGAAGTAGAGGGACCTGATGACTTCTGAAGATCATTGTGCAGGAATGTTCCATCTCCATACAAAGGATTATAATAATGGAGATGTCTACATACAAGTCCCCTTTAATGAAGGCACCAAAAAGAGAGACCCGGAGCCTTCCTCCGCAGATCGTTGTGGATCAATGCTTTATCTCTATACAGATAAACATAGGCCTAGTCTGAGTCCCCATGAAAAACTTGCTTCTATTTTAGTATATAAGACATTCTGCGTTCTCGGTAAGACGGTGAATGTAGGGTTATGCATTAATTGCTCAATGATGTAAACCGCAGTGATATTCTTAGAGGCGAAAAATCCAATCCGCAGTGACGTTCTGCAAGGTTTTTCTAAGGATGAATTCCAGCCAAATGGCTGACATACATATATGAACTGCTTTACATGCCAAAGTATTCCTATACAGCTATTCCAGCAATTCACACACCCGCCAACACCTCTTACGTGTGGCATTGGAAGTTAGCAAGGACCTCAGGGGTAGGGTGAAGATCATTCAAGGGGCAGGCTGGGGCTCTGAGCTCTGCTCTCGCCCTCCTGACTGTGCAATGTGGTGAGTGCCGTGGGTCTTTAGCTGCTTTTTAGATGTTTGAAATGCAATATAACATCGTCGGAGTATCTTTCAGTGATAAATTATTATCTATTTATCTGTAATTCATCAGAATAGACAAAGATATGTGTGCACTATATGGCTATAGGTATGTTAGACCTCAAATGACTGGGTGTCTCCGATAAAAGGGTCCTGGTAATACTACATCATATAAAGACATTGTACTTCCAACCTTGTGGTAACAGTTTGGTGAAGACCCATTTCTGTTCCACCATGACTGTGCGTTGTGTACAAAGCCAGCTCCATAAAGACATGATTTGTTGGGTATGGTGTGGAGAACCATGAGTGGCCTCCACAGAGCTCTGAACTCAACCCTACTGGTTATGACTAAGGCCTTATAGGCTGAAATGCGTCAACTGTTGTTGTTCACTGTGGCTTGTCAATAAAAATCTAAGATTTTTTTAAAGAGCAACATCCGGAGTGCGGATCATTTTTCCAAACACCTTAGGGATGAACTAGAACACCGAACACAAGCCAGGTCTTCTGTGTACAAAGCCAGCTCCATACAAACATAGTCTGGCCAGCACAGTGTGGAGAACCATGAGTGGCCTACACAGAGCCCTGACCTCAACCCTATTGAACACCTTTGGGATGAACTGGAATGCCAATGGCGAGTCATGTCTTCTCATCCAACATCCACCACAGTCAGGCACAGACTGAGGTTTGGGGTTCGGTCCTGTTAATTTTCCATCATACAAAGACATTGTAGACAATTGTGCTCTTCCAACCTTGTGGCAACAGTTTAATGAAAGCCCTTTTCTGTTCCACCATGACTGTGCCCCTGTGTACAAAGCCAGCTCCATAAAGACATAGTTTAACCAGTATGGTGTGGAGAACCATGAGTGGCCACCACAAAGCCTCAACCCTTACTGAACAACTTTGGGATGAATTGGAATGCCAAACGCAAGCCAGGTCTTCTGTGTACAACACCAGCTCCATAAAGCTATGGTTTGACCAGTATGGCGTGGAGAACAATGAAAGGGCCTCCACAGAGCCCTGATCCCAACCCTATTGAACCCCTTTGGGATGAATTGGAACACAAAATGCATGCCAGGTCTTCTATATACAAAAAAAATAAAGACATGTTTTGACCAGTTTGGTGTGGAGGAACTTGAGTGTCCTGCGCAGAGCCCTGACCTCAACCCTACTGAACACCTTTGGGTTGAGTTGGAATGTTGATGGTGAGCCAGGTCAACTCATCCAACATCAATACCCGACCTCACAAATGGCCACAAATTCCCAGACACTCCAAAATGGCCATGAGGGGGGGTCAACTCCATATTAGCGGCCATAGGGAGGGGGGCAACTCCATATTAATGGCCACGGGGTGGGGGCATTTCCATATCATGGGCTATGGTTTTGGAAAGGGATTCCCAACAACCCCATATAGGTGTGATGGTTTGGCCATCACCAACTTTGGCCATATAGTGTATTTTGATAGACATTTATTGCACCCTTCCTCAGGTCTTTGTAGACTATGAGGGCACAGTTCCTGTTTTGTGGTATTTTTTTGTTGCTGGTTGTGTTGTTAGGGACATAAAGAAAATAAATTATATTTCCGCTGTTCCTCAGGGAAGTCGATGTTAAACTCCTTCACTGTGCAAAAAAGTCAAGTCTTTTCATTCATCAGAAATATACAGGACTTTTCAAGCAATCACTACTTGAGAAAGATTATTAATTTGTTCAGATAGATTCAGGTATTAGAAACCAAATTAATAATACAATATTAAAACAGGCATTAACTATGACACAGTGTTACATTTTGCCTGTAAAGTGACATTGTATATGGTAATGTGCGATTGTTGTGTTGATAGTGAGCTCAGTCGGGTAAAGTTTGGTGTTGTACGATGACGGGTTTAGTGATGCTCTTTAGAGGGAATACACGAGATCCTGGCTAATACCTGAAGGCAAGGTCAAAGGCTCATTGATAGAGGTGGGGGAGGGTAGGCTCATTGATGGAAGTGAGATGGGAAGGCTCATTGGTGGAGGTGGGGAGGGAAGGCTCATAGACACATTGATGGGGAGGGAAGGCTCATTGATGGAGGTGGGGAGGGAAGGCTCATAGATGAAGGTGGGAGGGGGAGAAGGCTCGTTGATGGAGGTGGGGAGGGAAGGCTCATTGGTGGAGGTGGAGAGGGAAGGCTCATTGGTGGAGGTGGGGAGGGGAAGGCTCATTGATGGAGGAGGGGGGGGGGTGGGGAGGCTCATTGATGGAGGTGGGGGAGAAAAAGCTCATTGATGGAGGTGGGGGAGAAAAAGCTCATTGATGGAGGTGGTCGGAAGGCTCATTGATGGAGGTGGTCGGAAGGCTCATTGGTGGAGGTGAGAAGAGAAGGCTCATTGATGGAGGCGGGGAGAGGGAAGGCTCATTGATGGAGGTGGGGAGGGAAGGCTCGTTTGATGGAGGTGGGGGGGGAAGGCTCGTTGATGGAGATGGGGGGAGGGAAGGCTCGTTGATGGAGGTAGGGGGAGGGAAGGCTCATTGGTGGAGGTGGGGAGGGAAGGCTCGTTGATGGAGATGGGGGGAGGGAAGGCTCGTTGATGGAGGTAGGGGGAGGGAAGGCTCATTGGTGGAGGTGGGGAGGGGAGGCTCATTGATGGAGTTGAGCAGAGAAGGCTCATTGATGGAGGTGGGGAGGGAAGGCTCATTGATGGAGGTGGGGAGGGAAGGCTCATTGATGGAGGTGGGGAGGAAAGGCTCATTGATGGAGGTGGGGAGGGAAGGCTCATTGGTGGAGATGGGGAGGGAAGGCTCATTGGTGGAGGTGAGAAGGGAATGCTCATTGGTGGAGGTGGGGTGGGGAAGGCTCATTGATGGAGGTGGGGGAGAAAAAGCTAACTGGTGGAGGTGGGGGGAGGGTAGGCTCGTTGATAGAGGTGGGGGGAGGGTAGGCTCGTTGATGGAGATGGGGGGAGGGAAGGCTCGTTAAAGGAGGTAGGGGGAGGGAAGGCTCATTGGTGGAGGTGGGGAGGGGAGGCTCATTGATGGAGTTGAGCAGAGAAGGCTCATTGATGGAGGTGGGGAGGGAAGGCTCGTTTGATGGAGGTGGGGAGGGAGGGCTCGTTGATGGAGATGGGGGGAGGGAAGGCTCGTTGATGGAGGTAGGGGGAGGGAAGGCTCATTGGTGGAGGTGGGGAGGGGAGGCTCATTGATGGAGTTGAGCAGAGAAGGCTCATTGATGGAGGTGGGGAGGGAAGGCTCATTGGTGGAGATGGGGAGGGAAGGCTCATTGGTGGAGGTGAGAAGGGAATGCTCATTGGTGGAGGTGGGCTGGGGAAGGCTCATTGATGGAGGTGGGGGAGAAAAAGCTAATTGGTGGAGGTGGGGGGAGGGTAGGCTCGTTGATGGAGGTGGGGGGAGGGTAGGCTCGTTGATGGAGGTGGGGGGAGGGTAGGCTCGTTGATGGAGGTGGGGGGAGGGTAGGCTCATTGATGGAAGTGAGTAGGGAAGGCACCACTTAAAAAGTCCCTTGGGCGAATTGTCGTTTTGGTTGTAATTGATGGAGGTGGAGAGGGAAGGCTCATTGGTGGAGGTGGGGAGGGGAAGGCTCATTGATGGAGGTGGGGGAGAAAAAGCTCATTGATGGAGGTGGTGGGAAGGCTCATTGATGGAGGTGGTGGGAAGGCTCATTGGTGGAGGCGGGGAGAGGGAAGGCTCATAGGCTCGTTGATGGGGAGGGAAGGCTCATTGATGGAGATGGGGGAGGGAAGGCTCATTGATGGAGGTGGGGAAGGAAGGCTCATTGATGGAGGTGGGGAAGGAAGGCTCATTGATGGAGGTGGGGAAGGAAGGCTCATTGATGGAGGTGGGGGAGGGAAGGCTCATTGATGGAGGTGGGGGAGGGAAGGCTCATTGATGGAGGTGGGGGAGGGAAGGCTCATTGATGGAGGTGGGGGAGGGAAGGCTCATTGATGGAGGTGGGGGAGGGAAGGCTCGTTGATGGAGGTGGGGGGAGGGAAGGCTCGTTGATGGAGGTGGGGGGAGGGAAGGCTCGTTGATGGAGGTGGGGGGAGGGAAGGCTTGTTGATGAAGGGAAGGCTCGTTGATGGAGGTGGGGGGAGGGAAGGCTCGTTGATGGAGGTGGGGGGGGAGGGAAGGCTCGTTGATGGAGGTGTGGGGGGTGGAGGCTCATTGATGGAAGTGAGATGGGAAGGCTCATTGGTGGAGGTGGGGAAGGAAGGCTCATAGGCACATTGATGGGGAGGGAAGGCTCATAGGCACATTGATGGGGAGGGAAGGCTCATTGATGGAGGTGGGGAGGGAAGGCTCATTGATGGAGGTGGGGAGGGAAGGCTCATTGATGGAGGTGGTGGGAAGGCTCATAGGCTCGTTGATGGGGAGGGAAGACTCATTGATGGAGGCGGGGAGGGAAGGCTCATTGATGGAGATGGGGGAGGGAAGGCTCATTGGCTCGTTGATGGGGAGGGAAGGCTCATTGATGGAGATGGGGGAGGGAAGGCTCATTGATGGAGGTGGGGGAGGGAAGACTCATTGATGGAGGTGGGGGGGGAGGGAAGACTCATTGATGGAGGTGGGGGGGGGGAAGGCTCATTGATGGAAGTGAGTAGGGAAGGCACCACTTAAAAAGTCCCTTGGGCCAATTGTCGTTTTGGTTGTAATTGATGGAGGTGGAGAGGGAAGGCTCATTGGTGGAGGTGGGGAGGGGAAGGCTCATTGATGGAGGTGGGGGAGAAAAAGCTCATTGATGGAGGTGGTGGGAAGGCTCATTGATGGAGGTGGTGGGAAGGCTCATTGGTGGAGGTGAGACAAGAAGGCTCATTGATGGAGGCGGGGAGAGGGAAGGCTCATAGGCTCGTTGATGGGGAGGGAAGGCTCATTGATGGAGATGGGGGAGGGAAGGCTCATTGATGGAGGTGGGGAATGAAGGCTCATAGGCACATTGATGGGGAGGGAAGGCTCATAGGCACATTGATGGGGAGGGAAGGCTCATAGGCACATTGATGGGGAGGAAAGGCTCATTGATGGAGGTGGGGAGGGAAGGCTCATTGATGGAGGTGGTGGGAAGGCTCATAGGCTCGTTGATGGGGAGGGAAGACTCATTGATGGAGGCGGGGAGGGAAGGCTCATTGATGGAGATGGGGGAGGGAAGGCTCATTGGCTCGTTGATGGGGAGGGAAGGCTCATTGATGGAGATGGGGGAGGGAAGGCTCATTGATGGAGGTGGGGGAGGGAAGACTCATTGATGGAGGGGGGGGAGGGAAGACTCGTTGATGGAGGTGGGGGGGAGGGAAGGCTCGTTGATGGAGGTGGGGGGGAGGGAAGGCTCGTTGATGGAGGTGGGGGGGAGGGAAGGCTCGTTGATGGAGGTGGGGGGAGGGAAGGCTCGTTGATGGAGGTGGGGGGAGGGAAGGCTCGTTGATGGAGGTGGGGGGGAGGGAAGGCTCGTTGATGGAGGTGGGGGGAGGGAAGGCTCGTTGATGGAGGTGGGGGGAGGGAAGGTTCGTTGATGGAGGTGGCTGGAGGGAAGCCTGGTTGATGGAGGTGGCTGGAGGGAAGCCTGGTTGGTGGAGGTGGGGGGAGGGAAGGCTGGTTGGTGGAGGTGGGGGGAGGGAAGGCTCATTGATGGAGGTGGGGGGAGGGAAGGCTCGTTGATGGAGGTGGGGGGAGGGAAGGCTCGTTGATGGAGGTGGGGGGAGGGAAGGCTCGTTGATGGAGGTGGGGGGAGGGAAGGCTCGTTGATGGAGGTGGGGGGAGGGAAGGCTCGTTGATGGAGGTGGGGGGAGGGAAGGTTCGTTGATGGAGGTGGCTGGAGGGAAGGCTGGTTGGTGGAGGTGGGGGGAGGGAAGGCTCATTGATGGAGGTGGGGGAGGGAAGGCTTGTTGATGGGGGAGGGAAGGCTCATTGATGGAGGTGGGGGAGGGAAGGCTCATTGATGGAGGTGGGGGAGGGAAGGCTCGTTGATGGGGGAGGGACGGCTCGTTGATGGGGGAGGGAAGGCTCGTTGATGGAGGTGGGAAGCGCCTATAATGGGTATGTAAGCATCAGAACTGGACCACGGAGCAATGGAGGAAGGTGGCCTGGTCTGATGAATTCAAGAATGGTTTGAGGAAGACAATGAGTTTGAGTTGTTGACTTGGCCTCCAAATTCTCCATATCTCAATCCAGTCGAGCATCTGTAGGATGTGCTGGAAAAACAAGTCCCGATCCATCAATGAGCCTTCATCATTAGACTCATTCATCAATGAGCCTTCAACCCCACTCAACATTAGGTTATGGCGATTCACCGTGTTTATTGT
Organism: Lithobates sylvaticus; assembly: GCA_028564925.1. Classification (NCBI taxonomy): domain Eukaryota; kingdom Metazoa; phylum Chordata; class Amphibia; order Anura; family Ranidae; genus Lithobates; species Lithobates sylvaticus. The sequence continues at coordinate 4,721,841 of CM053037.1, forward strand.
GAGCCCAGAGTCGGGTGAAGTGTCCTCGTACGATGACTGATTTTGAAGCGGCGTGTTGACGCTCCGCAGTTTTTCGGCGGCCTGCTCTTAGCTCTGCGTTTTTGGTAATCCGGCTAATCAGGCGTTCGTATCCTCAGCCAGTACTCCAGATACAGACACCGGCACTTCCTCTCCCGCCTCGTCTTTCCATTGCCGCTCGGGGCGGGTTAAGTGATTTTGTTTATGAGCGGTCGCAGATGATGAGCCCCTGGCGGAGCTCCAGGCCCCCGGCCCGGCTCCTGCCAGAAGTCGCCTTTTGCCAAAAGCTTTTATTTACGCGAGCCGTTCCATTGACATTGTGCACTCATTTGTCTGCCGGATCTCGGGTTGTGACAAGAGTTTGGCCGGAGTCAGGAATGCCGCGTTCCTGATGGACCTCACCTGGAATGGTGGATTCCTGGCACGCTCGGCAATCCTGAGGGTCTGCGATGGTGGAATGTCGTTTGAGGAGGAGATCAGACACTCCAGTGATGGCGCCGTGCCATGTGACGGATCATAAAAAAACATTGATCTTCAGTGGAGGACCCCACCCCCCCCCCCCAGATCTGTAACACCCCTTAAAGCCCGTGCTACACCCCACACATTCCAGTATGCATACTAGCACATACTAGCACATTATGACATTGCCTTTCAGTGAATTTTTTTTTTTCCCCAACAACTGCGGTTTACTAGCGCTTTAAGGCGGCCATGGATGCAGTGCTGGGATAAGGTCATCCAGAGCCCGGGGCAAAGATGCCAAACTGCCCATCCCATTGCGCCCCGGGGCATCCGCCACTCCCACCCACCCCGGACCCTGCATAGTTGAATCAAATCTCGGCTGGTTCAGCACAGACCAGTAGAGATTCATCTATGGGCAGGCTGATCTGCTTGGGTACACCCAGCGTGTTGGATTTTTTCGCATGCGATTATTGGCAGCGGCTTTACCCGCTAGTAGCAATCGCTACGTTCTCCCTGCTGGGGCGCCCCCCCCCTGCTGGAAGATGGAAGAAAATAATCGCTCTGCGCAGCCGTGTGTTCAGGTTTTGGGCTGCCCTAGGCCTCACCAAACTCATGCCACCCCTAATTTTAAATATGGCCCCGCCCCTTCCTGTCAAGGCCACCATTCCTCACCATTCCTGTTTAAGACCCACCCTGCCAATTGTAAACCAGACCCCTTCCTGTTTAGGCTCCACCTTTTTTTCCCCTCTTAGAGCTCCGCTCGCCCTCCACTAATTTCCACTATCGAGCAGGCAAGTGGAATTTTTTTACGGGCTGTGTGTATATATATATATATATATTCTTGATTGTTTTTTAGTTTAATTAAACACTAAAAATGTATGACAAGCCGGCGGGGACTCTTTCTATGCGGGAGGCATTTTTTTTTTTGTGCGGGGGGGGGGGCTGCTTTTAGCCGCCTCCTGCAAAGTGCCACCCCAGGCCTGGGCCTAGATACAGTGCTGAGCCTCTGCAGGTGGGATTCTCCCATCAATGCTGACTGTGGTGATGGGGAGGGGGGGGGGGGGGGATTGAGCGATTTTGCAGGAACAAATATCACATCATCTATGGCTGGCTGGCTTTAGTTATTCGCAGAAACCTGGCTTAGGAACGTTTTTGTGCTGGAAAAGCCTCCTCTGGACTGCCGTTGTCTGAAAACTGTATTGGATTCTGTGTATTATTGAAGAGTTAAGCTGCCTGTGGATGATGCCAAGTCAGCAGGTGGCGGTACTGTCCAAAGAGGTCCAGGCCTAAGGAGGTGTGTCCATGCATAAAGCGGTGTTTGAAACAGGACAGGCGGCACACACAGCGCCCTCCATGGCTGCTTATCAATATAAATCTGATAAAATTGATCGTTGTTCACATGAAGGAACTTGGAGCCATTGAAGTCAATGGGATCTGGTTTTGCATTGTAGTCAGTGGGGGGCGTTTTTGCATTGAAGTTAATGGGACATGATTTTCTATTGACGTCAATGGGACGCGATTTTTGCACTGAAGTCAATGGGATGCCGAATGCCATTATCGCCATTTTTTTTTTTTTTTTCTATTGGCAAAATGATGATGAACCTAATTTTGGCCAATAATTTTTGGCGGCCTCTATATATCGGTGCGTCCTTAGCAGTAGGCTGTGCGTTGGCAGAGCCCATTGGGTAGATCCAGGTGGCAGATTATTGGGTGTTAATGGGATTGTCATGCGGGAGTCTCTGTAGAGGGGGGGTGGGGGGTGGAGATTCATGGCCCGTACATGTCGGGGGAGGGGTGAGGACTGGCTCATGTCCCCGGAGGAGGGATTGTGAAGGTGATAATGGGGTGATAATGGAACGCCGAGAAGCGCTTCACATGTCACTCGTATTCACAGCCTATTTACTAACGATCGACGGACTGACATTTGGAGGGATGATCTGGAAATGATAAATCTCTGCCCACCTTCCCTTCACTCTCCACATTCCAGGAGACCTTCAATGTCAACATCCAACGATCGATCAGTATAAATCATCATTAACCCCTTCAATACCGGGCACTTCCCCTTCCTGCCCAGGACAATTGTCAGCTTTCAGCGCTGTCGCACTACACGGCACCCAAACTACATTTCTATCGTTTTATTATTACAGACGGAGATTTCTTTTGCTGGGATTTTATCACCACTGAGGGGGGTTTTATTTTTTTCCTAAATAAACCAAATTTTTATTTAAAGGAAATTATTTCTTAGTTTTTGTTATAACATTTTGTAAAGAAGTCATTTTTCTTCTTCATTGATGGGCACCGATGACTCGGCATTGATTGGGCACTGAGGAGGCAGCAACAATTGGCACTGAAAGACAGCAACAATGGGCACTAATAGGCGGCAATGACAGGCACAAATAGGTGGCACTGATGGACATTAATAGGCGGCACTGATAGACAGCAGTGATGGGCATTGATAGACGGCACTGATAGGCAGCAGTCTTGGGCATTGATAGACAGCACTGATAGGCAACAGTGATATGCATTGATAGGTGGCACTGATGGACATTGATAGGCAGCAGTGATGGGCCTTGATAGGCGGCAATAATGGGCATTAATAGGCGGCACTGATGACCCGGCATTGATGGGCACTGATGAGGTTGCACTGATAGGTGGCAATGATGGGCACTCATAGGTGGCACTGATGGACATTGATAGGCGGCACTGATAGGCGGCACTGATGACCTGGCATTGATGGGCACTGATGAGGCTGCACTGATAGGCGGTAATGATGGACATTGATAGGCAGTACTGATAGGCACTCATAGGCAGCACTGATGGGTGGCAGTGATAGGCAGCACTGATGGGTGGCAGTGATAGGCAGCACTGATGGGTGGCAGTGATAGGCAGCACTGATGGGTGGCAGTGGTAGGCAGCAATGATGGGTGGCAGTGGTAGGCAGCAATGATAGGTGACAGTGGTAGGCAGCACTGACGGGCACTGTTGGGGCTGCCCTGGTTATCAGTGTAGATGTCCCCTGTGTGGATTTGCTGATTATCGGCTCTCCTCTCCTCAAGCGGCGTCAGCGTGGGGAGAGGATTGCCAATAACCGGCAAATCCCATTTAAACTGATCAGCTGTGATTGGCTCTTTTCCCCCATCTGTGATCAGCTGTGATTGGCTCTTTTCCCCCATCTGTGATCAGCTGTGGCGGAAGGACCCCTTCCGATTCGTGCCACAGGGAGGTCACGCAGGAAGCGCGATCACAGGCGGATATCAAAAGACGCCCTCAGGGAAATGTGTGACCGCGCTGTAGCCGTCATTCGGCTATAGCGCGGTTGTGAAGAGGTTAAAAACATCATAAACCTATGCCGTTATATTTTAATGGGTGGAAGTTTATAGTTTCCCAATTTGGCGCTGTAGATCGACGCGTTTCGCTGCGGCCTGGCTTCTTCAGGATCCGCGCCTTTTGTATATGGAAACAAAAAGTCATCCACAGAAGTAACGACAATCCATCACATGTACAATAACCCAAAGAAAGAGAATTATCTTTTTGCAAAAAGGAACTTTGGCGCAACAAAAAAATAATAATAGCGATTATAATATGAAACCTTCGGGAGAAAGCGAGAGAGGAGAAAAAGGTGTGGCTCCTGAAGAAGCGAAACGCGTCGATCCATCATGCCAATCTGGTACCATATACAGTAGTTTCACCCATTAAATACATCGACATACGCAACCATGATCTGTGGTTTTATGATGTTTTTAATGATGTAATTGAATATTTTTTTACTGCTATATCATTGGATGTTCTCTTTTGTGGCACGTTGAGTGTCCCCTTCCGCCTCCTGTTTCAGTGTCCGCTCAGCTATCACTGGATGTTGGCTGTTTTTTTGCCGCATGTCAAAGAATTAAAAAAAAAATGTGATTTGTGTGAGGCTCCTCCCCCTCAGGTTATGTAGGTAGTGGGTGTGGCCACAGACAAAACACGCCCCCCCCCCCCCCCCCCCCCCCCCCCCCCCCCACTGACGTCCCCTCTTCTGGAGAAAAATATGGCGGGTGTCGAGTACTGGAGAAAATCTCATTTGTCTATTTCCTTTTTCTTCAAAATTCTGAAAATTCAACAAAACTAGATTACGATACATGGCTTTCTGCCACACGTATTAGAAACAAGTGACATTTGTATTCTATTCTATTCTATTCTCTTCTATTCTATTCTGTTCTAGACATGTGCATTTTGTTTTGTTCCAAATCGAAATTCGGACTGAATTTTCGTCATTCGGAAATTCGGATATATCCGAATTAACGAATTCCAATGGTTAATAAATTTTAACGAATCCAAAATTAACCAACCTAAATTCGGACAAAATTGAATTTGTCTTTGAATTCGAAAACAAATTTGAAAAAATTTGAAATCAATTTTTGGAAAAAAAGAATACTATAAAATAGAATATAAAATAATAAAATTTCGAACAGATTAGAATCCAAAACAATGGAATCCAAATAATAGAATAGAAAAGAATAGAATAGAAAAACAATACAATAGAATAACATATAAAGAATATAACCATCTTCAGAAATTCGAATTTCCGAATAGAATAAATAAGGAATAGAAAAGATTAGAATAGCAAATAATAGAAAAGAATAGAATATAAAAGAATAAAAAAAATATTTAATATAGAAGGGAATAAAATAGAATATAACTGTTTTATATTCTTTCTATTTTATTTTATTCTATTGATTTCCTATTCTTTTATATTCCCTTATTTTCTCTTCTATTCGAATTTCGGAAAATGGTTATATATTCTATTCTATTGTTTTTTTTTCTATTCTAATCTTTTCAGTTCTGTTGTATTGTTTTTCTATTTTATTCTGTTGTATTATTTTTTATTCTACTCTTTTTTCTATTCGAATTCAAATAAATTCTGTTCAAAGTTCGAATTTCGGAAGATGGTTATATATTATATTCTTTTTTATTTTATTCTATTCTATTGTTTTTCTATTCTTTTCTATTCTATTGTGTTCTTTTATTTTCTATTCTGTTCTTTTCTATTATTTTTGTATTCTATTCCAGTCTTCCCTATTCAAACTTGAATTCATTCTATTTGAAATTCGAATTTCCGTTTCTATGTTTTTTCAAATGCGGTCAAATGTTTTTAATTCGAACAGGAAAAAAAACGAATTTCGAAGACGAATGTAGCAAATTTAACGAAACTAATTTATAAAACAATTTTTTTTCGCTACACATGTCTGTTCTATTCTGTTCTGTTTTATTCTGTTGTGTTCTATTCTGTTGTGTTCTATTCTGTTGTGTTCTATTCTGTTGTATTGTATTCTGTTCTGTTCTATTCTATTCTATTATATTCTGTTCTATTATATTCTAGTCTGTTGTATTCTGTTTTGTTGTATTCTCTTCTGTTGTGTTGTGTTGTGTTCTATTATATTCTGTTCTATTATATTCTAGTCTGTTGTATTCTGTTCTGTTCTATTATATTCTGTTCTATTATATTCTAGTCTGTTCTATTCTGTTCTGTTTTATTATACTCTGTTCGGTTTTATTATATTCTGTTCGGTTCTATTATATTCTGTTTTATTATATTCTGTTCAGTTCTATTATATTCTGTTTGGTTCTATTATATTCTGTTCTATTATATTCTGTTCTATTCTGCTCTGTTCTATTATTTTCTGTTTTATTATATTCTGTTCTATTATATTCTAGTCTGTTCTTTTCTGTTCTGTATTATTATATTCTGTTCTGTTCTATTCTATTCTGTTCTATTATATTCTAGTCTGTTCTATTCTGTTCTGTTTTATTATATTCTGTTCTGTTTTATTATATTCTGTTCTATTATATTCTAGTCTGTTCTATTCTGTTCTATTATATTCTATTCTGTTCTCTTCTGGATCTTCTTTAATAGGTTCCATTCAGCTCTGTGGTTGGCACACTGTTTGGGCCAATGTTCCTCTTTAATAATTCCCTAGGTGCGTGCGCAGGTGCCCTGACCCGCTGTTGTTTTGTTGCGGCAGGTCTGAAGCTGGGGATGGAGCGGGACGCCTATGTCATGATCGCGGAGAAAGGCGAGAAGCTCTATCACATGGTCAGCAAGAAATCCAACCTCATCAAGGACCGGAGGAGGAAATTCAGCACCGTCTCCAAATGCTTCCATGGAAAGTAAGTAGAAAAGCTCCATTCATGGGGCTGACCTGAAAAGCTCCGCCGAGTCGCGGGCCGCATACATAATGAGCCGCCGCCGACAGGGCGCCCCATTCACCGCTTTGAAGGCCCGGCGTGAATCCATGCTCTTCAGACCTCCGGAGACAATCTACAAAGAGAGACGAAAAAAAAGTTCCCACTTATCAGCCGCAGCGAATCGAAATCCTCCCCGCGGCCAAAAATAGAAGAGCGATGACCTAGTGTGCCCGCCGCTCCGTCCTGCGCAGTCCGAGGTCCTCCTTTATTGTGACCCCCAAAATATCCTTCAATAGATGATTACAGGAGCTTTCATGGCATTCAATAGATGAAGCTCCTCTTCTGGAGGAAGATATTTCCCATTACACAGCCAACTTCCTGTCCAAAGAACACTTCACATCCACCGTCCCTGTGCTGAGTTCCCGGGTCTGTACACCCGCTGTGCCCATTATGAGGGGTTCCCACCATCCCTGTGCTGAGTTCCTGGGTCTGTACACCCGCTGTGCCCATTATGAGGGGTTCCCACCATCCCTGTGCTGAGTTCCTGGGTCTGTACACCCGCTGTGCCCATTATGAGGGGTTCCCACCATCCCTGTGCTGAGTTCCCGGGTCTGTACACCCGCTGTGCCCATTATGAGGGGTTCCCACCATCCCTGTGCTGAGTTCCCGGGTCTGTACACCCGCTGTGCCCATTATGAGGGGTTCCCACCATCCCTGTGCTGAGTTCCCGGGTCTGTACACCCGCTGTGCCCATTATGAGGGGTTCCCACCATCCCTGTGCTGAGTTCCCGGGTCTGTACACCCACTGTGCCCATTATGAGGGGCTCCCACCATCCTTGGGCTGAGTTCCCGGGTCTGTACACCCACTGTGCCCATTATGAGGGGTTCCCACCATCCCTGTGCTGAGTTCCTGGGTCTGTACACCCGCTGTGCCCATTATGAGGGGTTCCCATCATCCCTGTGCTGGGTTCCCGGGTCTGTACACCTGCTGTGCCCATTATGAGGGGTTCCCACCATTCCTGGGCTGAGTTCCCGGGTCTGTACACCCGCTGTGCCCATTATGAGGGGTTCCCACCATCCCTGTGCTGGGTTCCCGGGTCTGTACACCCACTGTGCCCATTATGAGGGGTTCCCACCATCCCTGTGCTGGGTTCCCAGGTCTGTACACCCACTGTGCCCATTATGAGGGGTTCCCACCATTCCGAATGGACTGGTATTGATTTTCTGGTGCTGGGATATGTAGTACCCCTCAGGAATGGGGAAGCTTAATCCTGGGAGTGTCCAGCAGAGAGGGGCTCCATTCACAGGACACTTTTCCTTACACAGATAATTATCATGACACCGACAATCATGACGCGCAGCTCCCCATCTGGCGTTTGTAGGAGAAGTTCTATTTGAGGGTCGCCGTCTCTTTAAGCCTGCGGTTTGCCGGGCTCTGCGCTGGCGCGGTATGATACGGCTGGAGATTTGCCGTCATGCTGTAAACACATTTACTGGACGCTGTTTCTCATTCAGCACAAGCGGCGCGCCGAGTTAAAAGGGATCTTTCATTTTAATAATGGCAGGAAGTGGCTTCCCATGAAATGGATTTTCCTCACACGGAGAGGGGGGGAGGGGGGATATTTGGTCTCGGCTAATTATAAATGGGACGACGTTTGATGCTAAGTATTAGAGCCCACTCAGTACTGGAGCCATTCCCCGCTCCGCTTTATACCCGATGTGCTGTGACAGAGCGTGTGACAGCGCCGAATGGTGTCCTGATATCTGTGACGACGGAGAATCGTTGTGTCATCAGACCAGAAGAAGAGACAACACCAGACCTGGAGGAGACATTCATTGACACCAACAATGACACCTCCCTCACCAAACCAGTTCTGCTACATGGAGACACCAACCGCAATTGTCTAGTATGGCGGGACGAAGAACAGTTCTCCATCAATTTACCCCAAGAATATAGGACTCCAGGGGCCATCCCAGCACCCAACCCAAACCTTTCATCAAAGAGAACTTCCACACTATCACTCTACCATCTTTACTCTAGATGAGAGAACTTCCACCCTATCATTCCACCATCTTTACTGTAGACAAGAGAACTTCTAACCTATCATTCTACCATCTTTACTCTAGATGAGAGAACTTCCATCTTATCACTCCACCATCTTTAGTCCAGACAAGAGACCCTCCACCCTACCATCTTTACTTTAGACCACAGAACTTCCACCCTATCACTCCACCATCTTTACTCTAGACAAGAGAACTTCCACCTTATCACCCCGCCATCTATACCCTAGAGGAGAGAACTTCCACCCTATCACTCCACCATCTTTACTCTAGATGAGAGAACTTCCACCCTATCACTCCACCATCTTTACTCTAGATGAGAGAACTTCCATCTTATCACTCCACCATCTTTAGTCCAGACAAGAGACCCTCCACCCTACCATCTTTACTTTAGACCACAGAACTTCCACTTCATCAATCCACCATCTTTACTCTAGACTAGAACTTCCACCCTATCACTCTACCATCTTTACTATAGACTAGAACTTCCACCCTATCACTCCATTAACTTTACTATAGACAAGAAAAATTCCACCCCATCACTCTACCCCCTTTTACTCTTGAGAGAACTTCCACCCTATCACTCCACCATCTTTACTGTAGACAAGAGAACTTCTACCCTATCATTCTGCCCTCTTTTTGCTAGATGAGAGAACTTCTACTCTATCCCTCCACCATCTCGACTGTAGACAAGATAACCTCCACCCTATAACTCCAATATCCTTACGCTAGACGTCTAGAGAACTTCCACCTTATCACTCCACCATCTTTATTCTAGACCAGAAAATTTCCACTTCATCAATCCACCATCTTTACTATAGACTAGAACTTCCACCCCATCACTCCACCATCTTTACTCTAGACGAGAACATCCACCCTATCACTCCACTATCTTTACTCTAGACAAGAGAAATTCCACCCCATCACTCTACCCCCTTTACTCTTGAGAGAACTTCCACCCTATCACTCCACCATCTTTACTGTAGACAAGAGAACTTCTACCCTATCATTCCACCCTCTTTTTTCTAGATGAGAGAACTTCCACTCTATCCCACCACCATCTCGACTCTAGACAAGATAACCTCCACCGTATTACTCCACCATCCTTACTCTAGACCAGAGAAATTCCACCCCATTACTCCACCATCTTTACTGTAGACAAGAGAACTTCTACCCTATCATTCCGCCCTCTTTTTGCTAGATGAGAGAACTTCCACTCTATCCCTCCACCATCTCGACTGTAGACAAGATAACCACCACCCTATTACTCCAGTGTCTTAAAACAAGAGAGCTTCCCCTAGTGGGCCCCTGGTGTGTAGTAATATGCTGGGCACATGATTTATAGGATATGATGGGCTTCTAATGTGTAGTATATTATGGGCACCTGGTTTATAGGATATGATGGGCACCTGATTTATAGGATATGATGGGCCCCTAATCTGTAGTAATATGATGGGCACCTGATGTATAGAGTATGATGGGCCCCTGATGTTTAGTATATGCTAGGCACCTGATTTATAGGATTTGATGGCCCCCTAAGGTGTAGGACATGAGGGTGCCCCCCCGAGGGTGATGCATAGGGTACGTACATGTTCCTCACATATACTGTAGTAGTCCACATGAAATAAAACGTAGCTATTATGCATGGATCGAATCCTGGGAAATAGTGAAACCACAAATGAAGCCGGTTCGTCTTTTCTAAGGGGATCAAAAAGTCCTCCAGAGCCACATATGGTTCACAGGCAACTGGAGGGGGGGGGGGGGGGGGGGGGGGGGGGGGGGGCAGGGCTGGGATGTTTGTTCATAAACATTACAGATGCGAATGTTCAGTCCTTTCACTAATGAGGCAGAACAATTTCTGGATTTGTATCAGAGAATTAAGATCCTTTTATCTTCAGTGAATGGGTGGCACAGTAAATTGTCATCATTTCTTATTCTGTCCCAATAGAAAGCCGACATTAATATATACTATATACATAAGTCACCAATAGGAAGATACAACCACCGCTCCATTGTAGGTCATAGCAAGCCTATGTAATATGGGCCCCGTAACCTTATGGGCCTCGGGTCCTATTCATCCACTCTGGTCACACCTCAACATTATACTTTATCAACATTATCAGTCTTATGAGGCAATACAAAACATTTCCTGCCTTTAACAAGTCTCGTTCTGTCTCTCTGCAGTGAATTGGTATCCTGGTTGATGGAGAACGGAGAGATCAGCAAGCCGGAGGAAGGAGTCAACCTGGGCCAGGCTCTGCTGGAGAACGGCATCATTCACCATGGTGAGATCCCCTGGACTGTACATCCCAATGTTCTGTCTTCTATCTGATCAACATGTGCATTAACAGAGATATATAGAGTATAGGGGCAGGCTAGGGTAGTATATGGACAGGCTAGGGTAGTACATGGACAGGCTAGGGCAGTACATGGACAGGCTAGGGCAGTACATGGACAGGCTAGGGCAGTACATGGACAGGCTAGGGCAGTACATGGACAGGCTAGGGCAGTACATGGACAGGCTAGGGCAGTACATGGACAGGCTAGGGCAGTACATGGACAGGCTAGGGCAGTACATGGACAGGCTAGGGCAGTACATGGACAGGCTAGGGCAGTACATGGACAGGCTAGGGCAGTACATGGACAGGCTAGGGCAGTACATGGACAGGCTAGGGCAGTACATGGACAGGCTAGGGCAGTACATGGACAGGCTAGGGCAGTACATGGACAGGCTAGGGCAGTACATAGACAGGCTAGGGCAGTACATAGACAGGCTAGGGCAGTATAGGAGCAGACTGGGGTAGTATAAAGACAGGCTAGGGTAGTACATGGACAGGCTAGGGTAGTACATGGACAGGCTAGGGTAGTACATGGACAGGCTAGGGTAGTACATGGGCAGGCTAGGGTAGTACATGGGCAGGCTAGGGTAGTACATGGACAGGCTAGGGTAGTATATGGACAGGCTAGGGTAGTATATGGACAGGCTAGGGTAGTACATAGACAGGCTAGGGCAGTATAGGAGCAGACTGGGGTAGTATAAAGACAGGCTAGGGTAGTACATGGACAGGCTAGGGCAGTACATGGACAGGCTAGGGCAGTACATGGACAGGCTAGGGCAGTACATGGACAGGCTAGGGCAGTACATGGACAGGCTAGGGCAGTACATGGACAGGCTAGGGCAGTACATGGACAGGCTAGGGCAGTACATGGACAGGCTAGGGCAGTACATAGACAGGCTAGGGTAGTATAGGAGCAGACTGGGGTAGTATGAAGACAGGCTAGGGTAGTATATGAACAGGCTAGGGTAGTACATAGACAGGCTAGGGCAGTACATAGACAGGCTAGGGCAGTATAGGAGCAGACTGGGGTAGTATAAAGACAGGCTAGGGTAGTACATGGACAGGCTAGGGTAGTACATGGACAGGCTAGGGTAGTACATGGACAGGCTAGGGTAGTATATGGACAGGCTTAGGGTAGTGTATGGGCAGGCTAGGGTAGTGTATGGGCAGGCTAGGGTAGTAAAAGGGTACTCTAGGGTAGTATATAGACAGGCTAGGGCAGTATAGGGGTGGGCTAGGGTAGTATAGGGCAGACAAAGTGGCCCGGGGGGCAGTTGTCGTCATGACACACAAAACTGCTGCACAAAAAAATCTTGGTCGTCAATTTGCTGTGTAAATAGGGACCCATGGTAGGGGGGGGGGGGGAGGGGATCTGCTCTGCTGGCTGTTGTATCCAAGACTATGTAGAAGTGAGGAGCTGGATGTGGATCCTCTACCAATAGATGTGAAGTCTTCCAGCTGGCCATAGATAGACCAAATGGATTCCCCCATCCATAGATAGATACAGTATGACCAGCTTTAGTGGAGCCAAATGTCTTGGACCTCTATTGTTTGTGACATGTCCATCGTCTGGTATGAGATGTCCTCGTTATCTGTCCTTACTATCCTCCTGCGTGAGACGGCCATTGTAGACGAAGGAATTGTGCCCCCCATACGATGGGTGATATCAGAGATATCCCTACTGTATAGAGACATAAACATGAATTCCTGGAGGAAGCTGCCTTTCGTCTAGACGGACGCTATAAATACAAACACACAGCAATGTAAACATCCTTTAGCCGGAGGAAATCCTGACATCGTCTATTCACTGCATTTCCTCTCCTTCTACACGGCCGGCATCCCAAACATTGTAGACTATAGGGGGTGATTTACTAAAGATGGAGAGCGCAAAACCCGGATCACTTCTGCATAGAAACCAATCAGCTTCCAAGCTCAGCTTGTTCAATCAAGCTTTGCCAATAAAACCTGGAAGCTGATTGGTTTCTATGTAGAAGTGGGCCGGATTTTGCACTCGCCCATATCCCCCTTCCCCCATTCCCATTGTAGTGCGTCCCCTAAAATGCCGCAGGTGAATTTAACCCTTTTTCTCTCATAGAGGAAGAACAAAAATCCTGATGGCCGCACTCCGATGGAATATAAATTCTTTAGTAAATACCAATCCATACAGCAAGGATAAAAGAAAAAACGCTAACGCGTTTCACACCGTCTTAGAGGGCTCACAGCCAGGCACACAGCATTTCTGCTATTCTTCCACTGGCTCCAAAGAGCGGTCAAGGGGGGGTGTCTTTTTTGGAGCATGGATAGGGAGAGGGAGCATGGGATACCCCAAAAACTGAAGAACAGATCAAGTTGAGGACCCCCTTAACTTATAACTTATAACTGCATTTGTACAACCCCCCCCCCCAAAAAAAAACTGAGAATGTCCCACAGGATCTGTACACTGACGGACTACCCGCTCCAGAGGTTCAACGCTACACTTAGCCCCTACTCTCCAGCACTGGGGTCATGTACTCACATAGCCACACAATCATTGGTTGCCTCCTGCCAATATCCAGCAGGCTCTTCCTAGTGAGGGAGATGTAGACTCACCCCACCAATAGTATAGCTGGAATCTTTCCTACCAACTTCCTCCTGGCTCTCTCTAGCGAGCTTCTCCAGACTCTACCTACCGCCCCCCCCCCCCCCCCCCCGGGGCTCAAACCTGCAAATGCCCCCCCCCCCCCCCCAGCCAAGCCTAGCTGGGACCTCTGTGTCTCCCTGATGGCTTCCTCTTGATACCTACAACAGGAGCAGAGCCCCCCCCCCTCCTTCAGGACTGGTCCCAGGAACGTTACACACTCCTGCTCAGGCCACAGACTATTTATGGCTTCTCTCACCACCTACTGGGCACACCTCCCCAGGGATTGGCTAGGGTTCCATAAATATTTAGGCTGTCTGCTCTGTTCTTCCTCCCACTATACTTCTAGAATTCTCTAGAAGACAGGGAGGAGAAAGTGAAGAGCAGCCTGTGAAACACTGAGCAGCCCTAAATGATCAACCCCTTGCTCCATTGATTACTTGATGTGAATCCAACAGGCCAGACCTTTAATGGCGCAGGAGGGCAAAGGGTTACAGCAATCTACAATTCCCTCCCTACCAGGTCTCCTCCTGCATCTCCACATTGCAAAGTACAATTTCAATGCTGACTCCGTACTCTTCTGCTGGACTACAAAACTCCTCCTCATTATGTTAAGAGAAGGTGGGAGAGGTGTCCTGTAGTCCAGCAGAAGAGAATCGGGCAGGGCTGATACCACTGCTTGAGTGCAAGAGCAGAAAATGTCAGCTGATCCTGCCAGATATCCAGTGAGCTCCCGACTTCTTGTAGTGAGCTGACAACGCTGCCTTTTCTAAGTTTCCCATCTGCTGGACTACAGAACACCTCCCCCTCTCATTATCAATATAAAATCATAATATATAGTGTTTTGTAGTCCAGCAGAGGAGAACTCGGCAGGGCTGACAACACTGCAGTGCAGCGGAAGCAGCATTGTCAGCTCACTACAGGAAGTCGGGGGCTCACTGGATATCTGGCAGGATCAGCTGACATTATCTGCTCTTGTAGTCAAGCAGTGGTATCAGCCCTGCCCGATTCTCTTCTGCTGGACTACAGGACACCTCTCCCATCTCCTCTTAACATAAGGAGGAGGAGTCTGGTTCTATTGGTTCTCTTGGCTCCTCTGTAATCAATGGAGCAAGGGGGTGATCATTTAGGGCTGCTCAGTGTTTCACAGGCTGCTGTTCACTTTCTCCTCCCTGTCTTCTAGAGAATTCTAGAAGTATAAAGGGAGGAAGAACAGAGCAGACAGCCTGAATATTTATGGAACTCTAGCCAATCCCTGGGGAGGTGTGCCCAGTAGGTGGTGAGAGAACCCATAAATAGTCTGTGTTCTGAGCAGGAGTGTGTAATGTTCCTGGGAGCAGTCCTGAAGGAGGAGACCCCTGTGCTGGGAGGGGGGGGGGGGGGGGGGCTCTGCTCCTGTTGCAGTGGTGTCAGCCCTGCCCCATTTCTGCTGGACTACAGGACACCTCTCCCATCTCCTCTTCGTATAGGGAGGAGGAGTTTTGTAGTCCAGCAGAAGAGTACGGAGTCAGCATTGCTTGGGATTTCAGTGCTCTGTCGGTGTACACAGGGTCATAATGGGGGGGAGGGGGGGGGTAAGATAATGTACTTTGCAATGTGAAGATGTAGAAGGAGACCCGGTAGGGAGGGAATTGTAGATTGCCGTAACCCTTTGCCCTCCTGCTCCATTAAAGATCTGGCCTGTTGGATCCACATGGAGTCACATCTGATTGTATTGAGGGCTGAGTCCGCTGTGATCGAACGATCTTCCTCCCCCCGTCAGCTGCTCAGTCTTGTGAAATCTATTGTGAAATGTCTCTGACTTCTTTGCTTGCTGCTTGTCGAGTAAATTATTTATCTGCACTGAGACGTTTTATCATCCGGTTGTCCCACTCATCCGCAGCAAGAGAGACGGCGCCCCCTACAGCCCACAGTATGGGGCACAAAGACATTCATATACATCATCCTTCATATCTTTCCACCTCTGCAGCCACCCATGAGAAGCCCTCGCACTGTGTGTGTTATGTGTTCCCAAACTCACAGCTTACCGACAAATAATTCCCCAAAAATGTCTTCACTTTGTAGATGTTTCTTTAGAGCAGCTTTACAAAATCGGACTCTATAGGCAGCCCGGATTGTTCAGAATCATCTGCAGTGTTCTGATTTAGGGAGACTTCAGGGACAGACTGGACTGAAATGCATCAGCAATATCCAAACCATGAGATCTTTAACCCTTTGTTAGGACAGACATTCCTGTACATCTAGTGTACAAGTGATAATGAGATCTGACAGCTCAGTACACACACACAGGGTTAACTATAGTAAATACACAACTGATAATGAGATCTGACAGCTCAGTACACACACACAGGGTTAATTGTAATAAATATACAACTGATAATGAGATCTGACAGCTCAGTACACACACAGGGTTAATTGTAGTAAATAGAACTCCCCGCCCCCTCCTTCCTGGACTTTATATAGAAGGAGAACACTAGGTAGGATTTTTTTCACATTTGGGGTTTTCAGAAAAAAAAAAAACAGGTAAAAATATGAATGGGAACAAATCCATGTAAATATCTGAGTGCCGCCCCTTTGTTCTCCGGGGGCTCCGCCCCTTTTATATCCACACCGCGTTCCAATCCCCTTCACATGTGATAAATGTAAAGGTTACAACATTAAATGTTCATATCGGATCCATTATTACTAACATTTCTCTGATACAAGGAAATACATGATTTACATGGACAGGTCCTTTAAATGTATAAAGGGGGAGAGGTGAGGACACTATTGTAAATCTTGTATATATTATTAGGTAGAGCAGGAAATATCATTACCTGTACAGTCATTAGCAATAGAGTCATTAGCAATAGATTCAGTACCTGTGGTATCATTTCCTATAGAGTTATTACTCGGGGTAATTACCTGTGGAATGTGCCTGTGGGACCATTACCTATGGAGTCATTACCTAAAGAGACATTAACTAGAGAGTTATTATCTCTATTATCTGAGTCATTACCTATAGAGTCACTGCCTACAGTGTTCTTACCTGTGGAGTTATTACTGTGCATTCATTACCTATAGCAGGGGTGCCCAACCAGTGGCCTGGGGGCCACATGTCGCCCGCGGAGCCCTCTGATGTGGCCCGCGACCTCCTGCTCTGGGATGGAATAGAATAGAATACTGTTATTAACAGGTACACTGCGTTGCACCCGTGGTGTGGGAAAACCGCAGTGCATCAGTTTGAAAGCAGCCTTGGGCTTGTTTCACATAGTCAGTCCGACCCAATTGGACCCTCCATTCACCTCTAAGGATCGGCAGATGTAAACCGACTTGTGTCCTACCTCCAATCTGATCCGCAAAAAAAAAAAAATAGTTTAGTGGGCTGTGTCCGTGTCCGCTCTGCATATGCAGAGCAGACACGGACCTGCCATTCGCCTGCTCCGCTCATTGTGGCCCGCGACCGGTTACCAAGTCTCTTAAGTGGCCCTCATACTTCAAAAGGTTGGGTGCCCCTGACCTATAGAGTCAGTACTGCCATAGTTATTACCTGTAGAGCCATTACCTGTCTACTGTACCTGTGGGCTCATTACCTGTGTACTGTACCTGTAGGGTCATTACCTGTAGAGCCATTACCTGTGTACTGTACCTGTGGGCTCATTACCTGTAGAGCCATTACCTGTGTACTGTACCTGTAGTGTCATTACCTGTAGAGCCATTACCTGTGTACTGTACCTGTGGGCCCATTACCTGTGTACTGTACCTGTGGGCTCATTACCTGTAGATCCATTACCTGTGTACTGTACCTGTGGGCTCATTACCTGTAGATCCATTACCTGTGTACTGTACCTGTGGGCTCATTACCTGTAGATCCATTACCTGTGTACTGTACCTGTGGGCTCATTACCTGTAGAGCCATTACCTGTGTACTGTACCTGTAGATCCATTACCTGTAGAGCCATTACCTGTGTACTGTACCTGTGAAGTCATTACCTGTGGTTGATCCCCATCATTAATCAGTCTCTGGTTTCCTCAGTTTCAGACAAGCACCAATTTAAAAACGAGCAAGTTCTCTATCGCTTCCGATACGACGATGGAACGTACAAAGCCAGAAGTGAGCTGGAGGATATCATGTCTAAGGTGAGACGCCATAATCTGCAGCCCAGTGCCGCCCCTAACCAATCTTTCCTCACCCTTTATTGATCCGTCCGTCCGTCCGTCATATTTCATTTCTGGGTGATATAGGTCGACAGATGAGAAGCTCTGAGGGGAGACCTTCCTGTTCCCGCACAGTTTGGGGTCTTCCCGCTCCTTTGATCTTATCAATGATCCATCGGGCAGGGTGGGACCTCTGGAAATGTGTGTGGAGTGGAGGACTCCCCAGGGACCTCCCCGCTCTGGTTACGTCCCCAGCATGTACCACACATGGAGAACCTCTGTAACATTTCCCACAATGCATAGCATGTGGCGGGTCAATATTTATGGTTCCCGTTGTTGGTCGTACTGCCATTAGCTGATTGGACTGAGCGCTCCGGTAGATTGGGATGTACAGATGTGACCGGGGCTGACGCCTCACTACCAGTAATCCCCCATCCCCCTCCCATCCCCCCTCCCTCCCCCCCCAATGTTCATCTGATCATTTTATGTGGCTTCATATCATTTATTGCCTCGATGTGTTTAAATCCATCAGATGTCTCACAGATCGCTGGCGTGTTCTGCGCCACGGCTCCTGTTGTGTTTTATGGAATAAGCCCCATTGTGTGTTCTCATTCTAAATCTTTAATCCGCAATTTTTCCTCTTCATTTGCCAGGGTGTCCGACTCTACTGCCGCCTGCACAGCCTGCTAACGCCAGTTGTCAAGTAAGTGCGCAAAAAAGACGCGTCCCGCTCGGTGTGGGGTAGATTCAAGTTTGTAATGGCGAATGCATGAGGCCGCCCTCTGTGTAATGCGCGAGGCCGCCCTCTGTGTAACGGGCGAGGCCGCCCTCTGTGTAACGGGCGAGGCCGCCCTCTGTGTAACGGGCGAGGCCGCCCTCTGTGTAACGGGCGAGGCCGCCCTCTGTGTAACGGGCGAGGCCGCCCTCTGTGTAACGGGCGAGGCCGCCCTCTGTGTAACGCGCGAGGCCGCCCTCTGTGTAACGCGCGAGGCCGCCCTCTGTGTAACGCGCAAGGCCGCCCTCTGTGTAATGCGTGTGCAGGATAATCCATATCTTAAAGCTGATCTCTGGGATAATAAACACATTCATCAGGTCTATTCTTCCTAAAGTCTTGAAGTGCCAACATTAGCATACAGTGGTGTGAAAAAGTGTTTGGCCCCTTCCTCATTTCCTGTTCCTTTGCATGTTTGTCACACTTAAGTGTTTCGGAACATCAAACTAATTTAAACAATAGTCAAGGACAACACAAGTAAACACAAAATGCAATTTGTAAATGAAGGTGTTTATTATTAAAGGTGAAAAAAAATCCAAACCATCATGGCCCTGTGTGAAAAAGTGATTGCCCCCTAAACCTAATAACTGGTTGGGCCACCCTTAGCAGCAACAACTGCAACCAAGCGTTTGCGATAACGTGCAATGAGGCTTTTACAGCATCCTGGAGGAATTTTGGCCCACTCATCTTTGCAGAATTGTCCTAATTCAGTTACATTAGAGGGTTTTCAAGCATGAACGGCCTTTTTAAGGTCATACCACAACATCTCAATAGGATTCAGGTCAGGACTTTGGCTAGGCCACTCCAAAGTCTTCATTTTGTTTTTCTTCAGCCATTCGGTGGTGGACTTGCTGGTGTGTTTAGGATCATTGTCCTGCTGCAGAACCCAAGTTCGTTTCAGCTTGAGTACACAAACAGATGGTCAGACATTCTCCTTCAGGATCTCTTGGTAGACAGCAGAATTCATAGTTCCTTTTATCACGGCAAGTCTTCCAGGTCCTGAAGCAGCAAAACAGCCCCAGACCATCACACTACCACCACCATATTTTACTGTTGGTATAATGTTCTTTTTCTGAAATGCAGTGTTCCTTCTACGCCAGATATACTTGGACACACACCTTCCAAAGAGTTCCACTTTTGTCTCATCGGTCCACAGAATGTTGTCCCAAAAGTCTTGGGGATCATCAAGATGTGTTGTGGAGAAATTGAGACGAGCTTTGATGTTCTTTTTGCTCAGCAGTGGTTTTCTCCTTGGAACTCTGCCATGCAGGCCATTTTTGCCCAGTCTTTTCCTGATGGTGGAGGCATGAACGCTGACCTTAACTGAGGCAAGTGAGGCCTGCAGTTCCTTGGACGTTGTTGTGGGGTCTTTTGTGACCTCTTGGATGAGTTGTCGCTGCGCTCTTGGGGTAATTTTGGGCGGCCGGCCACTCCTGGGAAGGTTCACCACTGTTCCATGTCTTCGCCATTTGTGGATAATGGCTCTCACTGTGGTTCGCTGGATTCCCAAAGCTTTGGAAATGGCTTTATAACCCTTTCCAGACTGATAGATCTCAATTACTTTCTTTCTCAATTGTTCCTGAATTTCTTTGGGTCTCGGCATGATGTGTAGCTTTTAAGGATCTTCTGGTGGACCTTACTGTGTCAAGCAGCTCCTATTTAAGTGATGCCTTGATTGTGAACAGGTGTGGCAATAATCAGGCCTGGGTGTGGCTAGAGAAATTGAACTCAGGTGTGGACAACCACAGTTATAGTATGTTTTAACAAGGGGGGCAATCACTTTTTCACACAGGGCCATGATGGTTTGGATTTTTTTTCACCTTTAATAATAAACACCTTCATTTACAAATTGCATTTTGTGTTTACTTGTGTTGTCCTTGACTATTGTTTAAATTGGTTTGATGTTCCGAAACACTTAAGTGTGACAAACATGCAAAGGAACAGGAAATGAGGAAGGGGGCAAACACTTTTTCACACCACTGTATAAGCACTTAATATTTCCATTTATCCATTAGTAAAACATATCATCATTTTTCTTTATCAGTCTATTTTGGGGATTTCTTCCTGATCTGAGCAGTAATCCAGTGCGAGACTTCCTGTAATAAAGACCGCCCACTGCTGATATCTCTCCTTCTGCCGGGGGACTGGTCTTGTCTCCGCCCCCTCCATTAGTTTTCTACAGGCAGCCTGCAGTGAGTGGGGTCTAATGGGCCCCTCCCACAGCTCTGCTCTCTCTCCTTCTGCAGGGTGACTGGTCTTGTCTCCGCCCCTCCTGTAGTTTTCTGCAGGCAGCCTGTAGTAGGTGGGGCCTACTGGGCCCCTCCCACAGCTCTGCTCTCTCTCCTTCTGCAGGGGGACTGGTCTTGTTTCCGCCCCTCCTGTCGTTTTCTGCAGGCAGCCTGTAGTAGGTGTGGCCTACTGGGCCCCTCCCACAGGTCTGCTCTCTCTCCTTGTGCAGGGTGACAGGTGTTGTCTCTGCCCCCCTCCTGTAGTTTTCTGCAGGCAGCCTGTAGTGGGTGGGGCCTACTGGGCCCCTCCCACAGGTCTGCTCTCTCTCCTTGTGCAGGGTGACAGGTGTTGTCTCTGCCCCCCTCCTGTAGTTTTCTGCAGGCAGCCTGTAGTGGGTGGGGCCTAACTAACCTCACCTCCCCAAACTTGAGCTTTTCATGGATAATGGACATTACCCATCAGTTCTTAGTTATTATTGCCTATGGTCAAGAAAATGGAAAAATTGTATCAAATACTTACCTTAATTAAGTGGGGTCACCTCCCCAAAACATGAGCTTTTCATTGATGATGGACATTACCCATCAGTTCTTAGGTCCTTTTGTCAATGATCAAGAAAATGGAAAAATTTGTATCAAATACTTACCTTAATTTTCCTTTTCTGGCCCCAGTCCATGGCAGCCTACAAGTCACTTACTGTTTGTTATTCTTTTCCACATTTTTTGCTGTTTTTTTTTTTTATTATTTAAATTGTATCAAATACTTAACTTAATTAAGTGGGGTCACCTCCCCAAAACGTGAGCATTTCATTGATGATGGACATTACTTATCAGTTCTTAGTTAATATTGCCAATGGTCAAGAAAATATAAAAATTGTATCAAATACCTTAATTAAGTGGGGCCACCTCCCCAAACGTGAGCTTTTCATTGATGATGGACATTACCCATCAGTTCTTAGGTCTTAGTGCCAATGGTCAAGAAGATGGAAAAATTGTATCAAATACTTACCTTAATTTTCCTTTTCTGGGCCCAGTCACTTACTGTTATTCTTTTGCACATTTTTTTATTTTTTTTTTATTTAAATTGTATCAAATACTTACCTTAATTTTCCTTTTCTGGCCCCAGTCACTTACTGTTTGTTATTCTTTTGCACATTTTTTGCAGTTTTTTTTTTTTTATTATTTAAATTGTATCAAATACTTACCTTAATTAAGTGAGGTCACCTCCCCAAATGTGAGCTTTTCATTGATGATGGACATTACTCATCAGTTCTTGTTCCTTTTTGCCAATGGTCAAGAAGATGGAAAAATTGTATCAAATACTTACCTTAATTTTCCTTTTCTGGGCCCAGTCACTTACTGTTATTCTTTTGCACATTTTTTTTTTTTTTTTTTATTTAAATTGTATCAAATACTTACCTTAATTAAGTGGGGTCACCTCCCCAAACATACTGTTTTTTATTCTTTTGCACATTTTTTGCAGTTTTTTTACTTTACCAGTCCATCTATTTCCTCCTATTTTTTTTTTTTTACACAACCTTCATTTAAAATTTCGATAGGTTGAAAATGTTCTAATTTTGTAGCAAAATGGGATGACCCACAGGAAAGGTTAATGGGTATTTCTGGTGGTCTTATATATGTTGGGGACACACAGCTGAGGGCAGATTATGAGGGCCTATACCCCAGGGCTCACCCCCCCGTTTGTTCCGGGTGGCTGAGACCGCACAGAGGAGCCGCCATTGTCATGATAATTAGAGGCGCGGTGAGGTCATCTTATCAATCGCAGTTACCATAATCCGATCTGTCAGGAAAATTCTGACCCGACGGAGATAAATCTGGATAAAAGGATAAGACCACCACAAAGCAAAGACCAGGATTCTGTATCGGCAATGTTAGAACACGATAATCACCGTAATATGATAAGTGAGGACATTAGTAAACCGAGTCCTGAAGGCGAATTCCGTATAAACCGTTCCATCTACATCTAGTGTGACCACGCTGGACGCATGTAGAAAGGTAAAGAGTCTTCCTATTTATTAATAATTAATAACGATGAATGACTTTGTATATTACAAAGAGGAGGAAATTAGTGGAAGCCTTTCTTGTGACACCGTTTTGGATACTATATCAGGAGATTTGCAGTTACAGCGCTCCAAATATGCATTTCACGTGTTTATTGATAGAACAAGGTCACGTTAAGGCTGAGGCGCCTGACATTTCAGGACATCAGAGGGTCCCTTCATCAAAGTGAGTTAGTCTTCAAGGTGACATAGACTTGGCGGTGCGTCCTCTAAGGGCGCACGGGCGCCGCTCCCTCTGTCACGTCACCACCCACCCCCCCCCCCATATGAGTAATGGATAGATTCATGCATAGCATCAATCTATCCATGGCAGCCGCTGCCACACACTATTCAGGCGTCCGGCCCCTTTCGGAGCGGCGACCGCCTAAATTCCAGGGGCGGGGGTGTGTTTTTGAAGCACCTGATTAGAGCCATAGGCACTAATAGGCTTCAAAAAAGGTGGACCTTGAGCGCGAGCATTGCGCTCGCAGTCCACCCAGATGTGTTAGAAAAGCTAATTAATATTTGCTTTTCGAACACTAAACTGCCTCCCTGCCAATCGGGTAGCGCGGGGCTGATACCCGTCGCCTGATTGGCTGAAGGCACAGGTGCCCCTATTTGACGCCTAGCAGAACGAGAAGAGATGCATGGAGGACAGCATGGAGGACACAGGAGCCGCCCACAGGAGCCGCCCCACAGCTCGCCACCGTCACCCGCTGCCTGACCCACCACCAAGATGGGGTAAGTGCCAGGCAGACAGCGGGTGGGCAGAGGATACAGTGGCGGCATTTTTTTGGCACAAGTGGCAGCATTTGATGGGCACAAGTGGTGGCATTTGGGAACAAGTGGCTGCATATGATGGGCACAAGTTGCTGCATATGATGGGCACAAGTGGTAGCATTTGATGGAGCACAGTGGCTGCATTTGATGGGGCGCAGTGGCTGCATTTGATGGGGCACAGTGGCTGCATTTGATGGAGCACAGTGGCTGCATTTGATGGAGCGCAGTGGCTGCATTTGATGGGGCACAGTGGCTGCATTTGATGGGGCACAGTGGCTGCATTTGATGGGGCACAGTGGCTGCATTTGATGGGGCACAGTGGCTGCATTTCATGGGTACAGTGGCTGCATTTCATGGCACAGTATTTTATGGGCATAGTGGCTGCATTTCATGGGCACAATGGCTGCAATTGATGAGCACAATGGCTGCATTTGATGGGCACAGTGAGGCTGCAATTGATGGGGTTTTTTTTCAGTATTTTTCATTTTGCGCCCCCCCCCCCCCCCCCCCCCCAAGAAATTTGAGCACCAGCTGCAACTGCTTCATGGTGACCTAATTCTCAAGGCAACACAGTTCTCAGGGTGACATAGACTTCAGGGTGACATAATCTTCAAGGCAACACAGTTCTCAAGGGGACATAATCCACAAGTTGACATAGTCCTCGAGGTGCCATAATCCTGAAGGTAACATAGTCCTCGAGGTGCCATAATCCTGAAGGTAACATAGTCCTCAAATTAAGATAGTCGACAAGTTGACGTAGTCCTCAAGGTGATGAAATCCACAGGTTTAGATAGTCCTCAAGTTGACATAATCCTAAATGCAACATAGCTCTCCAGACGACATGTCCACATGTTGACATAGTCCACGAGGTGGCATGGTCATCAAGGTGACATAATCCACAAGGTGTCATTGTCCTCAAGACAATACAATCCTGAAGGCTGCATATTTCTCAAGATGAGATGATCCACAAGTTGACGCAGTCCTCAAGGTGGCATAATCCTCAAGGTGTCATTGTCCTCAAGACAATATAATCCTGAAGGCTGCATATTTCTCAAGATGAGATGATCCACAAGTTGACGCAGTCCACAAGGTGGCATGTTCATCAAGGTGTCATAGTCCACAAGTTAACATAGTCCTCGAGGTGCCATAGTCTTCAAGAAAACATAATCCTGAAGGAAACCTAGTCCTCAAGACGAGAGAGTCCACACATTGACACAGTCCTTAAGGTGATAATGTGCCCGGGTTTACATAGTTCTCAAGGCAACACAATCCTGAAGGCAACATAGTCCTCAAAATGACATAGTCCACAAGGTGACATAATCCACAAGTTGATAAAGTCCTCAAGGCGGCATAATCCTGAAGGAAACATAGTCCTCTAGATGAGATAGTCGACAAGTTGACATAGTCCTCAAGGTAATAAGGTTCACAGGTTTACATAGTCCTTAATGTGACATTATCCTGAAGGCAACATAGTCCTCAAGACAACAAAGTCCACATGTTGACCATGTTCTCAAAGTGATATTGTCCTCAAGGTGACAGTCCAGCAGGTGACATGGTCATCAAGGTGGCATAGTCCTCAAGGTGTCATAGTCCTCAAGGTGACAGAGTCCTCAAGGTGACATAGTCCTCAAGGTGTCATAGTGAAAACTATGTTGACTTTGAGAAAGCGACCTTGTAAGGCCGGCTGTGACTTACTTGATGTTTTTTCTCACAATAAACAAGTGAAACGCATATTTGGAATTCTGTGACTTTACATCCGCTGATACGGTATCTGGTGGCACCATCAGGTGCGGATGTGGACTTCCCAGCCATGCGAGATGTATTTGGGTTCCAGACGGAGACCTAACACCAAATACTTGGTGACCTCACTGGAGGAGTCCATTGTAGCCAACTGCAATCCTTAACAGTCTAGTTGCTCAGGAGCATTGACACCGGAAATTGTAGATTTGCTGCTATTTTAGTGTGGTGTCACATAGTTAGTGATTATTAGTTTTTGTTTTCTTTATAAAAAATACAAAAACGTACAGCTGTGTGTGATTTGGTTATGCTGCAAATTTCATGCACTGCCTTGGAGTTCTACTTTAAATGTAAAATGCTCCCCCTGAATATAAGAGCAGCATATTGGGTGTATAGGCTGACACCCCCAGAGAAAGGAGGCTGTAAAGAGGAGGTTCCTCCTGATCTCCGCTCCTATGGCCCTCGGCTCGGGGTGTTTTTATTACCAGCCCCATAGTGTTTGTGGTCTCAGCGTTGTATGAAAGAATAGACTTCCATCATTCATTGGTAATTGTTCTCACTTGAAGAGGGTGGACAGGGCCGGAGATGGACGGCCTCACCCCAGACCTCCACTAAACCCAGAGGAGCGGCCAGATATCCCCCCTGCGAATTCTTCACCCCCTCCTGTTCCTTTCATGTTCTGTTCTCCGCTACAAATCTTCTCCTTGTTTGTGTTCCCCTCTATTAACTCATTCTGGTTGTCTGCCTCGTATATATAATAACAGCTTCGGAGTACCCCCACAGGCACACTGTCAATAAAGCAGCGCTGCTCAAACTTTTTACCCCAGAGGAGCCCTTAAAATAAATTTTAGATCACAGGGAACTCTTGGGGGGAGGGGGGGGGGTGATGGTTGTCCTGGGGGTCCTAGCCCCAACCTTTGTCCTGCAGTAAATCAGATAGCGCCAATGGTGAAAGCTGTACACCAGCCTGTCAATTTCAATTGAAGGGCTGGGGGGGCAAAGCTGCTACTTTACCTAGGGCCCCATTCTGCTGTAATCCGTCTTTGGATTCCTGCTATCAGCTGTAAAGTATGATGGAATATTTTCTCTTCCTAGTAAAGACAGTGGACTGCAACTTGAAGAGCCTCACCAAGGCTCTTCAAGTTGCAGTCCCTGAAAAATTCCTGCAGTTTCCATTGAAATGGCCCTGGTTCTGTTCATGAAAATTGCCTTGATTCTGTCCCTGAAAAGGGACCTTGGTTCTATTATCTATGGATATGACTCTGGTTCTCTCCCTGGAAATTGTCCTGTTTCTGCCCCTGGAAATGGTCCCTGTTCTGTAAAAGAATATGTGCCTGGTTCTGTCCCTGAAATGAACCTCTTTCTAATGTCCATGGAAATGGCACTGGTTCTGTCCTTAGAAATTGTCCTAGTTATGTCCATGGAATTGGCCCTGGTTGTGTCCATGGAATTGGCCCTGGTTGTGTCCATGGAATTGGCTCAGGTTGTGTCCATGGAATTGGCTCAGGTTGTGTCCATGGAATTGGCTCAGGTTGTGTCCATGGAATTGGCTCAGGTTGTGTCCATGGAATTGGCTCAGGTTTTGTCAATGGAATTGGCTCAGGTTGTGTCCATGGAAGTGGCCCTGGGTTGTGTCCATGGAAGTGGCCCTGGGTTGTGTCCATGGAAGTGGCCCTGGGTTCTGTCTACGGAAGTGGCCCTGGGTTCTGTCCACGGAAGTGGCCCTGGGTTCTGTCCACGGAAGTGGCCCTGGGTTCTGTCCAAGGAAGTTGCCCTGGGTTCTGTCCATGGAATTGGCCCTGGTTGTGTCCATGGAATTGGCCCTGGTTGTGTCCATGGAATTGGCCCTGGTTGTGTCCATGGAATTGGCCCTGGTTGTGTCCATGGAATTGGCCCTGGTTGTGTCCATGGAATTGGCCCTGGTTGTGTCCATGGAATTGGCCCTGGTTGTGTCCATGGAATTGGCCCTGGTTGTGTCCATGGAATTGGCCCTGGTTGTGTCCATGGAATTGGCCCTGGTTGTGTCCATGGAATTGGCCCTGGTTGTGTCCATGGAATTGGCCCTGGTTGTGTCCATGGACTTGGCCCTGGTTGTGTCCATGGACTTGGCCCTGGTTGTGTCCATGGACTTGGCCCTGGTTGTGTCCATGGACTTGGCCCTGGTTGTGTCCATGGACTTGGCCCTGGTTGTGTCCATGGACTTGGCCCTGGTTGTGTCCATGAAAGTGGCCCTGGTTGTGTCCATGGAATTGGTCCTGGTTGTGTCTATGGAATTGGCCCTGGTTGTGTCCATGGAAGTGGCCCTGGTTCTGTCTACGGAAGTGGCCCTGGGTTCTGTCTACGGAAGTGGCCCTGGGTTCTGTCTACGGAAGTGGCCCTGGGTTCTGTCTACGGAAGTGGCCCTGGGTTCTGTCTACGGAAGTGGCCCTGGGTTCTGTCTACGGAAGTGGCCCTGGGTTCTGTCTATGGAAGTGGCCCTGGGTTCTGTCTACGGAAGTGGCCCTGGGTTCTGTCTACGGAAGTGGCCCTGGGTTCTGTCTACGGAAGTGGCCCTGGGTTCTGTCTACGGAAGTGGCCCTGGGTTCTGTCTACGGAAGTGGCCCTGGGTTCTGTCTACGGAAGTGGCCCTGGGTTCTGTCTACGGAAGTGGCCCTGGGTTCTGTCTACGGAAGTGGCCCTGGGTTCTGTCTACGGAAGTGGCCCTGGGTTCTGTCTACGGAAGTGGCCCTGGGTTCTGTCTACGGAAGTGGCCCTGGGTTCTGTCTACGGAAGTGGCCCTGGGTTCTGTCTACGGAAGTGGCCCTGGGTTCTGTCTACGGAAGTGGCCCTGGGTTCTGTCTACGGAAGTGGCCCTGGGTTCTGTCTACGGAAGTGGCCCTGGGTTCTGTCTACGGAAGTGGCCCTGGGTTCTGTCTACGGAAGTGGCCCTGGGTTCTGTCTACGGAAGTGGCCCTGGGTTCTGTCTACGGAAGTGGCCCTGGGTTCTGTCTACGGAAGTGGCCCTGGGTTCTGTCTACGGAAGTGGCCCTGGGTTCTGTCTACGGAAGTGGCCCTGGGTTCTGTCTACGGAAGTGGCCCTGGGTTCTGTCTACGGAAGTGGCCCTGGGTTCTGTCTACGGAAGTGGCCCTGGGTTCTGTCCACGGAAGTGGCCCTGGGTTCTGTCCACGGAAGTGGCCCTGGGTTCTGTCCAAGGAAGTTGCCCTGGGTTCTGTCCATGGAATTGGCCCTGGTTGTGTCCATGGAATTGGCCCTGGTTGTGTCCATGGAATTGGCCCTGGTTGTGTCCATGGAATTGGCCCTGGTTGTGTCCATGGAATTGGCCCTGGTTGTGTCCATGGAATTGGCCCTGGTTGTGTCCATGGAATTGGCCCTGGTTGTGTCCATGGAATTGGCCCTGGTTGTGTCCATGGAATTGGCCCTGGTTGTGTCCATGGAATTGGTCCTGGTTGTGTCCATGGACTTGGCCCTGGTTGTGTCCATGGACTTGGCCCTGGTTGTGTCCATGGACTTGGCCCTGGTTGTGTCCATGAAAGTGGCCCTGGTTGTGTCCATGGAATTGGTCCTGGTTGTGTCTATGGAATTGGCCCTGGTTGTGTCCATGGAAGTGGCCCTGGTTGTGTCCATGGAAGTGGCCCTGGTTGTGTCCATGGAAGTGGCCCTGGTTCTGTCTACGGAAGTGGCCCTGGGTTCTGTCCACGGAAGTGGCCCTGGGTTCTGTCCACGGAAGTGGCCCTGGGTTCTGTCCACGGAAGTGGCCCTGGGTTCTGTCCAAGGAAGTTGCCCTGGGTTCTGTCCATGGAATTGACCCTGGTTGTGTCCATGGAATTGGCCCTGGTTGTGTCCATGGAATTGGCCCTGGTTGTGTCCATGGAATTGGCCCTGGTTGTGTCCATGGAATTGGCCCTGGTTGTGTCCATGGAATTGGTCCTGGTTGTGTCCATGGACTTGGCCCTGGTTGTGTCCATGGACTTGGCCCTGGTTGTGTCCATGGACTTGGCCCTGGTTGTGTCCATGAAAGTGGCCCTGGTTGTGTCCATGGAATTGGTCCTGGTTGTGTCTATGGAATTGGCCCTGGTTGTGTCTATGGAATTGGCCCTGGTTGTGTCCATGGAAGTGGCCCTGGTTGTGTCCATGGAAGTGGCCCTGGTTGTGTCCATGGAAGTGGCCCTGGTTGTGTCCATGGAAGTGGCCCTGGTTGTGTCCATGGAAGTGGCCCTGGTTGTGTCCATGGAAGTGGCCCTGGTTCTGTCCATGGAAGTGGCCCTGGTTGTGTTTCTTGAAATGACCTGCTATCCCCTAGTACCATAGACTCTCTTTGTTGCTCTGCACATTCTATTCCCATCATGTGTCAGTGAAGCGAGGGATCTGTAAAGCGAGGGATCTGTATTACTGTCAAGATGTTCCGTATTTCATCTGGTATTGACCCTGATTGATGGTACATGTTGTATGGCCTCCTTGGCGGTATGGTACGGGATCTATTCGCTTCCACCCAGCAGACATTGTCTCTGCCTGGACTGAGAGCCTCACTCATACATATTTCGTAGCCTGATGCCATTTGTCTTGTGTGTGTGTATATGATGTATCTGGTTTAGTAGTTGGGTGGGGGGGCATTTTTTACTAATCACTCCCAGGTAGGAAGATAATCTCATGGTGAAGAGTTCCTTTTTACATGCAGAGCCCTGCCAGCTCGTTTTTCCGCTCGGTCCCAGAGCCAGCAGTGTGAACAAGGTGGCGTCTGTCTGAGGTTTGGCCCCGTAACAGTTTTGCTTTGGAAGCAGATTTCCAGTGTTGACGCAGCGAGAGGTGCCAGTGTTTGATGATGACTCCGGCAATCCTTCCAGTCAAAAAACATGTTTCGGCAACTTCTCCCGTTCTGTTTACACGAGCGCGGCCAGGGAGTTCTGGGGTAAAACCACCTTGGGATGATGCCCATCAGATAAGACGTATTGTGTGAAGGGACTGTAGGCCTGGCACGGCACGGTGCGGGGGCGGCCGTGAGAGCCGTGTACCGACATATCCCAAACTGACCTGCCACCTGCATTACTCCTATTTCCATATCTCTGGACCTGGGGGATTATCCCGCACACATCCTCTGCTGCCCACTTCCCCATCACAAATATTCGCTTACACGGCTCTTCTCTATGAGCAGTCGCTGCACAGTGTGCAAAGTTCAACGCGTCCGGCCAACAATTGCTGATTCTACGCGTCCGGCCAACCATTGCTGATTCTACGCGTCCGGCCAACCATTGCTGATTCTGCACCCCGTACATCGAGTCACCCTGAATCTCAGGCCCTAAATCATCAACTGGTTATTGGTCATGGGGAGAATCGGGAGGAGGTCCACCCATAATGATCACTATTTTGTCTGCAGATACTCCATGTTCTTTCCGGTCCTCATATTTCTGTTCAGTATCTGTGGACATTTCTATCTCCCCCCTCATTTGGAGCATTGTTCCCACTGACCACCAATGTAAGGGACATTCTTCCCACTGACCACCAATGTAAGGAACATTCTTCCCACTGACCACCAATGTAAGGAACATTCTTCCCACTGACCACCAATGTAAGGAACATTCTTCCCACTGACCACCAATGTAAGGAACATTCTTCCCACTGATCATCAATGTAAGGAACATTCTTCCCACTGACCACCAATGTAAGGAACATTCTTCCCACTGATCATCAATGTAAGGGACATTCTTCTCACTGATCACCAATGTAAGGAACATTCTTCTCACTGATCACCAATGTAAGGAACATTCTTCTCACTGATCACCAATGTAAGGAACATTCTTCCCACTGATCACCAATGTAAGGAACATTCTTCCCACTGACCACCAATGTAAGGAACATTCTTCCCACTGATCATCAATGTAAGGGACATTCTTCCCACTGATCACCAATGTAAGGAACATTCTTCTCACTGATCACCAATGTAAGGAACATTCTTCCCACTGACCACCAATGTAAGGAACATTCTTCCCACTGATCACCAATGTAAGGAACATTCTTCTCACTGATCACCAATGTAAGGAACATTCTTCCCACTGATCACCAATGTAAGGAACATTCTTCTCACTGACCACCAATGTAAGGAACATTCTTCTCACTGATCACCAATGTAAGGGACATTCTTCTCACTGATCACCAATGTAAGGAACATTCTTCCCACTGACCACCAATGTAAGGAACATTCTTCTCACTGATCACCAATGTAAGGAACATTCTTCTCACTGATCACCAATGTAAGGAACATTCTTCCCACTGA
Source organism: Lithobates sylvaticus (assembly GCA_028564925.1). Taxonomy (NCBI): domain Eukaryota; kingdom Metazoa; phylum Chordata; class Amphibia; order Anura; family Ranidae; genus Lithobates; species Lithobates sylvaticus. The sequence continues at coordinate 4,753,480 of CM053037.1, forward strand.
CCACCAATGTAAGGAACATTCTTCTCACTGATCACCAATGTAAGGAACATTCTTCCCACTGATCACCAATGTAAGGAACATTCTTCTCACTGATCACCAATGTAAGGAACATTCTTCCCACTGATCACCAATGTAAGGAACATTCTTCTCACTGATCACCAATGTAAGGAACATTCTTCCCACTGATCACCAATGTAAGGAACATTCTTCTCACTGATCACCAATGTAAGGAACATTCTTCCCACTGATCACCAATGTAAGGAACATTCTTCTCACTGATCACCAATGTAAGGGACATTCTTCCCACTGATCACCAATGTAAGGAACATTCTTCTCACTGACCACCAATGTAAGGAACATTCTTCTCACTGACCACCAATGTAAGGAACATTCTTCTCACTGACCACCAATGTAAGGAACATTCTTCTCACTGATCACCAATGTAAGGAACATTCTTCCCACTGACCACCAATGTAAGGAACATTCTTCCCACTGATCACCAATGTAAGGAACATTCTTCCCACTGACCACCAATGTAAGGAACATTCTTCTCACTGATCACCAATGTAAGGAACATTCTTCTCACTGATCACCAATGTAAGGGACATTCTTCCCACTGATCACCAATGTAAGGAACATTCTTCTCACTGACCACCAATGTAAGGAACATTCTTCTCACTGACCACCAATGTAAGGAACATTCTTCCCACTGACCACCAATGTAAGGAACATTCTTCTCACTGATCACCAATGTAAGGAACATTCTTCTCACTGATCACCAATGTAAGGAACATTCTTCTCACTGATCACCAATGTAAGGAACATTCTTCCCACTGATCACCAATGTAAGGAACATTCTTCCCACTGATCACCAATGTAAGGAACATTCTTCTCACTGATCACCAATGTAAGGAACATTCTTCTCACTGATCACCAATGTAAGGAACATTCTTCTCACTGATCACCAATGTAAGGAACATTCTTCCCACTGATCACCAATGTAAGGAACATTCTTCCCACTGATCACCAATGTAAGGAACATTCTTCTCACTGATCACCAATGTAAGGAACATTCTTCTCACTGATCACCAATGTAAGGAACATTCTTCTCACTGACCACCAATGTAAGGAACATTCTTCTCACTGACCACCAATGTAAGGAACATTCTTCCCACTGATCACCAATGTAAGGAACATTCTTCTCACTGATCACCAATGTAAGGAACATTCTTCTCACTGATCACCAATGTAAGGAACATTCTTCTCACTGATCACCAATGTAAGGAACATTCTTCTCACTGATCACCAATGTAAGGAACATTCTTCTCACTGATCACCAATGTAAGGAACATTCTTCCCACTGATCACCAATGTAAGGAACATTCTTCTCACTGATCACCAATGTAAGGAACATTCTTTCCACTGACCACCAATATAAGGGCCATTTTTACACTGACCACCAATGTAAGGGGCATTCTTCCCACTGGCCACCATTTTAAGGGACATTCTTCCCACTGACCACCAATGTAAGGAGCATTTTTCTCACTGATCACCAATGTAAGGGACATTCTTCCCACTGATCACCAATGTAAGGAGCATTTTTCCCACTGATCACCAATGTAAGAAACATTCTTCCCACTGATCACCAATGTAAGGGACATTCTTCCCACTGACCACCAATGTAAGGAGCATTTTTCTCACTGATCACCAATGTAAGGGACATTCTTCCCACTGATCACCAATGTAAGGAGCATTTTTCCCACTGATCACCAATGTAAGGAACATTCTTCCCACTGATCACCAATGTAAGGGACATTCTTCCCACTGATCACCAATGTAAGGAGCATTTTTCCCACTGATCACCAATGTAAGGAACATTCTTCCCACTGATCACCAATGTAAGGGACATTCTTCTCACTGATCACCAATGTAAGGGACATTCTTCTCACTGATCACCAATGTAAGGAACATTCTTCCCACTGATCACCAATGTAAGGGACATTCTTCCCACTGATCACCAATGTAAGGAACATTCTTCTCACTGATCACCAATGTAAGGAACATTCTTCTCACTGATCACCAATGTAAGGAACATTCTTCTCACTGATCACCAATGAATTGGTTTAAACAGGGGGTTGTAAAAAAAGAAAGTGCAGCGCAAAACATATAAAAAATGGAATATAAAAGTTCATATCCAATTAGCAATGTGTAGAGTGATGTGGATGAGAACACCCAGTGACTGTAGACTTTCAGTAAGTTTCACAGTGACAATCCTCCACCAAATGGAAAAGGTACTCTTACCAAATGTGATAATCAAAAACGCATGGACCCATTCGTGGGATGATGGTGCGATAACGATCCAACCAGGAGGAAATCCAAAGGTGTGTGATGACCAGGACACCAGAACTATCCTGAGGATGCGGCTCCAACCAAGATGATCCACCATGAGATGATTATGCAGGTTTAATGCCCAAGAAAAAATAAAAGATGCAATCTCAGTGCAGACTGTATAAAAATCTTGTTTTATTTAAAAAGGGGGGATAACACTGAAGCTCCAATGGATATAAAGGACTGCACAGACAGTTGAAGCATGCAAGCCTCTGAGTTACTGGGCTCCACTGCTGTGCTGTTTTTTATGCAGAGGCTTGCATGCTTCAACTGTCTGTGCAGTCCTTTATATCCATTGGAGCTTCAGTGTTATCCCCCCTTTTAAAATAAAACAAGATTTTTATACAGTCTGCACTGAGATTGCATCTTTTATTTTTTCTTGGGCATTAAACCTGCATAATCATCTCATGGTGGATCATCTTGGTTGGAGCCGCATCCTCAGGATAGTTCTGGTGTCCTGGTCATCACACACCTTTGGATTTCCTCCTGGTTGGATCGTTATCGCACCATCATCCCACGAATGGGTCCATGCGTTTTTGATTATCACATTTGGTAAGAGTACCTTTTCCCTTTGGTGGAGGATTGTCACTGTGAAACTTACTGAAAGTCTACAGTCACTGGGTGTTCTCATCCACATCACTCTACACATTGCTAATTGGATATGAACTTTTATATTCCATTTTTTATATGTTTTGCGCTGCACTTTCTTTTTTTACATATTATTCTTAAGGATTTGTGATTTACCTTTTTGTGTTCAGCTTGCAATTTTGTTTGTCTTTCGTTAATTTTGGTTTGCGCTGATTGCTTTATATACTATATTTAAACAGGGGGTTCCCTGAGACCTGAAACTTATTTTAAGGGTTTCTCTCTGGATATGTTGATAAAGACGGCTCTATTGTATTCTCTTTCACTCTTTCCCCGGGCAGCTCTATAAAGGGTTATCTTTTTTTTTCCTTCTCCCTTCTTGTTGGGAGTTTTTGGGGTGGTACACTTTTGGAAGAGAAGTGGTAGGTTGATCTTTTGGTGTCGCCACAATGGAATCTGCAATTTCTTGTCCTTTTTGTTATAGAATTCCTCTTCTTTTGAGCTGGCGATGAAAGGGGTTAATGGCAACTGCGGCCTCTTTTCAGGGAAGCGATGGACAATGTTCTATTACTGAGAGATAATTACACTGAGAATTTTCTCACCTCTGAAGTCGGAGTAATTATTGAGAATCTTCCATTAACAGATCCTCATGGCGCTGGTACAGAAATAGCATCTTACTACTAGATGAAGATAGCTAGACTTAACCCTTTCATGTTACCTACAGACATGCCAGATGAAGGATGTGTGCACTTAGATGGGAGGATGAGAACTCCTCAGTGGTGGCCCCTTCCTAGGGAATACTAAACAATCAAGTACAAGTCCAGTCTGACCACCAGTTGTCTGAGAAATCCGTCTAAAAGTCCACTCCATAAATCTGATGGTTCCACCATAGTTCCCGGACTGCTCCATAGAGAGTTTAGAATGTATAAAGGGGAGTAGATGCAGGAGAGAGCTCTCCATATAATAGACATTCTCATTCTGAAAGGTTCCTCCAGAGGTTCCTAGAAGTTCCTTGAGCTGTGGCTGATTGACCTCCAATATGATGGTACCTGCATAGTTCCAGGGCCACTCCATAAAGAGTTTGGAGTGAACAAAGGGAAGTAGATGCAGGAGAGAGCTCTCCGTATAATAGACATTATCATTCTGAAAGGTTCCTCCAGAGGTTACTAGAAGTTTTTTGAGCTGTGGCTGATTGACCTCCAATCTGATGGTTCCACCATAGTTCCAGGACCGCTCCATAAAGAGTTTAGAATGTATAAAGGGGGAGTAGATGCAGAAGAGAGTTCCCCATATAATAGACATTCTCATTCTGAAGGGTTCCTCCAGAGGTTCCATGAGCAGTGGCTGATTGACCTCCAATCTGATGGTTCCACAATAGTTCCAGGAGCGCTCCATAAAGAGTTTAGAATGTATAAAGGGGGAGAAGATGTAGGAGAGAGCTCCCCATATAATAGATATTCTCATTCTGAAAGGTTCCTTCAGAGGTTACTATATGTTTCTTGAGCTGTGGCTGATTGACCTCCAATCTGATGATTCCACCATAGTTCCAGGACCGCTCCATATAGAGTTTAGAATGTATAAAGGGGGAGTAGATGCAGAAGAGAGCTCCCCATATAATAGACATTCTCATTCTGAAGGGTTCCTCCAGAGGTTCCTAGAAGTTCCACGAGCTGTGTCTGATTGACCTCCTGAAAATGCATGAGCTCTGTAAATCTCATGCCGGGCCGTACCCATATCCGCAACAGGTCTCCAAGGTGAAGACTGATGGTTCCACAATAGTTCCAGAATGGCTCCTTAAAGAGTTTGGAGTGAATAAAGGGGAGTAAATGCAGAAGAGAGCTCTCCGTATAATAGACATTCTCATTCTGAAGGGTTCCTTAGAGGTTACTAGGGCTTTCTGAAGCTGAGGCTGATTGACCTCCAATCTGATGGTGCCACCATAGTTTTAGGACCGCTCCATAAAGAGTTTGGAGTGAATAAAGGGGAGTAGATGCAGGAGAGAGCTCTCCGTATAATAGACATTCTCATTCTGAAGGGTTCCTCCAGAGGTTTCTAGGGCTTCCTGAAGCTGTGACTGATTGACCTCCAATCTGATGGTGCCACCATAGTTCTAGGACCACTCCATAAAGAGTTTGGAGTGAATAAAGGGGAGTAAATGCAGAAGAGAGCTCTCCGTATAATAGACATTCTCTTTCTGAAGGGTTCCTCCAGAGGTTTCTAGGGCTTCCTGAAGCTGTGACTGATTGACCTCCAATCTGATGGTGCCACCATAGTTCTAGGACCACTCCATAAAGAGTTTGGAGTGAATAAAGGGGAGTAAATGCAGAAGAGAGCTCTCCATAATATAGACATTCTCATTCTGATGGGTTCCTCCAGAGGTTTCTAGGGCTTCTTGGAGCTGTGGTTGATTGACCTCCAATAGGATGGTTCCCGCATAGTTCCAGGACCAACACCAGCTGGCAGAGCCAGCGCCGTGACACCAATGGTCTTTTTAATGGTCTAGAAAAGGTGGAATTCTGACCACCACTGTAGGATATGCTTTATTACAGGCTTGTAGGGGCATTCCCTAGGTTGGCCACATTTTCTGATGTACCTTTCCACTGAGATCTCTCTGAATAGTTTTGGTAACAACCATCTTTTTCTGGTATTTTATGCTGACAGGTCCTAGTTACAGTGGTGGAATTGCAGTTATCTGTACATATAGCAGCTTTCTCTGGCTCACCATGTAGTTCCCATAGGTCAAAACAGTTCTCGGCGGGTTTATAGTGACCCCAATGAGAGCTGTAGAGTATTGGCTGTTCTGTATGTACTGCAATGGAGGATGAAGAGTTTGTTCTGTCAATTTGAGGCTTCTGCCGATATTATCTAATGTATCTTTTGTTTCCTCGCCTTCCAGGGATCGCGACTACCACCTGAAGACCTACAAGTCCGTCGTCCCGGGCAGTAAACTGGTGGACTGGCTCATATCACAGGTAAGGAGATTAATTATCCTCGACCCCATTATCACTGCGGCATCTGAGCGGTCCCGCTTTCTTTCTTTCTTTGGCCAATCACAGTGGTCACATGATGGTCGATTCCGTCCATCAAAGACCAGCAGATAATATAATTTGAGAAGTTTATATATACCGTGAACTTCCCGCCTAGGAATACGGAGCAGATGCTGCTGACTATGGAGCAGATTTGGGCTGGCGGGGTGGTGGGAATTTTTTATTTTCGGTCTTGCTCATTAATTTGTTTTTTGATGTTGGCAGGCGTGATCGAGAATTCCGGCGATCAGGCAATTTTCGGAAATGTTCTCGCCTCGTGCGCGTTGCTGACGTAGCGCCGCCTCGTGACATTTCCAGATAAACCAGGCTTTTGATTTGGCCTCTCGGCACCATCATATGTTTGGCCACAGACGCGTGCAGCTGAGTGACGTCACCCCACCCCACCCCCCCTCACCCCGATGGCTGACATCTCCCTGACCCGTCTCTGGAAGTCTCAGACAATCTGTAAGAATTGGAAAGTTTTTTTTCCTCTTTTCTTTCCGCTTTCTGCCTTTTCCGAGGGATCCGAAAGCCGGCGGAGCGTTCAGAGATGGAAACAATCTCAGGAAAATAAAAGCTGAGATGATTTCCTCCCTCGGCGACGTTAAGGATCCGTAGAGGCCGATGACGTTTTTCAATCGAGCGCGTTTTTTTTGGCTGCTGGCGGCGCTCGGCTCCCAACAATGTCCCTCATTAGCCGTTAAAAAACAATCCGCTCCCCATTTAGCTGTCAATAAAACTTCCTGTTTTCTGCGGCCAGGAGAAGCGCGGCGCTATTTATACGAAGCATGAATGAACGCGGCGGGAGGGAGGCGGCGGGTAATTGTTCAGCGGAGGATTCTGGGTAATTCCAAGCATTCTTCAGCAGATAAAAAGTAATGGGGTGTCTTTTTTATTTATTTATTTTATTTTAGGGCGACTGTCAGACGAGAGAGGAGGCCGTGGCTCTTGGCGTTGGGCTCTGTAACAACGGATTCATGCATCATGGTAAGCTGAAGGACCTGTCTTCTAGGCTCGCTAAGAGCCTGATAAATGCTGGCGCTACCAGACTGCAGCTAGAGGGCGCTAAAGGTGAACTGCAGGCCAACCGCTAAATAAACAGACGAGATACATATATGAGAGATGTTACCTGCCAAAGGATCCAGTCCTGAGATTTACCCAGCTCTGCCCCTCGGCACGGCCCGGTCTGGCAGGGGAGGAGACCTGATTTTTCTCTACTGTCAGTAACACTTTCAGGTCTTCCCTCCCCCTGGCTTGTGACTGGACAGTGAAAAGAGAACCAGCAGACTGATGAGCTCATCTCTCTGTCACTCTGCTCTCTCCTCCTATCAGCCTACTTGCCTTTCCTCAACTTCCTCCTGCAGCCCCTCGGCGAGGAAGACGTCGTTCTGCTTCCAGACAGATCCCGGGGAACGTTGAGTATGAGAAGACAATCCTGAACTGCTCTGCAGCATCTTCCTGTGAGATTCGGGCCGCTCGGCATTCCACGGGCTCTCGCCGGTAGGAGGGTGACGTCACCCCCTGCACCATGGGAGTCGGGGAAGGGTGACTATATTATCGAGCTGTTCTTCTATGGAGGGGGAGGGGGCACCTTGAATGAGCAGGTTTTGCATTAATTCGTTTTGCATTAATTTGTGTCTTTTGTAGCTGCCTGTTTTTGGCATTAGGGCCTCTTGCACGCTGAGGGGGGGGGGGGGGGGGTCTAAATGCCGTGCGTGCCTGGCATTTTAGCGCACCCAGGAGGTACAGCCCTGCTGTCTGCAGCTTGTCAAAGTCTATGGCAGGCGGGGGCTGGGTGAGGCGGGGGTGGTCATGTTTAGGGTGCTGTGCGTTCCTATGGAGCACTGAAGATCTGCGTTTTTGTCCCTGAACGCATAGGTGAGACTGGGCGCTGCACCTGTACCTACTGGGTGCACTAAAACATTGCGATAATCACATTCACGCCTGTTCTATTATTAATGGGCGCTCAACCTGCGACCTTCCAGCAGTTGCGGAACTACAAGTCCCATCATGCCTCTGCCTTTGGGAGTCATGCTTGTAACTGTCAGCCTTGCAATGCCTTATGGGATTTGTAGTTCTGCAACAGCTGGAGGCACGGGCGTACCTACAGGTGTCGCAGGGGGCGCAATGCAACCCAGCCACAAGCACGGGCATACCTACAGGGGTCCCAATGTAACCCAGCAACAGGCGCGGGCGTACCTTCGGGGGTCACAGGGGTTGCAATGCAACCCAGCCACAGGCACGGGCGTACCTACAGGGGTCACAATGCAACCCAGCCACAGGCACGGGCGTACCTACAGGGGTCGCAATGCAACCCAGCCACAGGCACGGGCGTACCTACAGGGGTCGCAATGCAACCCAGCCACAGGCACGGGCGTACCTACAGGGGTCGCATATGCAACACAGCCACAGGCACGGGCGTACCTACAGGGGTCGCATATGCAACACAGCCACAGGCACGGGCGTACCTACAGGGGTCACAATGCAACCCAGCCACAGGCACGGGCGTACCTACAGGGATCACAATGCAACCCAGCCACAGGCACGGGCGTACCTACAGGGGTCACAATGCAACCCAGCCACAGGCACGGGCATACCTACAGGGATCACAATGCAACCCAGCCACAGGCACGGGCATACCTACAGGTATCACAATGCAACCCAGCCACAGGCACGGGCATACCTACAGGGATCACAATGCAACCCAGCCATAGGCACGGGCATACCTACAGGTATCACAATGCAACCCAGCCACAGGCACGGGCATACCTACAGGGATCGCAATGCAACCCAGCCACAGGCACGGGCGTACCTACAGGGGTCACAATGCAACCCAGCCACAGGCACGGGCATACCTACAGGGATCGCAATGCAACCCAGCCACAGGCACGGGCATACCTACAGGGATCGCAATGCAACCCAGCCACAGACACGGGCGTACCTACAGGGATCGCAATGCAACCCAGCCACAGGCACTGGTGTATGTACAGGCTCTGGAGCCCTTAAGGGGAGGCTGCAGCCTAACCTACACCTAAGCGCGGAAAGTATTAATTTTTAGATCTCCTGCAGTGTTGATTCCTGGCAGACATGGCGGCCAATCGCCGCGGACAAGTCGGTGTTTTTGCTGCTTCATGTCTGGATTCTGGATCTTTTTATAGCGGAGTTTTGTGGTCGGGGAACTCTGAATGGTGCCAACCACCCCCGACCAGTGCTGCAGCCTGTAATTGTCTGCAAGCCGGAGAAAAACACTTGTAGCCCGTCCTCGCCAGTCCCTACTCCACCTATTGCATTGAATTCACATCCCCTCCTCCGCTCCGGACACAGGACAGTTCTGTCATTAACACGTGGATGGGATATTATCACCAAATCACAGACAAGCTTCTTACAAAGTCAAAAGCTCCTTTTATTACAGAATCACAGAGATAGAAGGCTTGTGGGGACCTCACAGGGACCCTCCATCAGACGTATGATGACTGATACCTGATGAAGAGTCCCTGCAAAGGCTCCCCCGAAACGTTGCCTATCTATGTGATTGTAGTGCTGCCCCCATAGGGGCCGCTGGATTAACTGGTTCTTTTCCAAAAGAGTGCCGAGGCCGCCATTCACACAGGCAACAACAGCGCTCGGACAAGGTCCTCCAGCGCCCTGACAAACTTTGTGCTCTGGTCCAAATCATTTGGTGGAGGGGAGATTATGGTGTGTGGGAGGGGGGATTATGGTGTGGGGGGAGGGGAAATTATGGTGTGGGGGGGGGGGGGATTATGGTGTGGGGGGTTGTTTTTTTTAGGGGTTGGGCTTGGCCCCCTTAGTTCCAGTGAAGGGAACTCTTCAGGCGTCGGCATACCGAGACATTTTGGACAATTTCATGCTCCCAACTTTGCGGGAACAGTTTGGGGACGGCCCCTTCCTGTTCCAACATGACTGCGCACCAGTGCACAAAGCAAGGTCCAAAAAGACATGGAGGAGCGAGTTTGGGGTGGAGGAACTTGACTTGCCTGCACAGAGTCCTGACCTCAACCCGATAGAACACCTTTGGGATAACTGCGAGCCAGGCCTTCTCACCCAACATCAGTGCCTGGCCTCACAAATGCTCTTCTGGAAGAATGGTCAAACATTCCCATAGACACCCTCCTAAACCTTGTGGACGGCCTTCCCAGAAGAGTTGAAGCTGTTATTATTATACAGGATTTATATAGCGCCAACAGTTTGCACAGCGCTTTACAACATGAGGGCAGACAGTACAGTTACAATACACATCAATACAGGAGGGATCAGAGGGCCCTGCTCCTTGGAGCTTACAATCTAGAATTTATAGGTGCAAAGGGTGGGCCAACTCAATATTGAACCCTACGGACTAAGACTGGGATGTCATTAAAGTTCATGTGTGTAAAGGCAGGCGTCCCAATACTTTTGACAACATAGTATGTGTATGTATATATGTATGTGTATGTATATACATGCATACATGCATACATACACACTGTATGGGCTGGTGTGGACAGGGTTTGGGCTAGCGGTGATGGCGTCAGGTTGACCTCAGTCTGGGAGTTTTTGGGGGTCATTCAGATGCAGCTTTCCCCAACTTGTTCATTCCCCGACTTAGTTGGGGTAGGCGGAACGCTTTGGTGGGGGTGGGTCAGCCACGCCTCATGACCATTGACCTCTGGGGACGCGCCTTTGACCATTTGGAGGAGGTCCCTATTCCAATCCCTCAGTCCTAACCTTGTTCTTCAAGGGGAAACACTAACCCTACCCCTAAACCCTAACACTATCCCTACCCCAACCCCTAAACCCTAACACTATCCCTACCCCAACCCCTAAACCTAACACTATCCCTACCCCAACCCCTAAACCTAACACTATCCCTACCCCAACCCCTAAACCTAACACTATTCCTACCCCAACCCCTAAACCCTAACACTATCCCTACCCCAACCCCTAAACCTAACACTATCCCTACCCCAACCCCTAAACCTAACACTATTCCTACCCCAACCCCTAAACCCTAACACTATCCCTACCCCAACCCCTAACCCTAACACTATCCCTACCCCAACCCCTAAACCTAACACTATCCCTACCCCAACCCCTAACCCTAACACTATCCCTACCCCAACCCCTAAACCTAACACTATTCCTACCCCAACCCCTAAACCCTAACACTATCCCTACCCCAACCCCTAAACCTAACACTATTCCTACCCCAACCCCTAAACCTAACACTATCCCTACCCCAAACCCTAAACCTAACACTATCCCTACCCCAACCCCTAAACCTAACACTATTCCTACCCCAACCCCTAAACCCTAACACTATCCCTACCCCAACCCCTAAACCTAACACTATTCCTACCCCAACCCCTAACCCTAACACTATCCCTACCCCAACCCCTAAACCTAACACTATCCCTACCCCAACCCCTAAACCCTAACACTATCCCTACCCCAACCCCTAAACCTAACACTATTCCTACCCCAACCCCTAACCCTAACACTATTCCTACCCCAACCCCTAACCCTACCCCTAAACCCTAACCCTAACCCCAACCCCCAACCCTCCTGTTGACCTCCTTCAATCAGGTTTTGCATTCCCATAGAATGGGCTCAGTAGCACAGGCCTTATATTATGTTTGCACACGTAGCTCGTCGTCTATAAACCGCGGCAAGGTCATGCCATCCTCTGTATTAACACTCCGCCATCTTGTCTTCCCAGTCCTGGAGAAGAGCGAATTCAAAGACGAATCGCAGTTTTTCCGATTCCACGCCGATGAGGAGATGGAGGGGACGAGCTCCAAGAACAAGCAGCTCCGGAATGACTTCAAACTGATAGAGAACATCCTGGCCAAGACCCTTCTGGTAAGAAGCCCCCCTCCCCCCCCAGTACTGGCCACACGGCCTCCATATTTGTAGGTGAGGCCTCTGTCAGGACACGATGGCAGCCGAGCGTTGTGCCATAAATAAAGGTCAGGGTAGGGGGGGGATTGTGCTGACTTATTTCCTTATCAGAGGATCTTGTGTAACGTTACCCGGCTCGGCTCGCTCTGCAGGTTGTGGTGGCACAAGGCCTCTCCTCCTCCGCAGCACAAGCCTCATCCTTCTCACCGGAAACCACACACTGCGCCTTTAGGTGTTAGCATTTATCTCCATGCACAATAATACACATATTGGGTGGTTTTGTGTTTTATTATTAGCTATCCCGGCAGCTGAATTTTCGGCATTCATGCAACACGAGTGTCAGAAACTAACATTAAAACCTAAAGACACAAATACTGATGTGTGTGATGAAGACGCATCTAAAACCCATACAAACCCTCCTTAGGATCTAAAGTCCAAACAAAGTCCTATTGGGGTCTAAAGTCCCTAAAAACCCTCCTTAGGGTCTAAAGTTCTTACTAACCCCCCTTAGGATCTAAAGTTCTTACAAACCCTCCTTAGGATCTAAAGTTCTTACAAACCCCCCTTAGGGTCTAAATTTCATACAAAGCCCTATTAGGGTTTAAAGTCCCCTCAAACCCCCCTTAGGATCTAAAGTCCAAACAAAGCCCCCTTAGGGTCTAAAGTCCATACAAAGCTCTATTAGAGTCTGAAGTCTATACAACCCCCCCCCCCCCTTGGGGTCTAAAGTCTATACAAAGCCCTATTAGGGTTTAAAGTCCATACAAACCCCCATTAGGATCTAAAGTCCAAACAAAGCCCCCCTTAGGGTCTAAAGTCTATACAAAGCTCTATTAGGGTTTAAAGTCCCTAAAAACCCTCCTTAGGATCTAAAGTCCAAACAAAGTCCTATTGGGGTCTAAAGTCCATACAAACCCCCCTTAGGATATAAAGTTCTTACAAACCCTGCTTAGGGTCTAAAGTCTATACAAAGCCCTATTAGGATATAAAGTTCTTACAAACCCTCCTTAGGGTTTAAAGTCCATACAAATCCTCCTTAGGATCTAAAGTCCTATTGGGGTCTAAAGTCCATACAAACCCTCCTTAGGATACAAAGTCCTATTGGGGTCTAAAGTCTATACAAACCCCCCTTAGGGTCTAAAGTCCATACAAACCCCCCTTAGGGTCTAAAGTCCATACAAAGCTCTATTAGAGTCTGACGTCCATACACAACCCCCCCTTGGGGTCTAAAGTCTATACAAAGCCCTATTAGGGTTTAAAGTCCATACAAACCCCCCTTAGGATCTAAAGTTCTTAAACCCCCCCCCCCCCCCCCCCCCCCTTAGGGTCTAAAGTCTATACAAAGCCCTATTAGGGTTTAATGTCCCTACAAACCCTCCTTAGGATCTAAAGTCCAAAGTCCTATCGGGGTCTAAAGTCCATACAAAGCCCTCTTCCCTCTGACACATTCCTGGAGTATGCTGTCCAGTTCTGGGCACCTGTCCTCAGGAAGGATGTACTGGAAATGGAGCGACTACAAAGAAGGGCAACAAAGCTAATAAAGGGTCTGGAGGATATTAGTGATGAGGAAAGGTTGTGAGCACTGAACTTATTCTCTCTGGAGAAGAGACGCTTGAGAGGGGATATGATTTCAATGCACAAATCCCGGACTGGTGACCCCACAATAGGGAGAAAACTTTTTTGCGGAAGGGAGTTTAACAAGACTCATGGCCACTCATTAAAATGAGAAGAAAAGAGGTTTAACCTTAAACTATGTAGAGGGTTCTTTACTGTAAGAGCGGCAAGGATGTGGAATTCCCTTCCACAGGCGGTGGTCTCAGCGGGGAGCATTGATAGTTTCAAGAAACGATTAGATAATCACCCGAACGACCACAACATACAGGGATATACAATGTAATACTGACATATAATCACACACATGGGTTGGACTTTTTTTTCAACCTTGCCTACTATGTAACTTTTCTAATTCAGAGCTTAATCAGCTTTATGATTGATGTCTTAAGTGAGCGGAATGCATTTTGGGAGGAGGCCTAAGCAGTCTTTGTATGGACTCTTCTTATTTTTATAACATTTTATCACAGGATTGACCCTCAGAGTGCTGCCTCCGTTTTTATCGGTAATTAGTGCACCTCTAAATGTAAAGGCCCCACCATCCCCACCTGTGATCAGCTAAGACACAGAGTTGTGTGAGATCAGAAGGCCTCAATGTACCATTAGCTTTGTCCACACAGGGACTGATTGGATGGTCACATGCGCTACTCCAGTGTAAAATCCAGATGTTGTGCCTTGAAAAAAGTAGTCATACCCATTGAAATTTTCCATGTTTTGTCATGTTACAACCAAAAATGTTAATGTATTTTATTGGGAATTTATGTTATAGACCAACACAAAGCAGCACATAATTGTGAAGTAGAAGGAAAATTATAAATTGGTTTCAACATTTTTTTTACAAATAAATATGTGAAAAGTGTGTGGGGGGGGGCATTTGTATCCAGCCCCCTTTACTCTGATACCCCTAACTAAAATCTAGTGGAACCAATTGCCTTCAGAAGTCACCTAATTAGTAAATAGAGTCCACCTGTGTGTAATTGAATCTCAGTATAGTGGGAAGAATGTTCCTTACATTGGTGATCAGTGAGAAGAATGTTCCTTACATTGGTGATCAGTGAGAAGAATGTTCCTTACATTGGTGATCAGTGAGAAGAATGTTCCTTACATTGGTGATCAGTGAGAAGAATGTTCCTTACATTGGTGATCAGTGAGAAGAATGTTCCTTACATTGGTGATCAGTGGGAAGAATGTTCCTTACATTGGTGATCAGTGAGAAGAATGTTCCTTACATTGGTGATCGGTGGGAAGAATGTTCCTTACATTGGTGATCGGTGAGAAGAATGTTCCTTACATTGGTGATCAGTGAGAAGAATGTTCCTTACATTGGTGATCAGTGGGAAGAATGTTCCTTACATTGGTGATCAGTGAGAAGAATGTTCCTTACATTGGTGATCAGTGGGAAGAATGTTCCTTACATTGGTGATCAGTGAGAAGAATGTTCCTTACATTGGTGATCAGTGGGAAGAATGTTCCTTACATTGGTGATCAGTGGGAAGAATGTTCCTTACATTGGTGATCAGTGAGAAGAATGTTCCTTACATTGGTGATCAGTGAGAAGAATGTTCCTTACATTGGTGATCAGTGGGAAGAATGTTCCTTACATTGGTGATCAGTGGGAAGAATATTCCTTACATTGGTGATCAGTGGGAAGAATGTTCCTTACATTGGTGATCAGTGAGAAGAATGTTCCTTACATTGGTGATCAGTGAGAAGAATGTTCCTTACATTGGTGATCAGTTGGAAGAATGTTCCTTACATTGGTGATCAGTGAGAAGAATGTTCCTTACATTGGTGATCGGTGAGAAGAATGTTCCTTACATTGGTGATCAGTGAGAAGAATGTTCCTTACATTGGTGATCGGTGAGAAGAATGTTCCTTACATTGGTGATCAGTGAGAAGAATGTTCCTTACATTGGTGATCAGTGGGAAGAATGTTCCTTACATTGGTGATCAGTGAGAAGAATGTTCCTTACATTGGTGATCTGTGGGAAGAATGTTCCTTACATTGGTGATCAGTGAGAAGAATGTTCCTTACATTGGTGATCAGTGGGAAGAATGTTCCTTACATTGGTGATCAGTGAGAAGAATGTTCCTTACATTGGTGATCAGTTGGAAGAATGTTCCTTACATTGGTGATCAGTGAGAAGAATGTTCCTTACATTGGTGATCAGTGAGAAGAATGTTCCTTACATTGGTGATCAGTGAGAAGAATGTTCCTTACATTGGTGATCGGTGAGAAGAATGTTCCTTACATTGGTGATCTGTGGGAAGAATGTTCCTTACATTGGTGATCAGTGAGAAGAATGTTCCTTACATTGGCGATCAGTGAGAAGAATGTTCCTTACATTGGTGATCAGTGAGAAGAATGTTCCTTACATTGGTGATCAGTGAGAAGAATGTTTCTTACATTGGTGATCAGTGGGAAGAATGTTCCTTACATTGGTGATCAGTGGGAAGAATGTTCCTTACATTGGTGATCAGTGGGAAGAATGTTCCTTACATTGGTGATCAGTGAGAAGAATGTTCCTTACATTGGTGATCAGTGGGAAGAATGTTCCTTACATTGGTGATCGGTGAGAAGAATGTTCCTTACATTGGTGATCGGTGAGAAGAATGTTCCTTACATTGGTGATCAGTGGGAAGAATGTTCCTTACATTGGTGATCGGTGAGAAGAATGTTCCTTACATTGGTGATCGGTGAGAAGAATGTTCCTTACATTGGTGATCGGTGAGAAGAATGTTCCTTACATTGGTGATCGGTGGGAAGAATGTTTCTTACATTGGTGATCGGTGTGAAGAATGTTCCTTACATTGGTGATCGGTGAGAAGAATGTTCCTTACATTGGTGATCGGTGGGAAGAATGTTTCTTACATTGGTGATCGGTGGGAAGAATGTTCCTTACATTGGTGATCGGTGAGAAGAATGTTCCTTACATTGGTGATCGGTGAGAAGAATGTTCCTTACATTGGTGATCAGGTGGGAAGAATGTTCCTTACATTGGTGATCAGTGGGAAGAATGTTCCTTACATTGGTGATCAGTGGGAAGAATGTTCCTTACATTGGTGATCAGTGGGAAGAATGTCTCTTACATTGGTGATCAGTGAGAAGAATGTTCCTTACATTGGTGATCAGTGGGAAGAATGTTCCTTACATTGGTGATCAGTGAGAAGAATGTTCCTTACATTGGTGATCAGTGAGAAGAATGTTCCTTACATTGGTGATCAGTGGGAAGAATGTTCCTTACATTGGTGATCAGTGGGAAGAATGTTCCTTACATTGGAGATCAGTGGGAAGAATGTTCCTTACATTGGTGATCAGTGGGAAGAATGTTCCTTACATTGGTGATCAGTGGGAAGAATGTTCCTTACATTGGAGATCAGTGGGAAGAATGTCTCTTACATTGGTGATCAGTGGGAAGAATGTTCCTTACATTGGTGATCAGTGGGAAGAATGTTCCTTACATTGGTGATCAGTGGGAAGAATGTTCCTTACATTGGTGATCAGTGAGAAGAATGTTCCTTACATTGGTGATCAGTGGGAAGAATGTCCCTTACATTGGTGATCAGTGAGAAGAATGTTCCTTACATATGTGGTCAGTGAGAAGAATGTTCCTTACATTGGTGATCAGTGGGAATAATGTTTGCCTTCCTTTTTTGGGGGGGGGGGATGGGAATGGTAAAATAGGCCCGGTAGGTGAAAATCAGGACCTCTAAATATGGAGATGACCCCGTCCAGCACTTGTGTC
The DNA here is from genome assembly GCA_028564925.1 of Lithobates sylvaticus. NCBI lineage: Eukaryota > Metazoa > Chordata > Amphibia > Anura > Ranidae > Lithobates > Lithobates sylvaticus. The sequence continues at coordinate 4,770,731 of CM053037.1, forward strand.
GGGGTTAGTCTGGAAGTTTCCGCCATGTGACGGACTGGCTGTACGAGCGGCGAGGAATCTGCGTGTTTGCGCCTTGTTTACAGCGAGAGGCCCAAACACTGTAATTAGGGTCAGCCAGATGTTTTACACATTGCCGGAATTTTGTAGTCTTTTATTTGTGGATATAAATAGCTCGCCTGCATTCCTCACCACCCCGGACGGCTGCACAGGAATAGAACTTTCCTTCCACGCTCTCTACTTTGACTTTACGGTAAATGCCGCGTCCTGAAAGCGAGGAGCGCTCCGCAATTAGCCGAGGGACCGCAGGAGAGAACCTCGGAAAACAGGAATGCCGGCTACAGGAGGCCAACCTGTGCCGTGAGCCTGCTATGGGCCACCGCTCCTGTGGTCAGGGATAGAGCTCCCCCTACAGGCCATCTTATGTCATGCTGGCAGAATAGAATAAAACGTGGATCTGTTTAATTTCAGGGGAAAATATTTACACATCTTGGGGTATTTTTGGAACTTTTATCCAAAACGTATATTTATGCAGCTTTTATTAGGAATCGGGAAAAAACTGCGGCTTTATCTAAAGGCATTCTAGATCAGACAGCTACTGTATAGACACAGTCAGGTTATGGCAGGTCCATAGCTAAAAATGAACTGGACATGCTGAGACACATACATTATCTCACAAAAGTAAGTACACCCCTCACATTTGTGTAAATCTTTTCCTCTATCTTCTCATGTGACAACACTGAAGAAATTACAGTTGTCTACAATGTAAAGTAGTGAGTGTACAGCTTGTATAACAGTGTAAATTTGCCGTCCCCTTAAAATAACTCAACACACAGCCATTAATGTCTAAACCGCTGGCAACAAAAGTCAGTACACCCCTAAGTGAAAATCTCCAAATTGGGCCCAAAGTGTCAATATTTTGTGTGGCCACCATTATTTTCCAGCACTGCCTTAACCCTCTTGGGCATGGAGGTCACCAGAGCTTCACAGGTTGTCACCGGAGTCCTCTTCCCCTCCCCCATGATGACATCACGGAGCTGGTGGATGTTGGAGACCTTGCGCTCCTCCACCTTCCGTTTTGAGGATGCCCCACAGATGATCAATAGGGTTTAGGTCTGGAGACATGCTTGGCCAGTCCATCAACTTTACCCTCAGCTTCTTGGTGGTGGTGGGAGTGTCATGGTGGGGGGAGTGTCATGGTCCGGGGCTGCATGAGTGCTGCCGGCACTGGGGAGCTACACTTCATTGAACGAACCATGAATGCCAACATGTACTGTGACACACTGAAGCAGAGCATGATCCCCTCCCTTCGGAGACTGGACCGCAGGGCAGTATTCCAACAGGAGAACGACCCCAAACACACCTCCAAGATGACCACTACCTTGATAAAGAAGCTGAGGGTAAAAGGTGATGGACTGGCCAAGCATGTCTCCAGACCTAAACCCTATTGATCATCTGTGGGACATCCTCAAAATGGAAGGTGGAGGAGCGCAAGGTCTCCAACATCCACCAGCTCCGTGATGTCGTCATGGAGGAGGGGAAGAGGACTCCAGTGCCAACCTGTGAAGCTCTGGTGACCTCCATGCCCAAGAGGGTTAAGGCAGTGCTGGAAAATAATGGTGGCCACACAAAATATTGACACTTTGGGCCCAATTTAACTTTTTCACTTAGGGGTGTACTGACTTTTGTTGCCAGTGGTTTAGACATTAATGGCTGTGTGTTGAGTTATTTTGAGGGGACGGCAAATTTACACTGTTATACAAGCTGTACACTCACTACTTTACATTGTAGACAAGTGTCATTTCTTCAGTGTTGTCACACAGTTATGATTTGAAAGTGAAAAAACGAAGCCGATTGGTTGTCATGCACAGCTGCTCCACATTCTGGTCTTGTCTTGGTAAATTCCACTCATAGTTCCCCCGGTAGACACTGTCCGCTTATGGTACTTCCACAGCTAAAACCTTAGAGAACCTTTAGGCTAACAAGCCTGCTTTCATCTCAGCACTCATTCAGCTAAAGTGATAACTGCACTGCCTGGTATACAGGTGGCCACTAGAGGGAGACAGGATCGGGTGTCCTGTGGAAGGCGAACTATGTCCAACAACGCAGCTAGCGAGGAGATGGCTGCATTGATAGCCGACACTATAAATATTGTCTCTTTTCTCAGATCCCCCCACAAGAAGAAGATTATGGCTTTGAAATCGAAGAGAAGAACAAAGCGATCGTGGTGAAGTCTGTCCGGAAGGGATCGCATGCCGAGGTGAGCGCCACCCCGAGGTCATGATATCCTTGTGAACTCTGATAAATCTATTGTGTCCAAAAAAATATTCATCAAAATTTACCAGCAGAAAGGCGGCTCTCCGAAACCGATATCTATACAGATTACTCCCCATACATGTGAAGTGCCGGCCCTTTAAGTGCAAAAGAAATAAATGTTGATTATATCACTAAACTTCTGAAGATCAAAACAATCATCTGTGATAAAAATCAATACAAAATATATTACAAATAAATCCAGTCCTCACATTCCCTGAACTGTGCATCACACTGCAAACAAATGTATCTTCTTAATAGTGATGTCAGCTCAGCGACTGAAAAATCCTTTACCGCCAGATAACCAAACTCCTTCCCCACCACCGCCAGATAACCAAACTCCTTCCCCCACCACCGCCAGATAACCAAACTCCTTCCCCCACCTCCACCACATAGCCGAACTCCTTCCCCCACCACCGCTACATAGCCGAACTCCTTCCCCCACCACCGCCAGATAACCAAACTCCTTCCCCCACCACCACCACATAGCCAAACTCCTTCCCCCACCACCGCCACATAACCAAACTCCTTCCCCACCACCACCACATAGCCAAACTCCTTCCCCCACCTCCGCCACATAACCAAACTCCTTCCCCACCACCACCACATAACCAAACTCCTTCCCCCACCACATAGCCAAACTCCTTCCCCCACCACCGCCACATAGCCAAACTCCTTCCCCACCTCCACCACATAGCCAAACTCCTTCCCCACCACCAGATAGCCAAACTCCTTCCCCACCACCAGATAGCCAAACTCCTTCCCCACCTCCGCCATATAGCTAAACTTCTTCCCCACCTCCGCCACATAGCCAAACTCCTTCCTCCACCTCCGCCACATAGCCAAACTCCTCTCCCACCACTGCCACATAGCCAAACCCCTTCCCCCCACCTCCACCACATAGCCAAACTCCTTCCCCCACCTCCACCACATAGCCAAACTGCTCTCCCACCACCGCCACCACCACATAGCCAAACTCCTTCCCCACCACTGCCATATAGCTAAACTCCTTCCCCCACCTCCGCCATACAGCTAAACTCCTTCCTCCACCTCCACCACATAGCCAAACTCCTTCCCCACCTCCACCACATAGCCAAACTCCTTCCCCCACCACCGCCAGATAACCAAATTCCTTCCCCCACCACCGCCAGATAACCAAACTCCTTCCCCCACCACCGCCACATAGCCAAACTCCTTCCCCCACCACCGCCACATAACCAAACTCCTTCCCCACCACCGCCACATAGCCAAACTCCTTCCCCCACCACCGCCACATAACCAAACTCCTTCCCCACCACCGCCACATAGCCAAACTCCTTCCCCCACCACCGCCACATAACCAAACTCCTCCCCCACCACCGCCAGATAACCAAACTCCTTCCCCACCTCCGCCACATAGCCGAACTCCTTCCCCCACCTCCACCACATAGCCGAACTCCTTCCCCCACCACCGCCAGATAACCGAACTCCTTCCCCCACCTCCACCACATAGCCAAAGTCCTTCCCCCACCACCGCCAGATAACCGAACTCCTTCCCCCACCACCGCCAGATAACCAAATTCCTTCCCCCACCACCGCCAGATAACCAAACTCCTTCCCCCACCACCGCCACATAGCCAAACTCCTTCCCCCACCTCCACCACATAGCCAAACTCCTTCCCCACCTCCACCACATAGCCAAACTCCTTCCCCCACCACCGCCAGATAACCAAATTCCTTCCCCCACCACCACCACATAGCCAAACTCCTTCCCCCACCACCGCCACTTAACCAAACTCCTTCCCCACCACCGCCACATAGCCAAACTCCTTCCCCCACCACCGCCACATAACCAAACTCCTTCCCCACCACCACCACATAGCCAAACTCCTTCCCCCACCTCCGCCACATAACCAAACTCCTTCCCCCACCACATAGCCAAACTCCTTCCCCCACCACCGCCACATAGCCAAACTCCTTCCCCCACCTCCACCACATAGCCAAACTCCTTCCCCACCACCAGATAGCCAAACTCCTTCCCCACCACCAGATAGCCAAACTCCTTCCCCACCTCCGCCATATAGCTAAACTTCTTCCCCACCTCCGCCACATAGCCAAACTCCTTCCCCCACCACCCCCACATAGCCAAACTCCTTCCCCCACCTCCACCACATAGCCAAACTCCTTCCCCACCACCAGATAGCCAAACTCCTTCCCCACCACCAGATAGCCAAACTCCTTCCCCACCTCCGCCATATAGCCAAACTCCTCTCCCACCACTGCCACATAGCCAAACCCCTTCCCCCCACCTCCACCACATAGCCAAACTCCTTCCCCCACCTCCACCACATAGCCAAACTGCTCTCCCACCACCGCCACCACCACATAGCCAAACTCCTTCCCCACCACTGCCATACAGCTAAACTCCTTCCTCCACCTCCACCACATAGCCAAACTCCTTCCCCACCTCCACCACATAGCCAAACTCCTTCCCCCACCACCGCCAGATAACCAAATTCCTTCCCCCACCACCGCCAGATAACCAAACTCCTTCCCCCACCACCGCCACATAGCCAAACTCCTTCCCCCACCACCGCCACATAACCAAACTCCTTCCCCCACCACCGCCACATAGCCAAACTCCTTCCCCCACCACCGCCACATAACCAAACTCCTTCCCCACCACCACCACATAGCCAAACTCCTTCCCACACCTCCACCACATAACCAAACTCCTTCCCCCACCACATAGCCAAACTCCTTCCCCCACCACCGCCACATAGCCAAACTCCTTCCCCCACCACCCCCACATACCCAAACTCCTTCCCCCACCTCCACCACATAGCCAAACTCCTTCCCCACCACCAGATAGCCAAACTCCTTCCCCACCACCAGATAGCCAAACTCCTTCCCCACCTCCGCCATATAGCTAAACTTCTTCCCCACCTCCGCCACATAGCCAAACTCCTTCCTCCACCTCCGCCACATAGCCAAACTCCTTCCCCCACCTCCACCACATAGCCAAACTGCTCTCCCACCACCGCCACCACCACATAGCCAAACTCCTTCCCCACCACTGCCATATAGCTAAACTCCTTCCCCCACCTCCGCCATATAGCTAAACTCCTTCCCCACCTCCGCCACATAGCCAAACTCCTTCCTCCAGTTCCGCCACATAGCCAAACTCCTTCCAATGTGCTCTGACCTCTTATGGTATCCATAGAGATAGGCATGTATTCTTATGTGACAGCAAAAAATAGAGACCGACCGTATCATTCTCCCCAGTATTTCACTCCTCCTCTTCCTCTCTCCCTTTTTTTTCTCTTTCTCTACATGGATTTCTCCCTCTTCTCTCTGTATCTCTTCCTCTCCCCTCTCTCCCCTCCTTCTCTCTCCTCCTCTCTCCCTCTCTCTCTCCCCCTCTCTCTCCCCCCTCTCTCTCCCATCTCTCTCCCCCTCTCTCTCTCTCTCTCCCCCCTCTCTCTCCCATCTCTCCCCCTCTCTCTCTCTCTCTCTCTCTCCCCCCCCCCTCTCTCTCTCTCTCTCTCTCTCTCTCTCTCTCTCTCTCTCTCCTCTCTCTCCCCTCTCTCTCCCCCCTCCTCTCTCTCTCTCTCTCTCTCTCTCTCCCCCTCTCTCCCCCCCCTCTCTCCTCCCCCCTCTCTCTCCTCCCCTCTCTCTCTCCCCTCTCTCTCTCTCTCTCTCTCTCTCTCTCTCCCCTTCCTCCTTCTCTACCCCCCTCTCTCTCTCGCCCATCTCTCTCCTCCCTCTCTCTCTCTCTCCATCTCTCTCCTCCCCCCCTCTCTCTCTCCCATCTCTCTCCCCCCTCCCTCCTTCTCTCCCCCTTCCTCCTTCTCTACCCCCCTCTCTCTCTCTCGCCCATCTCTCTCTCCCCCTCTCTCTCTCTCTCCCATCTCTCTCCTCCCCTCTCTCTCTCTCCCATCTCTCTCCCCCCTCCCTCCTTTCTCTCCCCCCTTCCTCCTTCTTTCCCATCTCTTTCTCTCTCTCCACTCTCGCTCCTCTCCCCCCTCTCTCTCTCACCCATCTCTCTCCTCCCTCCTTCTCTCCCCCCTTCCTCCTTCTCTCCCATCTCTTTCTCTCTCTCTCCTCCCTCTCTCTCTCTCTCCCCCCTCTCTCTCCTCCCTCTCTCTCCCCCCCCCCCTCTCCTCCCTCTCTCTCTCCCCCCCTCTCCTCCTCTCTCTCTCCCCCCTCTCTCATCCCCCTCTCTCTCCTCCCCCCTCTCTCTCTCTCCCCTCTCTCTCTCTCTCTCTCTCATCTCTCTCTCTCTCTCTCTCTCTCTCTCTGTCTCCCCCTTCCTCCTTCTCTACCCCCCTCTCTCTCTCTCTCGCCCATCTCTCTCGCCCATCTCTCTCCTCCCCTCTCTCTCTCTCTCCCATCTCTCTCTCTCCCATCTCTCTCTCCCCCTCCCTCCTTCTCTCCCCCCTCCCTCCTTCTCTCCCCCCTTCCTCCTTCTCTCTCTCTCTCCACTCTCGCTCCTCTCCCCCTCTCTCTCTCCACTCTCTCCTTCCCCTAGCTCTCTCTCTCTCTCTCTCTCTCTCTCTCTCTCTCCTTCTCTCTCCTTCTCTCTCTCTCCACTTTTTCTATCTCTCTCCTCTTCTCTACACCTCGTTATCTCTTTAACCCCCCCCCCTTCCTTCTACAGGGGGTCCCCGGGTTACAAACAAGATAGGGACTGTAGGTTTGTTCTTAAGTTGAATCTGTTTGTAAGTCGGAACAGGTACATTTTGTAAGTGTAGCTCCAGCCAAAAAATATATTTTTAAGCTTTTTGGATAGCATAGAGAAGGGTTATCACCCCTGTAACATTTGTTTTGCTGTCTGTGCCCCTGTGCAGAAGATTTCACCTCACCTTCTGTCCCAATGACAATTGGATTTTGAAAATTTGGGTTGTTAGGGAAACATGGACTGGTGATAAAGTATCAGTGGAGACACCTTTTTCCCATATTAACTCTTACAGGAGTGAATTTCTCTTCTTAGGGGAGGATTTCCTCTCACTTCCTGTTGTCTCCCTCCGTTTGTAAGTAGGAGTCGTTTGTAAGTCGGATGTTTGTAAGTCGGGGACCCCCTGTATACTCTTAGTATTTAGTAATAATGGATCTCTATCAGCCCTCGTCTATTGGGAGATAAAATATTAATCAGGAATGTGTTGTCACAATAACTCACGGGGTAATTTCTGGCCTTCACGGAGGGCTGTAAGTTGCTTGTGAGATTAGAGCTGTACGGGGTTTTATCAATAAATAATTCAGTGTTTACTGCTAATGGACGATTCCGCTTTGCTGCGCCGTCACCTGGGAGGTCTGGAATTCTGGTGCCCCCCTTCCTTTTCCAGAATATTCCCTGGAGCCACTTTAACAATTACTTCCGGCTCAGAACCCAGAAAGTGACTGAAAATATTCCAATTCCTATTCGCATCTTCCCAAAATACCACCAGAGGGTAATAAATGAACAACGTTCTTCCTCCCGTTCTCTAGATGGCGGGCTTGCAAGCTGGACGGAAGATTTACTCCATCAATGAAGATCTGGTGTTCCTGCGACCCTTCTCCGAGGTGGAGGTCCTCCTGAATCAGTCGTTCTGCTCAAGGCGGCCAATCCGGATACTGGTGGCCATCAAATCGAAAGAGTAAGATTGTATCCATTGATTTCCTCCAGCGCAGTTTATTATCAGTGTGGATGAAGGGCATTATATATTGGAGGATGGATGTGAGGTTCTAGAATCTTTCAAAAAACACGAGAGAACTTCTAACACATAAGATACATACAGAGGGGGAAATAACGATCATCTGCCCTGCAGATTGTGTAAGTTTTTCCCCCTTACATAGAAATGAAGGGTCTATAATTTTTATCATAGGTGTATTTTAGATGATAGAGACAAAATATCAACCAAAAATACAGAAAAAACACAATACAAATGTTATTAATGGAGTTGCAGTTCAGTGAGAAAAATAAGTATTTGATCCCCGACCAACCAACAATAATTCTGCCCCCCACAGACTGGCTCCAGGAGGGGCTCATGTGGTACACAGATTAGTCCTGTCAATGTAAGAAGGTTCTCCTAACGACAACTCGTTATGTGTATAAAAGACACCTGTCCACAGAATCTCTTCCCTCCAATCCTCACCATCATGGGGAAGACCAAAGATCTGTCAGAGGACGTCGGGGAGAAGATTGTAGACCTGCACAAGGCTGGAATGGGCTACAAGACCATCAGAAAGAAGATCGGTGAGAAGGAGACAACTGTTGGAGCGATTATTCGCAAGTGGAAGAAATACAAATTAACCATCAATCGTCCTCGGTCTGGAGCTCCATGTGAGATTTCTCCTCATGGGGTGAGGATGGTCATGAGAAAAGTGAGGGATCCGCCCAGAACTACACGGGAGGAGCTTGTGAAGGATCTCAAGGCAATTGGGACCACAGTCACCAAACAAACCATTGGAAACACAATACTCCGCCATGGATTGAAATCCTGCAGTGCCTGCAAGGTCCCCCTCCTCAGGAAGACACGTGTACAGGTCCCCCTCCTCAGGAAGACACATGTACGGGTCCTCCTCCTCAGGAAGACACATGTACAGGTCCTCCTCCTCAGGAAGACACATGTACAGGTCCCCCTCCTCAGGAAGACACATGTACGGGTCCTCCTCCTCAGGAAGACACATGTACACGTCCTCCTCCTCAGGAAGTCACATGTACAGGTCCCCCTCCTCAGGAAGACACATGTACAGGTCCTCCTCCTCGGGAAGACACATGCACAGGTCCCCCTCCTCAGGAAGACACATGTACAGGTCCCCCTCCTCAGGAAGACACGTGTACAGGTCCTCCTCCTCAGGAAGACACGTGTACAGGTCCTCCTCCTCAGGAAGACACGTGTACAGGTCCCCCTCCTCGGGAAGACACGTGTACAGGTCCCCCTCCTCGGGAAGACACATGTACAGGTCCTCCTCCTCAGGAAGACACGTGTACAGGTCCCCCTCCTCAGGAAGACACATGTACAAGTCCTCCTCCTCAGGAAGACACGTGTACAGGTCCCCCTCCTCAGGAAGACACATGTACAGGTCCCCCTCCTCTGGAAGACACATGTACAGGTCCTCCTCCTCAGGAAGACACGTGTACAGGTCCTCCTCCTCAGGAAGACACATGTACAAGTCCTCCTCCTCAGGAAGACACGTGTACAGGTCCCCCTCCTCAGGAAGACACATGTACAGGTCCTCCTCCTCAGGAAGACACGTGTACAGGTCCCCCTCCTCAGGAAGACACATGTTCAGGTCACCCTCTTCAGGAAGACACGTGTACAGGTCCCTCCTCAGGAAGACACATGTACGGGTCCTCCTCCTCAGGAAGACAAATGTACAGGTCCCCCCTCCTCAGGAAGACACATGTACAGGTCCCCCTCCTCAGGAAGACACATGTACAGGTCCTCCTCCTCAGGAAGGCACATGTACAGGTCCCCCTCCTCAGGAAGACACATGTACAGGTCCCCCTCCTCAGGAAGGCACATGTACAGGTCCCCCTCCTCAGGAAGACACATGTACAGGAACGTCTGAAGTTGGCCAATGAATATCTAAATGATTCAGAGACGGATTGGGAGAAAGTTCTGTGGTCAGATGAGACCAAAATTAAGCTCTTTGGCATTAACTCGACTCGCCGTGTTTGGAGGAAGAAAAATGGTGACTATGACCCTAAGAACACCATCCCTACAGTCACACGGAGGGGGAAACATGATGCTTTGGGGCTGTTTCTCTGATAAAGGTTCAGGCTGACTTTGCCGCATTGAGGGGCCATGTATTGTAAGATCTTGGATGAGAACCTTCTTCCCTCATCCAGAACACTGAAGATGGGTCATGGATGGGTCTTCCAGCATGACAATGACCCAAAACATACCGCCAAGGCAACAAAGGAGTGGCTCAAGAAGAAGCACATTAAGGTCATGGAGTGGTCTAGCCAGTCTCCAGGCCTTAATCCTATAGAAAATTTATGGAGGTAGCTGAAAATTCGAGTTGCCAAGAAACCTTAAGGATTTAGAGAAGATCTGTAAAGAAGAGAGGAGCAAAATCCCTCCTGAGATGTGCAAACTTTTCTCACTGAACTGCAACTCCATTAATAACATTTGTATTGTGTTTTTTCTGGATTTTTGGTTGATATTCAGTCTCTATCATATAAAATACACTTATGATAAAAATTATAGACCCTTCATTTCTTTGTAAGGGGGCAAAACATACACAATCTGCAGGGGAGCCAATCACTGTTTCCCCCCTCTGTATAAGTGGATCCAGTGACTTCTTCCCGCCCAATTTAAAATAAGCACATCGGTGTGTATGATTTAGGTTGTAGCTCGGCTGTATGCCCACCTGCCCCACGATTCCCTGTATTAATATACTACGGTGGTCCCCCGTGTGATATGTAGATGAAGGTGGTCGCCCCCAAATGAGATTATCCTGATGTTGTTTTGTAATCTGTGTGGATGTGATGGAGGGATAAAAACGGGAGAAGCCCGAGAAGGAGATCCAGTCCCTGGAGGCACATTGGCAGATTCCATCCATCGTGATCTCCTCTCTTGGTGGTTCCGGTTCTGGAGAGCCGGTGGTGGGAAGGAGGTGGATTTGGTGCCATATTGTGTTCTATCTTCTGCAGAAGACAATAATGACGGATCTAATCGTTTCTTGTCTTCCTCTCAGGATTGTGAAGGTCCCGGACTCTCCGCAGGCTCTGTGTTTCCAGATCCGTGGCTCTACGCCGCCGTATGTCCACGCCGTGGGGCGAGGTGAGAACTCCCCAAAAAAAGCCAAACCCCCGATTTATATCACCCCGAGAAATGTTCTCAGCTTTTAATATAAAAAAAATATTCCAGGTTTAGGGGAACATCAGCCAATAAAAAGAGGAGTTCCCTGTGTCTCCTCTGTGTCTCCTCTGTCTTCTGTGTCTCCTCTGTGTCTCCTCTGTGTCCCCTCTGTGTCTCCTCTGTGTCCCCTCTGTGTCCCCTCTGTGTCCCCTCTGTGTCCCCCCTCTGTGTGTCCCCCCTCTGTGTGTCCCCCCTCTGTGTGTCTCCCCCTCTGTGTGTCCCCCCTCTATGTCCCCTCTGTGTCACCTTTGTGTCCCCCCTCTGTGTCCCCTCTGTGTCTTCTATGTGTTTCCTCTGTGTCTTCTATGTCTCCTCTGTGTCCCCTCTGTTTCCTCTGTGTCTTCTATGTGTCCCCTCTGTGTCCCCTCTGTGTCTTCTATGTGTCTTCTATGTGTCCCCTCTGTGTCCCCTCTGTGTCCCCTCTGTGTCTCCTCTGTGTCTCCTTTGTGTCTTCTGTGTCCCCTCTGTGTCTCCTCCGTGTCTCCTCTGTGTCTTCTATGTCTCCTCTGTGTCTTTTATGTCTCCTCTGTGTCTCCTCTGTGTCTCCTCTGTGTCTTCTATGTGTCTTGTATGTCTCCTCTGTGTCTTGTATGTCTCCTCTGTGTCTCCTCTGTGTCTCCTCTGTGTCTCCTCTGTGTCTTCTATGTGTCTTGTATGTCTCCTCTGTGTCTTCTATGTGTCTCCTCTGTGCCTCCTATGTGTCTTCTATGTCTCCTCTGTGCCTCCTCTGTGCCTCCTCTGTGCCTCCTCTGTGTCTCCTCTGTGTCTCCTCTGTGCCTCCTCTGTGCCTCCTCTGTGTCTTCTGTGTCTCCTTTGTGTCTCCTCTGTGTCTTCTATGTGTCTCCTCTGTGTCTTCTATGTGTCTCCTCTGTGCCTCCTCTGTGTCTTCTATGTCTCCTCTGTGTCTCCTCTGTGTCTTCTATGTGTCTCCTCTGTGTCTTCTGTGCCTCCTCTGAGCCTTCTCTGTGTCTCCTCTGTGCCTCCTCTGTGTCTTCTGTGTCTTCTATGTCTCCTCTGTGTCTCCTCTGTGTCTCCTCTGTGTCTTCTAGGTGTCTCCTCTGTGCCTCCTCTGTGGCTTCTCTGTGTCTCCTCTGTGCCTCCTCTGTGGCTTCTCTGTGTCTCCTCTGTGCCTCCTCTGTGCCTCCTCTGTGTCTTCTATGTGTCTCCTCTGTGCCTCCTCTGTGCCTTCTCTGTGGCTTCTCTGTGTCTCCTCTGTGTCTCCTCTGTGTCTTCTATGTGTCTTCTATGTCTCCTCTGTGCCTCCTCTGTGCCTCCTCTGTGTCTTCTGTGCCTCCTCTGAGCCTTCTCTGTGTCCCCTCTGTGTCTTCTATGTGTTTCCTCTGTGTCTTCTATGTCTCCTCTGTGTCCCCTCTGTTTCCTCTGTGTCTTCTATGTGTCCCCTCTGTGTCCCCTCTGTGTCTTCTATGTGTCTTCTATGTGTCCCCTCTGTGTCCCCTCTGTGTCCCCTCTGTGTCCCCTCTGTGTCTCCTCTGTGTCTCCTTTGTGTCTTCTGTGTCCCCTCTGTGTCTCCTCCGTGTCTCCTCTGTGTCTTCTATGTCTCCTCTGTGTCTTTTATGTCTCCTCTGTGTCTCCTCTGTGTCTCCTCTGTGTCTTCTATGTGTCTTGTATGTCTCCTCTGTGTCTTGTATGTCTCCTCTGTGTCTCCTCTGTGTCTCCTCTGTGTCTCCTCTGTGTCTTCTATGTGTCTTGTATGTCTCCTCTGTGTCTTCTATGTGTCTCCTCTGTGCCTCCTATGTGTCTTCTATGTCTCCTCTGTGTCTCCTCTGTGTCTCCTCTGTGTCTCCTCTGTGTCTCCTCTGTGTCTCCTCTGTGCCTCCTCTGTGTCTCCTCTGTGTCTTCTTTGTGTCTCCTCTGTGTCTTCTATGTGTCTCCTCTGTGTCTTCTATGTGTCTCCTCTGTGCCTCCTCTGTGTCTTCTATGTCTCCTCTGTGTCTCCTCTGTGTCTTCTATGTGTCTCCTCTGTGTCTTCTGTGCCTCCTCTGAGCCTTCTCTGTGTCTCCTCTGTGCCTCCTCTGTGTCTTCTGTGTCTCCTATGTGTCTTCTATGTCTCCTCTGTGCCTCCTCTGTGTCTCCTCTGTGTCTTCTAGGTGTCTCCTCTGTGCCTCCTCTGTGGCTTCTCTGTGTCTCCTCTGTGTCTCCTCTGTGGCTTCTCTGTGTCTCCTCTGTGCCTCCTCTGTGCCTCCTCTGTGTCTTCTATGTGTCTCCTCTGTGCCTCCTCTGTGCCTTCTCTGTGTCTCCTCTGTGTCTCCTCTGTGGCTTCTCTGTGTCTCCTCTGTGTCTTCTATGTGTCTTCTATGTCTCCTCTGTGCCTCCTCTGTGCCTCCTCTGTGTCTTCTGTGCCTCCTCTGAGCCTTCTCTGTGCCTCCTCTGTGTCTTCTGTGTCTTCTATGTGTCTTCTGTGTCTCCTCTGTGCCTCCTCTGTGTCTCCTCTGTGCCTCCTCTGTGTCTTCTATGTGTCTCCTCTGTGCCTCCTCTGTGTCTTCTGTGTCTCCTCTGTGTCTTCTATGTGTCTTCTATGTCTCCTCTGTGCCTCCTCTGTGCCTCCTCTGTGTCTTCTGTGCCTCCTCTGAGCCTTCTCTGTGCCTCCTCTGTGTCTTCTGTGTCTTCTATGTGTCTTCTGTGTCTCCTCTGTGCCTCCTCTGTGTCTCCTCTGTGCCTCCTCTGTGTCTTCTATGTGTCTCCTCTGTGCCTCCTCTGTGTCTTCTGTGTCTCCTCTGTGTCTTCTATGTGTCTTCTATGTCTCCTCTGTGTCTCCTCTATGACTCCTCTGTGTCTTCTATGTCTCCTCTGTGTCTTCTATGTCTCCTCTGTGTCTTCTATGTCTCCTCTGTGTCTTCTATGCCTCCTCTGTGTCTCCTCTGTGTCTTCTATGTGTCTCTTCTGTGCCTCTTCTGTGCCTCCTCTGTGTCTCCTCTGTGTCTCCTCTGTGTCTCCTCTGTGTCTTCTATGTGTCTCTTCTGTGTCTCCTCTGTGTCTTCTATGTCTCCTCTGTGTCTTCTATGTGTCTCCTCTGTGTCTTCTATGTGTCTCCTCTGTGTCTTCTATGTCTCCTCTGTGTCTTCTATGTCTCCTCTGTGTCTCCTCTGTGCCTCCTCTGTGTCTTCCCTGTGCCTCCTCTGTGTCTTCTATGTCTCCTCTGTGTCTTCTATGTGTCTCCTCTGTGTCTTCTATGCCTCCTCTGTGTCTCCTCTGTGTCTCCTATGTGCCTCCTCTGTGTCTCCTCTGTGTCTTCTATGTGTCTCTTCTGTGCCTCTTCTGTGCCTCCTCTGTGTCTTCTATGTCTCCTCTGTGCCTCTTCTGTGCCTCTTCTGTGCCTCCTCTGTGTCTCCTCTGTGTCTTCTATGTCTCCTCTGTGTCTCCTCTGTGTCTTCTATGTCTCCTCTGTGTCTCCTCTGTGTCTCCTCTATGTCTCCTCTGTGTCTTCTATGTCTCCTCTGTGTCTTCTATGTCTCCTCTGTGTCTCCTCTGTGTCTTCTATGTCTCCTCTGTGTCTTCTATGTCTCCTCTGTGTCTTCTATGTCTCCTCTGTGTCTCCTCTGTGTCTTCTATGTCTCCTCTGTGTCTTCTATGTCTCCTCTATGTCTCCTCTGTGTCTTCTATGTCTCCTCTGTGTCCCCTCTGTGTCTTCTATGTCTCCTCTGTGTCTCCTATGTCTCCTCTGTGTCTTCTATGTCTCTTCTGTGCCTCCTCTGTGTCACCTCTTTGTCAATGGAGTCCCCCTCTTCTGTGTCCCCCTCTTCTGTGTCCCCGGTTCCCAAGCCCTTTCCACCAGACTCTGTGGGTTCCTCCGGAGGAGATGAACATGTCGCCATCACATGCTAAGTATTAGGCCCCCCCCACACGTGTGCGCGGATCACCGGCCCGCCCACATTCCAACATCTGGCGTGTTGTTGTCGGACGCAGCAGACGGTTTTATCGCCCCCCAGACACAGATTTATTAAAGCTTTGAAAAACAAACACAGAGAAGATTTTACACATGAAAACACTTTCCTCACCAAATAGACACCATCAAGTCAGACCGCCGCCTCGCGCTGCTTCCTGATTGGCTGGTCAGAATATTCAGGAGACCTTTGGGCCCAAATGGGAAGATGACGGGACGGCTCATGTCCAGGAATGTGAAGTCCTCGTGGTGTACAGATGATGAGCGCCGACTTCGCAATAAGAAAATAAACAAGATACTGTACGGCGTTCCGGGGGTCCTCCAATGGGGGAACGCGGCGTATGGCGACCAATCACTGCGAGGGATAACATTCCGGGGACACCTGCTCGCCATATTCACCTCCTGCCACAAAACTGTTACTTTGTATCTTTATTCTGATCATAGAAGGATCCAAAATGATACAAAAGTATCCAATCCGAGATGGGGGGAGGGGCTCATTCACACCGAGCGCAGTGCGGGGGGAAATGTCCGATTCTGCGCATGTACCCGCACCGCGCCTGCTGCGAATGAGCCCCTCCCCCTGTCACGGCTTGGATACTTTTATATCATTTTGGATCCTTCTATGATCAGAATAAAGATACAAAGTGACGGAATCCCGCGGCGGGAGGTAAATATGGCGAGCAGGTGAGCGCACATCTGTCCCCGGAATGTTACCCCTCGCACGAAAACGCACTTCTGCTGCCAATAGGAAAGCTTTACCTCTTGGCATTTCATGAATGTGCATTTTTGTGTGCTTTTTGGTGCGTTTTTTTCACGGTCCGCGCTCAGGGCAGCCCATTTTATTTACCTTTTTTGGGCATTGAGCTTCACGTGTTTCCAACAGCGCCTTTTACGTGTTTATCGCACATGAAAATGTCTATTTTCTTGCTGCATTTGGGGTACATCACACCGACGTTGTCCGCGCTCTTTGTGATCGCAGACATCAACGTGATTCCCCCCCCCCCCCTCATAGATAGAAAACATGCGTTCGCCGCCACCAAAACACATGGTAGGGGAATACCATCTGCTTTGGTGCAGCGCAATTCAAAAAAACGCGGCTGTACTACTGTTTGTGCGCATAGTGCAGCCAATTGAAATTAAATAAATGGGCCAAAAAATTCTAACAAAAACGATTGGGAATGCGTGAAAAAAATGTGCGCGCTTAGGAATTTGTAAAAAAAAAAAAAAAAAAGTACTCTTGGGATAGTGCTGAAAAATGCGCACTCTTGGGAAGGCATCCAAAAATGATCACACACTTAGGAATGCATCAAAAAAATGCACATGATTTGGGAATGTGCCAAAAAATGCGCACTTTTGGGGAATGCGTCCAAAAAATGCGCACTCTTGGAAACACGCTTGCGAATTTCGTGAAAAAAAAAAGGCCGAACGCTGTACTCTTGGGAATGCGTCCAAAAAATGCGCACACTTAGGAATGCATCAAAAAAATGCGCACGCTTGGGAATGCATCAAGAAAATGCGCACTCTTGAGAATGCGTCACAAAAATGCGCACTTGTTGGGAATGCAAGAAAAAACATCACACACATAGGAATGCATCAAAAAAATTGCGCACTCTTGGGGATGCGTCCAAAAATGTCACGTGATTGGGAAAGCATCAAAAAAATGCGCACGCTTAGGAATGCATCAAAAAAAATGCGCACACTTAGGAATGCATCAAAAAAATGCGCACGCTTAGGAATGCATTAAAAAAATGCGCACGCTTAGGAATGCATCATAAAAAATGCGCACACTTAGGAATGCATCATAAAAAATGCGCACACTTAGGAATGCATCATAAAAAATGCGCACACTTAGGAATGCATCAAAAAAAATGCGCACACTTAGGAATGCATCAAAAAAAAATGCGCACACTTGGGAATGCATCATAAAAAATGCGCACACTTAGGAATGCATCATAAAAAATGCGCACGCTTAGGAATGCATCAAAAAAATGCGTACGCTTAGGAATGCATCAAAAAAAATGCGCACGCTTGGGAATGCATCAAAAAAAATGCGCACACTTGGGAATGCATCATAAAAAATGCGCACACTTAGGAATGCATCAAAAAAAATGCGCACGCTTAGGAATGCATCAAAAAAAATGCGCACACTTGGGAATGCATCATAAAAAATGCGCACACTTAGGAATGCATCATAAAAAATGCGCACACTTGGGAATGCATCATAAAAAATGCGCACACTTAGGAATGCATCATAAAAAATGCGCACGCTTAGGAATGCATCAAAAAAAATGCGCAAGCTTAGGAATGCATAAAAAAAAATGCAAATGATTGGGAATGTGCCAAAAAATGTGCACTTTTGGGGAATGCGTCCAAAAAATGCGCACTCTTGGGAACGCATCAAGAAAATACGCACTCTTGAGAATGCGTCACAAAAATGCGCACTTGTTGGGAATGCAAGAAAAAATATCACACACTTAGGAATGCATCAAAAAATTGCGCACTCTTGGGGATGCGTCCAAAAATTGCACGTGATTAGGAATGCATCAAAAAATGTGCACGCTTTGGAATGTGTAAAAAAATAAAATAAAATAAAAAAGTACGTTTGGAAATGCGTCCAAAAAAATGTGCACGCTTGCGAATTCGTGAAAAAAAAAAAAAGGCCGAAAGCTTGGGAATGCTCCAAAAAAAAATCACACTTAGGAATGTGTCAGAAAATGTAGTACTCTTGGGAATGCGTCCAAAAAATGCGCACACTTGGGAACGCTTAAAAAAAGATCACACACTTGGAAATGCGTAAAAAAAAAATGCGCAGGTTTGGGCGCAGTGGTGTGAACGAGGCTCACATCCCCCGATGTTGGATGGAGCGATTGTCTGATATATGGATTTCCTGGCTGACTTTTTGTTGTTGTTGTCTGCAGGCTCGCAGGCGGCGGCGGTCGGCCTCCACCCCGGACAGTGCGTCCTGAAGGTGAACGGTAACAACGTCACACATGACGGCCACATCGAGGTCCTCGAGCATTTCACTGCCTACCGCAAGAACCCCCAAAATCCTCTGGTGAGTATAGTGTGTGGGGGGGTGGTGTCCTGGGGGACTACAAGTCCCAGCTGACCGGGGGATGGGAAGTTGGCTGAGCCGTGTCTGTGATTGCAGGGCCTCTATCAGTGGATTTATCGCACTCACGAGGACGCCGAGGAGGATCGGGAGCAGCGCTGTACATCGGAGGATTGTCTGAACGGCGGCGGAGGAGAGTGCGAGGACGGCGCTCTGGGCAGAGGACTCCATGACAGGCAGACAGGTACCGCGGGGGCGGGGCTTATGGGACTTCTTCTTAGTATAAATAGAGATTGATCTGAGATGACATCATCGGCAGACAAGCGTTCCCCTTTATATAAAATCATTGTCTGGATCTCGGCCACGCCCCCCCCTGGTCTGTATCGCTCACATAGACTGCGGCCCTGTAGATTCTGGCAGTGAACGGGTTAACGGCGTCGTGTTTCCACCGAAGCGATAAACCTGATCCGCCGCGCTGCGTCCAATGACGGGAAATCATCTATTATTAATCACCGCCGTCCCATTCCCTGAACCCCTCACCCGCTCCCTGCACTCCGCTTCCACCTGATGTGACGTCTTCCCTGCAGCGTCATGTCTGCAGAACATCACTCCGTCCCCTCCCCCCCAACAGATCCATATTGATATATTCTGCAGATTATCCATCACTGACCTCTCTAGAGATCTGCAGAACATCACTCCGTCCCCTCCCCCTCCTGACAGATCCATATTGCTATATTCTGCAGATTATCCCACCACTGACCTCTCTAGAGATCTGCAGAACATCGCTCCCACCCCTCCTGACAGATCCATATTGATATATTCTGCAGATTATTCCACCACTGACCTCTCTAGAGATCTGCAGAACATCGCTCCGTCCCCTCCCCCTCCTGACGATCCATATTGATATATTCTGCAGATTATCCCACCACTGACCTCTCTACAGATCTGCAGAACATCGCTCCATCCCCTCCCCCTCCTGACAGATCCATATTGATCGATTCTGCAGATTATCCCACCACTGACCTCTCTAGAGATCTGCAGAACATCGCTCCGTCCCCTCCCCCTCCTGACAGATCCATATTGATATATTCTGCAGATTATCCCATCACTGACCTCTCTTCAGATCTGCAGAACATCGCTCCATCCCCTCCCCCCCCCGACAGATCCATATTGATATATTCTGCAGATTATCCCATCACTGACCTCTCTACAGATCTGCAGAGCATCGCTCCCTCCCCTCCCCCCTCCGACAGATCCATATTGATATATTCTGCAGATTATCCCATCACTGACCTCTCTACAGATCTGCAGAACATCGCTCCCTCCCCTCCCCCTCCTGACAGATCCATAGTGATATATTCTGCAGATTATCCCATCACTGACCTCTCTTCAGATCTGCAGAACATCGCTCCCTCCCCTCCCCCTCCTGACAGATCCATATTGATCTATTCTGCAGATTATCTTACCACTGACCTCTCTAGAGATCTGCAGAACGTCACTCCGTCCCCTCCCCCTCCTGACAGATCCATATTGATATATTCTGCAGATTATCCCATCACTGACCTCTCTAGAGATCTGCAGAACATCACTCCGTCCCCTCCCCCTCCTGACAGATCCATATTGATATATTCTGCAGATTATCCCATCACTGACCTCTCTAGAGATCTGCAGAACATCGCTCCATCCCCTCCCCCTCCTGACAGATCCATATTGATATATTCTGCAGATTATTCCACCACTGACCGCTCTAGAGATCTGCAGAACATCGCTCCGTCCCCTCCCCCTCCTGACAGATCCATATTGATATATTCTGCAGATTATCCCATCACTGACCTCTCTACAGATCTGCAGAACATCACTCCCTCCCCTCCCCCTCCTGACAGATCCATATTGATATATTCTGCAGATTATCCCACCACTGGCCTCTCTAGAGATCTGCAGAACATCGCTCCCTCCCCTCCCCCTCCTGACAGATCCATATTGATATATTCTGCAGATTATCCCACCACTGGCCTCTCTAGAGGTCTGCAGAACATCGCTCCCTCCCCTCCCCCTCCTGACAGATCCATATTGATATATTCTGCAGATTATCCCATCACTGACCTCTCTAGAGATCTGCAGAACATCGCTCCCTCCCCTCCCCTCCTGACAGATCCATATTGATCTATTCTGCAGATTATCTCACCACTGACCTCTCTACAGATCTGCAGAGCATCACTCCCTCCCCTCCCCCTCCTGACAGATCCATATTGATATATTCTGCAGAGTATTCCACCACTGAGCGCTCTACAGATCTGCAGAACATCGCTCCCTCCCCCCCCCCCCCCCCTGACAGATCCATATTGATGGATTCTGCAGATTATTTCTGATTTGTTGGGGTTTGGGAGGACTTGTTGGGTCTCTCTATCTTCTCGTGTGCTCTTGCTGTAGGTCCGGCCTGTAATCTGATCTCCCCGGTGGGTGAGGACGGGCCCCTCATTAATCTGACGGTGGAGAACATCCAGCTGGAGCACGGCGTGGTGTACGAGTACGTCAACACGGCCGGGATCAAGTGTCACGTCTTGGAGAAGATCCTGGAGCCTCGGGGGTTGTTTGGAATCACGGCCAAGGTAAGAATAACCGGAGGAATGGCGATCTCTGTACAGCCTGAGCTGCCCGGAGACCAACGCCGCCTGCAGGGCGGCGCCGCGGGTCACTGCAATGATGGGTGCTAAAGTGACACTAAACACAGACACTGTGTCATCTCCATCGTCCCTCCTGTATGGGGATGACGGCTCAAAACATCGAAGTCCCTTTTTTCTTGTCACATGACCCGGCTCTCTCCCAGCCTGTCTGCAGGGAAACATAAGCAGGAGGAGCTTCAGGCAGATCAGTGGCTATGGGATCTTATTTGTAATATTGGGGCTTCTACAGTGCCTTAGAGAAAGTATTCATACCCCTTGAAATTTCCCACATTTTGGCATGTTACAACCAAAAAACGTATTTTATTGGTATTTTATGTGATGGACCAACACAAAGTGGCACATAATTGTGAAGTGGAAGGAAAATAATGATACAAATATGTAAAAAAAAAAATAGTGTGGGGGGGGGGGGGCATTTGTATGGCGCCCCCTTTACTCTGATACCCCTAACTAATATCTAGGGGAACCAATTGCCTTCAGAAGTCACCTAATTATTAAATAGAGTCCACCTGTGTGTCATTTAACCACTTCAGCCCCGGACCAATGGCAGCCAAAGGACCAGGCCCCTTTTAGCCATTCGGCACTGCGTCGCTTTAACTGACAATTGCGCGGTCGTGCGGCGTGGCTCCCAAACAAAATTGGTGTCCTTTTTTTTTCCCACAAATAGAGCTTTCTTTTGGTGGTATTTGATCGCCCCTGCGGTTTTTATTTTTTGCGCTATAAACAAAAATAGAGCGACAATTTTGAAAAAAATGCAATATTTTTTGCTTTTTGCTATAAGAAATATCCCCAAAAAATATATAAAAAAACATTTTTTTCCCTCAGTTTAGGCCCGATACGTATTCTTCTACATATTTTTTGGTAAAAAAAATTGCAATTAGCGATTATTGATTGGTTTGCGCAAAAGTTATAGCGTTTACAAAATAGGGGATAGTTTTATAGCATTTTTTATTAATATTTTTTTTTTTACTAGTAATGGCGATCAGCGATTTTTATTGTGACTGCGACATTATGGCGGGTACATCGGACATTTTTGACACATTTTTGGGACCATTTTCATTTATACAGCAATCAATGCTATTTAAATGCATTGATTCCTGTATAAATGACACTGCAGTGAAAGAGTTAACCACTAGGGGGAGGGGAGGGGTTTTGGGCTGTGACGTGTGTTTTTTTACATTAGGGGGCGGGCTGACGTCTGACGTCATTGATCGGCTTTCCCGATGACCGGGAACAGCCAATCAATGACAGGCAGAGTAGGAAGCTCGGGGAGAGGTTTGTTTACACAGACCTCTCCCCGTTCTTCCGCTCCGTGACCCGATCGCGGGACACCAGCGGCGATCGGTTTTGCTGGTCCCGCGGCCGGGGTCACGGAGATCCCGACTGGGTCGCGATCGCGCCGCTGGCGGCGCGCACGCGACCCACGGGCAGGCATTTAAAGGATCACGTGTATATATACGTGATTTTGCCTGCCCGTGCCATTCTGCTCACGTATATCTGCGTGAGGCGGTCGGGAAGCGGTTAATCTCGGTATAAATACAGCTGTTCTGTGAAGCCCTCAGAGGTTTGTTAGAGAACCTAAGTGAACAAACAGCATCATGAAGGCCGAGGAACACACCAGACAGGTCAGGGATAAAGTTGTGGAGAAGTATAAAGCAGGGTTAGGTTATAATAAAATCTCCCAAGCTTTGAACATCTCACGGAGCTCTGTTCAATCCATCATCGGAAAATGGAAGGCAATTGGTGCCACTAGATTTTAGTTGGGGTATCAGAGTAAAGGGGGCTGAATACAAATGCCCCCCCCCCCCAAAACTTTTCACATATTTATTTGTATCATTTATCATTTTCCTTCCACTTTACAATAAGTGGCACATATCACTAGGGCTGCAACTAACGATTATTTTCATAATCGATTAGTTGGCCAATTATTTTTTCGATTAATCGGTTAATAACCTTAAAAAAAAAAGTATGATTTAGATAATATGTAAAGTTTAAAAAATAAAAAGGCAATTTATTCTTCAATATCTATATGCAGTGGTAAATATAAATAACCAACTATATGGTTAGGGAGCAAAATATTTAATCCACTCTGAGAATAACAGACAGAAGAGATATATACTTTTTTTTTGCCAATTAGTTGTTGGGCAGATTAAAAAACACAAAATTGCTGCAAAAACACATTGCATGCTTTTCTGCAGCTTCTCCATTGAAGTATATTGAACCAAAAAAGCACCGGTTTTGTGTTTTAAAAAAAAAAAAAGTCCTGGACCCTTTCCAAATACGCAGCGGCTGAAAAAGCGTAGATGTGAACGTGTCCCATAGGAAGCCATGTAAATGAACTGTAGTGCGTTTTCTGCAAAAAGCACCAAAACACACAGATGTGAACCAGGTATAAGACGTTTAGTAACATAATGGGGGTTTAAAAAACACTAAAATTAGCCCTTTATAGTACAAAAAAAAATAAAAAGAAAATAATCACTACTGTAAGGGGTTCATTTTTTTTACTGTAGAACTGTGAAAGTAATTTACAGTTGCGATTATTTGCTCTTTTTGTACTATAAAGGGCTCATTTTAGTTTTTTTTTTTAACCCCCATTATGTTACTGGCCGATCGATTATGAAAATAGTAATCGATTAATTTCATAATCGATTAGTTGTTTCAGCCCTACATATCACATAAAATCCCAATAAAATACATTTACGTTTTTTGTTGTAACATGACAAGATGTGGGGAATGTCAAGGGGTATGAATACTTTTTCAAGGCACTGTGTTGTTCTCTTGGCTTGAAGTCTTCGGTACCAAACAAAATCCAATATGGGTGGAAATTCTCTTTCACGAAACGCCCGATTTTTCGATGTGTGAAGTCTCTGTGTGTGTATGACGAAGTGTTTGTATTCCGCAGATCCTGCAGGCGTTTATCGCGGACGACAACCAGTTTGTGAAGAATTGTATGCGGCTCCTCGCTATGAGTAAGTCGGTGATAACGATGCCGCAGTACGAATTCCGCAACATCTGTGACACCAAGCTGGACAACATCAGCCGGAGGATCTCCAGCTACGAGCAGGTGAGGGCGCCGCGTCTCTGCGTCCTTCTCATCCCGTCCACCTTCCCCCCCGCGTCCTCCTCGTAGTTATCGTTCTCGATCCGTCTCTAATCACTCGTCTAAGTTGTAGAATGTGTTACATTGAAGAATAATGCTGCACACCTATCGTATAACCAGAGATGACCCCCCCTGCTCTATACAACAAAATGTTTTCAGTAACAATCTTGAAATTAAAAAAAAAATAATAAAAATGAAACGCAGACAGTACAGATTGCGGTGTTTCCTAATCTTACCATCCAGTGTAGAGTTGCCCCCTAGTGGTGGCCATTGTAGGTGACGCGGGACTCACGTGTTGTGCTTCCTCTCAGTTTGCAGACGAGTTGAAGATGAAAGTGAGTCCGTCATTTAAACAAGCGACCAGCGACACCCACCTGCTGCACAGTATGGACTTCTGTCCCACCAACTACCACATCAACCTCATGGACGTCTCCTACCCCAAAACCAGCACCACCGTGGGGCGCTCCTTCAGCATCCGCTTTGGCCGCAAAAACTCCTTCTTCGGCCTGGATCCAGATCAGGGTAAGACTGGGACCAACTCCTACCTCCCCACCCCCCATCCAGATCAGGGTAAGACTGGGGCCAACTCCTACCTCCCCACCCCCCCATCCAGATCAGGGTAAGGCTGGGGCCAACTCCTACCTCCCCACCCCCCCATCCAGATCAGGGTAAGACCAGGACTAACTCCTACCTCCCCACCCCCCCCCTCATCCAGATCAGGGTAAGACCGGGACCATCTCCTACCTCCCCACCCCCATCCAGATCAGGGTAAGACCGGGACCATCTCCTACCTCCCCATCCCCCATCCAGATCAGTGTAAGACTGGGACCAACTCCTACCTCCCCACCCCCATCCAGATCAGGGTAAGACTGGGACCATCTCCTACCTCCCCACCTCCATCCAGATCATGGGTAAGACTGGGACCAACTCCTACCTCCCCACCCCCATCCAGGTCAGGGTAAGACTGGGACCATCTCCTACCTCCCCACCCCCATCCAGATCAGGGTAAGACTGGGACCATCTCCTACCTCCCCACCCCCATCCAGATCAGGGTAAGACTGGGACCATCTCCTACCTCCCCACCTCCATCCAGATCATGGGTAAGACTGGGACCAACTCCTACCTCCCCACACCCCCCCCCCCCCCATCCAGATCAGGATAAAACTGGGACCAACTCCTACCTCCCCACCCCCATCCAGATCAGGGTAAGACTGGGACCAACTCCTACCTCCCCACCCCCATCCAGATCAGGGTAAGACTGGGACCATCTCCTACCTCCCCACCTCCATCCAGATCATGGGTAAGACTGGGACCAACTCCTACCTCCCCACCCCCATCCAGATCAGGGTAAGACTGGGACCATCTCCTACCTCCCCACCCCCATCCAGATCAGGGTAAGACTGGGACCATCTCCTACCTCCCCACCCCCATCCAGATCAGGGTAAGACTGGGACCATCTCCTACCTCCCCACCTCCATCCAGATCAGGGTAAGACTGGGGCCAACTCCTACCTCCCCACACCCATCCAGATCATGGGTAAGACTGGGACCAACTCCTACCTCCCCACACCCCCCCCCCCCCCCCCATCCAGATCAGGATAAAACTGGGACCAACTCCTACCTCCCCACCCCCATCCAGATCAGGGTAAGACTGGGACCAACTCCTACCTCCCCACACCCCCCCCCCCATCCAGATCAGGATAAGACTGGGACCAACTCCTACCTCCCCACCCCCATCCAGATCAGGGTAAGACTGGGACCAACTCCTACCTCCCCACCCCCATCCAGATCAGGGTAAGACTGGGACCAACTCCTACCTCCCCACCTCCATCCAGATCAGGGTAAGACTGGGACCAACTCCTACCTCCCCACACCCCCCCCCCCCATCCAGATCAGGATAAGACTGGGACCAACTCCTACCTCCCCACCCCCATCCAGATCAGGGTAAGACTGGGACCAACTCCTACCTCCCCACCCCCCATCCAGATCAGAGTAAGACTGGGACCAACTCCTACCTCCCCACCCCCCATCCAGATCAGGGTAAGGCCCCTTTCACACTGGGGCGGTGAGCCGCGGTGACGGTAAAGCAGCGCTATATTTAGCGCTGCTTTACCGTCGTTTTGCCCACGGGTTTCGGCCGCTCGCGGTGCAGTTTTACCCCCCGCGAGCGGCCGAAAAAGGGTTAATATCCCCCGCAGAGCGCTGCCGTAGCGGTTTTACCGTGGTGTCCCATTTAAATCAATGGGAAGGAGCGGTATAGGAGCGGTGAATACACGGCTCCTATCCCGCTCCAAAGATGCTGCTAGCAGGACTTTTTTTGCCGTCCTGCTGGCGCACCGCTCCAGTGTGAAAGCCCGCCGGCTTTCACACTGGAGTGAATGGGGCCGGATTTTTTCAGGCGGTGAATAGGCGCTATTTTTAGCGCTGTACCGCCTGAAAAACGCCCCAGTGTGAAAGGGGCCTATGACTGGGACCATCTCCTACCTCCCCACCCCCCATCCAGATCAGGGTAAGACTGGGACCAACTCCTACCTCCCCACCCCCCATCCAGATCATGGGTAACATTGGGAACTCTTTCTATTCCTCCATCTCCACCGCCCTTTCTTCCCATATCCCTTCCACCTCTCTCTCTGGTACATTTCTCTCTCTCTCTCCCCTTCCTCTCTTTCACTTATCCCTCTCTCTCCTCTCCCCCCCTTCATATCTCTCTCATCTCTACCCCCACATATCACTCTCTTCTCCCTCTCCCCCCTCCACATATCCACCCTCCTCCTTCACCTTTCTCCTCCCCCTTCCACATATCTCTCTCACCCCCCCCTCCTTCCTTTGCATATCTCTCTCACCCCCCTTCCAAATATCTTTCTCTCTCTCTCTCTCTCTCTCTCTCTCTCTCTCTCTCTCTCTCTCTCTCTCTCTCTCTCTCTCTCTCTCTCTCTCTCTCTCTCTCTCTCTCTCTCTCTCTCTCTCCTCCCTCCTTCACATATCTTCCCTCCCCTTTCCACATATCTCTCTCTTCTCCCCCCCCCCCAACTTTCCCATATCTCTCTTCTCTCTCTCCTCTCCCTCACATATCTCTCTCCTCTCCCTCACATATCTCTCTCCTTTCTCTTCCCATCCTTCACATATATCTATCTCTCTTACTTCTTTATCTTTATCCATATCCCTCTCACCCCCGTCTGTCTCCTCTCTCACCCCCCCTTCTGTCTCCTCTCTCACCCCGTCTGTCTCCTCTCTCACCCCCGTCTGTCTCCTCTCTCACCCCGTCTGTCTCCTCTCTCACCCCCCGTCTGTCTCCTCTCTCACCCCCGTCTGTCTCCTCTCTCACCCCCGTCTGTCTCCTCTCTCACCCCCGTCTGTCTCCTCTCTCACCCCCGTCTGTCTCCTCTCTCACCCCCGTCTGTCTCCTCTCTCACCCCCGTCTGTCTCCTCTCTCACCCCCCTCTGTCTCCTCTCTCACCCCCCTCTGTCTCCTCTCTCACCCCCGTCTGTCTCCTCTCTCACCCCCGTCTGTCTCCTCTCTCACCCCCGTCTGTCTCCTCTCTCACCCCCGTCTGTCTCCTCTCTCACCCCTCTCTGTCTCCTCTCTCACCCCCGTCTGTCTCCTCTCTCACCCCCGTCGGTCTCCTCTCTCACCCCCGTCTGTCTCCTCTCTCACTCCTGTCTCCTCTCTCACCCCCCTCTGTCTCCTCTCTCACCCCCGTCTGTCTCCTCTCTCACCCCCGTCTGTCTCCTCTCTCACCCCGTCTGTCTCCTCTCTCACCCCCGTCTGTCTCCTCTCTCACCCCCGTCTGTCTCCTCTCTCAACCCCGTCTGTCTCCTCTCTCACCCCCGTCTGTCTCCTCTCTCACCCCCGTCTGTCTCCTCTCTCACCCCCGTCTGTCTCCTCTCTCACCCCCGTCTGTCTCCTCTCTCACCCCCCTCTGTCTCCTCTCTCACCCCCCTCTGTCTCCTCTCTCACCCCCCTCTGTCTCCTCTCTCACCCCCCTCTGTCTCCTCTCTCACCCCCGTCTGTCTCCTCTCTCACCCCCGTCTGTCTCCTCTCTCACCCCTCTCTGTCTCCTCTCTCACCCCCCTCTGTCTCCTCTCTCACCCACCTCTGTCTCCTCTCTCACCCCCGTCGGTCTCCTCTCTCACCCCCGTCTGTCTCCTCTCTCACCCCCGTCTGTCTCCTCTCTCACCCCTCTCTGTCTCCTCTCTCACCCCCCTCTGTCTCCTCTCTCACCCCCCTCTGTCTCCTCTCTCACCCCCGTCTGTCTCCTCTCTCACCCCCGTCTGTCTCCTCTCTCACTCCTGTCTCCTCTCTCACCCCCCTCTGTCTCCTCTCTCACCCCCCTCTGTCTCCTCTCTCACCCCCGTCTGTCTCCTCTCCCCCCCTCTCTTTTAGTTCTGTACATATTAGCAGTTGATGAGGACAGGGTGGCAATTTTTGGGGTTCTGGTTGTGAGTTCTAGTCCTGACCTTTGTTCTTCCTCTCTCTCTCTTCAGTCGGCACTTTGAACCCCATGCTGTATTCACAGCACTCTATCGCCAGTATGGCGGCTCCAGCCTGGAGGTGTGTGAGCACAGAGGAGGAGGATGGGATGAATGGCAGTTTCCAGGACGGCAGCTTCTCTCAGATGAATGGAGGGATGAACCCGGAGGATCACGGTCTGAGCTTCTTAATGAAACATGATGACTTGGAGATCCAGGACTCCTACCTGCAGCTCTTCAACAAGCTGGACTTCGCTCTGAAGGAGATGAAGCAATACGTCACCCAGATCAACAAGTAAGGCGTTTGGAAACCTCATATCATGATGCTGAGTGCAGTAACCCATAGCAACCAGCGACCAGCCTGATCTAATTGTTCCACAGCGATGATAGATGTTATCTGATTGCCTGCTATGGGATATTTCACATAATGGTTAGGCTGGAGACCTGCATTGAAGATCTGTGCCCTTTTCTTATTTATTGTTGGTATAACTTCCATAAATGTTGTTTTGTGATGCAGTTCTGGGGGTTCACAGTGCTTTATTTCTTCAAAGAAGTCAGCATGGTCATTTTCTTGACATTAATTTCTCCTCTCTTTTTACTCTGCAGGCTGCTGTCCACCATCACGGAGCCCTTGGAGCGAGACACCCCATCTGAGCCCATGTCCACAAGCGAGACGCCCCCCTCCTCACTGGTGGCTGAGGATGGAGATGGGGACAGGACGGAACCAGGGGGCATCAAGAAAGTTTGTTTTAAGGTATTGGAGGAGGACCAGGAGGACTCGGGACACGATACAGTCAGCTACAGAGACTCCTACAGGTCAGTTCTGGCTTTTCAGTAACCTTTATTAGTAAATGTGCAACTGATACAGAGACTGTGTGCTTATAAATAAACCCCCTGGCAGGGGACACAGTTGATCTTCACCAGAGCACCCCTCCTGGAGTAATGGTTCAGAAATCTAATGGTCTTTGATTTTACTTTCTGCAAACTGACACCAGAGTAGTCAGGTTCAGGTAAAGGTTATGGCAGGCGGCAAACAAGAGGTCCAGACAGAGGTCAAGGTAGGCGGCAGGCAAGAGAGTAATGAGTTCGGGGCAGAGGTCAAGGCAAGTGGTAGACAAGAGTCCAGAAAGACGTCAAGGCAGGCAACAGGCAAGACAGTAGTCAGGTTCTGGTAGAGGTTGTGGCAGGCAGCAGACAAGATGTCCAGAAAGACATCAAGGCAGGCAACAGGCAAGACAGTAGTCAGGTTCCAATAGAGTTTGTGGCAGGCAGCAGACAAGACGTCATGAAAGAGGTCAAGGCAGGCAGCAGGAAAGACAGTAGTCAGGTTCTCGTAGATGTTGTGGCAGGCAGCAGACAAGAGCTCCAGAAAGAGGTCAAGGCAGGCAGCAGGAAAGACAGTAGTCAGGTTCTCGTAGATGTTGTGGCAGGCAGCAGACAAGAGCTCCAGAAAGAGGTCAAGGCAGGCAGCAGTAAAGACAGTAGTCAGGTTCTTGTAGATGTTGTGGCAGGCAGCAGACAAGAGGTCCAGAAAGAGGTTGTGGCAGGCAACAGGCAAGACAGTAGTCAGGTCCAGGCAGAGGTTGTGGCAGGCAAAAGAGTAACCAGGTCAAGGCAGGTGGTAGACAAGAGTCCAGACAGATGTCCAGGCAGATAGCAGGCAATAGAGTAGTCAGTTCCTGGCAGAGTTTGTGGGCAAGCGGCGGCAAGAGAGTAGCAGGTCCATTCAGAGGTCAAGGCAGGCAGCAGGCAAGAGGGTAGTCCAGGCAGAGGTTGAGGGAGGCAGCAGGCAAGAGAGTAGTCCAGTCCTGGTAAAGGCCGAGACAGACACCAGGCAAGAGAGTAGTCAGGTCCCTTCAGAGTTCCTGGGCAGGCAAGAGATTAGTCCTGTTCAAGCAGAGACTGAGGCAAGCAACAGAAAAAAGGAGTTACCAGGTCCAAGCAGAAGTTGAAGCAGAAAAGAGAGTAGTCAGGTCAGCAACAGGTAAGCAGTGGTAGGTTCAGCATTATAGAAAACTAGCTCTAGGGTAGCTGAGGCTTAGACACAGCATCACTTCAAAGGCTGGTGCTTAAATACCCTCCTGATCAGAGAACATGCCCAGCATCGTCAGCTAGCACCAATGTGCATTGACATGGGTGAATGCTGATGCACTCACACCGGTACTCTGGAAAACTTGGGAATCCTGGAGATCTAGAGGTCCCGGAGATCCTGGACATACTGAAGGTCTAACTAAGCACGTAACATTGCTTTTAAAAGAACAATTTGACACACCACCATTTATAAATCCATTCCTTTTCTGAAGCGTAATGCTGAGCCATGGGGACCCTCTTGGCCTTCTGGGCCCTTTAGTACGGGGCTGCTGGTTCTGGTTTTGCTCAGCAAAGATAAAGGGGATGAGGGGGTATATATATATATATATATCAGAGGCTCCACATACCTCTTTTCAACACACTGGATGAATTATGAGGATTGTTTTTTCTAGTAACGTGAAAATTCTATGGAACAAGCCCGCCATCTTGATGGCTTTGATCACTGAGTAGATGATGACTGATTATGTAGGATATGCCGTCCCGTGACTTGATATTATGATTATTGATGTATAGTGTCGTATCTCTCCACAGTGAGTGTAACAGTAATCGTGATTCGGTCCTGTCCTACACCAGCGTGCGCAGTAACAGCTCGTACCTGGGGAGCGATGAAATGGGTTCAGGTGAGTCTCCTTCGTTGGCCCCCATTGTAACACTCACAGACATGTTATTAATGGAGTTTATATCAGTACTAAAACCTTGATCTTTAGATCAGGGTATAGACCAGCCATTTTCAACCAGGGTTCCTCAAGATGTTGATAGGAGTTGCTTGAGCTGTGGCTAGTTGAGCTCCCATCTTACATAGTTACATAGTAGGTGAGGTCGAAAAAAGACACAAGTCCATCAAGTCCAACCTGTGTGTGTGATTATATGTCAGTATTACATTGTATATCCCTGTATGTTGCGGTCGTTCAGGTGCTTATCTAATAGTTTCTTGAAACTATCGATGCCCCCCGCTGAGACCACCGCTTGTGGAAGGTACCGTATTTATCGGCGTATAACACGCACCCCAAGTTTAGGAGGGAATATTAAGGAAAAAAACTTTAAGGAGGGAAGTTTAAGGAAAAAAAAACGTACATTTAAATTCCCATCATTGCAGCCTTGTCCAGTGTCCATCTGCAGCCTTACCCATCCTTGCAGCCTTGCCCAGTGCAGCCTTGTCCATCCTTGCAGCCTTGCCCAGTGCAGCCTTGTCCATCCTTGCAGCCTTGTCCAGTGCAGCCTTGCCCAGTGCCTTTGTAGCCTTGCCCAGTGCAGCCTTGTCCAGTGCTATTGCAGCCTTGCCTAGTGCAGGCTTGCCCAGTACATTTGCAGCGTTGCCCATTTAAAATTGGCGCCGAGTGGGGAGGACGAGCGCCGCGTGACATATCGAAAGCCGCGTGTATTTTCGGCTATTTTCGGCTCCTCTCGCAGTCCCGCCCACCTCCACTGATTGCGAGAGGAGCCGAGCGCTGACAACATACAGAAATCCGAGTGGGACTGCGAGAGGAGCCGAAAATAGCCGAACTCGGATTTCTTTATGTTGTCGGCGCTCGGCCCCTCTCGCAATCAGTGGAGGTGGGCGGGACTGTCGAGAGGAGCCGAAAATAGCCGGAAATACACGAGGCTTTCGGAATATCGGCTCCGCTCGCTCCCCTAAAGAGAAAATGAGTGGGAGATCGGCGGGTATCGGCGTATAACACGCACCCACGATTTTCCCCTGATTTTAAGGGGAAAAAAGTGCGTATTATACGCCAATAAGTACGGTAATTACACATCCTTGCCGCTCTTACAGTAAAGAACCCTCTATGTAGTTTAATCACTTCAGCCCTGGAAGAATTTACCCCCTTCCTGACCAGAGCACTTTTTGCGTTTCGGCATTGCGTCGCTTTAACTGACAATTGCGCGGTCGTGCGGCGTTGCTCCCAAACAAAATTGACGTCTTTTTTTCCCCCCACAAATGGAGCTTTCTTTTGGTGGTATTTGATCGCCTCTGCGGTTTTTATTTTTTGCGCTATAAACAAAAAAAAAAGAGCAAGAATTTGGGAGAAAAAAAATTTTTTTTTACATTTTGCTATAATAAATATCCCCCAAAAATATATAAAAACATTTTTTTTCCCTCAGTTTAGGCCGATACGTATTCTTCTACATGTTTTTGGTTAAAAAAAAATCGCAATAACAGATTATTGATTGGTTTGCGCAAAAGTTATAGCGTCTACAAAATAGGGGATAGTTTTATGGCATTTTTATTAATAATTTTTTTTTTTTTTACTAGTAATGGCGGCGATCAGCAATTTTTATCATGACTGCGACATTATGGCGGGCACATTTTTGACACATTTTTGGGACCATTGTCATTTATACAGCAATCAGTTCGTAGTGTGTAAATGACACAGGCAGTGAATGGGTTAACCACTAGGGGGCAGTGTAGGGGTTAAGTCTGTCCTAGGGGCGTGTTTCTAACTGTGGGGGGGGTGTGGCTACGTGTGGCACGTCACTGATCTCTGCTCCCGATCACAGGGAGCAGAGATCAGTGTCACTAGGCAGAACGGGGAGATGCTTGTTTACATTAGCATCTCCCGGCTCCTCTTCTCCGTGAAGCGATCGCGGGTATCCCCGCGGGGATCGAGTCCGCGGGACCCACAACACGACTCACGGAGCTTGCCGCGGGCATGCCCATTGGCCGCCTCTTAAAGGGCAACGTACAGGTACGTTGGTTTGCCTGTGCGTGCCCTTCTGCGGACGTATATCAGCGCGAGGCGGTCGGCAAGCGGTTAAGGTTAAACCTCTTTTCTTCTCATTTTAATGAGTGGCCACGAGTCTTATTAAACTCCCTTCCATGAAAAAGTTTTATCCCTATTGTGAGGTCACCAGTCCGGGATTTATAAATTGAAATTATATCATATTATTACAGATATTCTTTAAGGAGCCGCTGGTGAATACATTCCTATTTCCCCACTTGGAGCTCACACAGCCAGACACACAGCATTTCTTCATTCTTCCACTGGCTCAGAGTACAGTCTAGGGATTCTTATCATGGTTTTTATTGGTGAACGATGAACTGGGATAGGGAGAGAGGAAGCGTGGGACATGCAGAAAACTGTAGAACTGGGTAACTTGAGGACTCCTCAATTTGTGGCTGCACTGCATGGACTTCTGGCGGCGCTGTACATACTGACTGTCCCACAGGATCTCTATGCTGATGGTGACCTGTACTCTACACATAGTCACTTTCTCTCAGCACTGGGGTCTCCCACTCGCATAGCCAGAGGATCAGGTTGCCCCTGCCGATGTCCATTTTGGCTTTCTTCAGTCAGTTTCTCTTGACCAAATTTGATCCATGGACACAGGTTTGCAAATAGGCCCCCCTAGCTAATCATAGTTAAGACTTCGGTGTCTTCCTCAAGACTTTCTCTAGGCAGGACTGGGCCCAAGAACACTGCCCTTGCTGCTCAGGCACCAGACTATTTATGGACTCTCTCGCCACCTTCTGGGCACATCAGCCCAGGGATTGGCTGGAGTCCAATTAATATCCAGGCTGTCTGCTCTGCTCTTCCTCCCCTATACTTCTAAAATCCTCTAAAACAGGGGTCTCCAAACTTTCTAGACAAAGGGCTAGTTTACTGTCTTCAGACTTTAGGGTGGCTCGGACTGTGGCCATTGGGAGCACAAAATGTCACGGCATCAGTGGGAGTAAACAATCCTTCATCATTGGTGTCAGTGGGAGGAATTGTGCCCCATCACAGGTATCCTTGGGCCCTATTGTTGGTGTCATATTGAGGTATTGTGTCCCCTCATAGATGTCATTGGGTCCCTATGTTGGTGTCATTTTGAGGACTTGTGTCCCATCATAGGGGCCCCATTGTTGGTGTCATTGGGAGAAATTGTGCCCCATCGTTGATGTCGTTGGGAGGGATTGTGTCCCATCATAGGTGTCATTGGGCCCCATTGTTGGTGTAATGTTGAGGAATTGTGCCCCATCACAGGTATCCTTGGGCCCTATTGTTGGTGTCGTATTGAGGTATTGTGTCCCCTCATAGATGTCATTGGGTCCCTATGTTGGTGTCATTTTGAGGACTTGTGTCCCATCATAGGGGCCCCATTGTTGGTGTCATTGGGAGAAATTGTGCCCCATCGTTGATGTCGTTGGGAGGGATTGTGCCCCATCATAGGTGTCATTGGGCCCCATTGTTGGTGTAATTTTGAGGAATTGTGCCCCATCACAGGTATGCTTGGGCCCTATTGTTGGTGTCGTATTGAGGTATTGTGTCCCCTCATAGGTGTCATTGGGCCCCATTGTTGGTGTCATTTTGAGGACTTGTGTCCCATCATAGGGCCCCCATTGTTGGTGTCATTGGGAGAAATTGTGCCCCATCGTTGGTGTCGTTGGGAAGAAGTGTGCCCTTTATTGGTGTCGGAGAATAAAATAGCAAGGGCCGCAGTTTGGAGACCACTGCTCTAGAAGACAGGGGGAAGTAACAGAAGCAGCAGCCTGTGAAAGACTGAGCAGCCCTAAATAATCACCCCCCCCCCCCTGCACTGATTACAGGTCAGCCAAACGAAATATAGCCAACATCCTGCTGCACACTAGGGGGGGTGCTACATGTTGCTTGTTCTCATGGGCTCCCTGTGTGTGTTGGGTGGGGCAGCAGGAACAAGGCAAAAGAGACACCCAAGAACAAGAAATCAGGGGCAGGGATCATGGGACCAGCAGAAACAAATAGAATGGCAAGCTTTAGAGATTAAGAGGCTGTCAGCCATGAAGTTTAGATATTTGCTGAAAAAATAATGCGGGTTTAATATCAATTTAAAAGAGAAGTAAAATAAGACACAAGTCACATCTTTGTAGAAGAGGTCCCAGGCCCATTAATGCCTCCAATGAAGTAATGGTTGTGTTTTATATTGGATCTTTCTGATGATTCTCCTTTTATGATGACAGGGGACGAGCTGCCATGTGACATGCGGATTCCATCTGACAAGCAGGATAAGTTGCACGGGTGCCTAGAACATCTGTTCAATCAGGTAAAGGCGACACATACAGCCCATAGATCACCGGGGGTGGCCAGCCATCCATAGATCACCCGAGGTGGCGAGCCATCCATAGATCACCCGAGGTGGCGAGCCATCCATAGATCACCCGAGGTGGCGAGCCATCCATAGATCACCCGGGGTGGCCAGCCATCCATAGATCACCCGGGGTGGCCAGCCATCCATAGATCACCCGAGGTGGCCAGCCATCCATAGATCACCCGGGGTGGCCAGCCATCCATAGATCACCCGAGGTGGCCAGCCACCCATAGATCACCCGAGGTGGCGAGCCATCCATAGATCACCCGAGGTGGCCAGCCATCCATAGATCACCCGGGGTGGCCAGCCATCCATAGATCACCCGGGGTGGCCAGCCATCCATAGATCACCGGGGGTGGCCAGCCATTCATAGATCACCCAGGGTAGCCAGCCATCCATAGATCACCAGAGGTGGCCAGCCATCCATAGATCACCCGGGGTGGCCAGCCATCCATAGATCACCCGGGGTGGCCAGCCATCCATAGATCACCCGAGGTGGCCAGCCATCCATAGATCACCCGGGGTGGCCAGCCATCCATAGATCACCCGAGGTGGCCAGCCACCCATAGATCACCCGAGGTGGCGAGCCATCCATAGATCACCCGAGGTGGCCAGCCATCCATAGATCACCCGGGGTGGCCAGCCATCCATAGATCACCCGGGGTGGCCAGCCATCCATAGATCACCGGGGTGGCCAGCCATCCATAGATCACCGGGGTGGCCAGCCATCCATAGATCACCGGGGTGGCCAGCCATCCATAGATCACCAGGGTGACCAGCCATCCATAGATCACCGGGGTGACCAGCCATCCATAGATCACCGGGGGTGGCCAGCCATTCATAGATCACCCAGGGTAGCCAGCCATCCATAGATCACCGGGGGTAGCCAGCCATCCATAGATCACCGGGGGTGGCCAACCATTCATAGATCACCCGGGGTGGCCAGACATCCATAGATCACCGGGGGTGGCCAACCATTCATAGATCACCGGGGTGGCCAGCCATCCATAGATCACCGGGGGTGGCCAGCCATCCATAGATCACCCGGGTTGTCCAGCCATCCATAGATCACCCGAGGTGGCCAGCCATCCATAGATCACCCGAGGTGGCCAGCCATTCCTAGATCACCCGAGGTGGCCAGCCATTCCTAGATCACCCGAGGTGGCCAGCCATCCATAGATCACCCGGGGTGGCCAGCCATCCATAGATCACCCAGGGTGGCCAGCCATCCATAGATCACCCAGGGTGGCCAGCCATCCATAGATCACCCAGGTAGCCAGGTATCCATAGATCACGGGGTGGCCAGCCATCCATAGATCACCCAGGGTGGCCAGCCATCCATAGATCACTGGGGTGGCCAGCCATCCATAGATCACGGGGTGGCCAGCCATCCATAGATCACCCGGGGTGGCCAGCCATCCATAGATCACCCAGGGTGGCCAGCCATCCATAGATCACCCAGGTAGCTAGGTATCCATAGATCACTGGGTGGCCAGCCATCCATAGATCACCCAGGTAGCCAGGTATCCATAGATCACCGGGGTGGCCAGACATCCATAGATCTCCGGGGTAGCCAGCCATCCATAGATCACCCGAGGTGGCCAGCCATCCATAGATCACCAGGGTAGTCAGCCATCCATAGATCACCTGGTTGGCCAGCCATCCATAGATCACCCAGGTAGCCAGCCATCCATAGATCACCGGGGTGGCCAACCATTCATAGATCACCGGGGTGGCCAGCCATCCATAGATCACCGGGGTGGCCAGCCATTCATAGATCACCCAGGGTAGCCAGCCATCCATAGATCACCGGGGGTAGCCAGCCATCCATAGATCACCGGGGGTGGCCAACCATTCATAGATCACCCGGGGTGTCCAGCCATCCATAGATCACCGGGGGTGGCCAACCATTCATAGATCACCGGGGTGGCCAGCCATCCATAGATCACCGGGGTGGCCAGCCATTCATAGATCACCCAGGGTAGCCAGCCATCCATAGATCACCGGGGGTAGCCAGCCATCCATAGATCACCGGGGGTAGCCAGCCATCCATAGATCACCGGGGGTGGCCAACCATTCATAGATCACCCGGGGTGGCCAGACATCCATAGATCACTGGGGGTGGCCAACCATTCATAGATCACCGGGGTGGCCAGCCATCCATAGATCACCGGGGGTGGCCAGCCATCCATAGATCACCGGGGGTGGCCAGCCATCCATAGATCACCCGAGGTGGCCAGCCATCCATAGATCACCGGGGGTGGCCAGCCATCCATAGATCACCGGGGGTGGCCAGCCATCCATAGATCACCGGGGGTGGC
The DNA here is from genome assembly GCA_028564925.1 of Lithobates sylvaticus. Lineage (NCBI taxonomy): Eukaryota > Metazoa > Chordata > Amphibia > Anura > Ranidae > Lithobates > Lithobates sylvaticus. The sequence goes on from CM053037.1 coordinate 4,808,527, forward strand.
CAGCCATCCATAGATCACCCGAGGTGGCCAGCCATCCATAGATCACCCGAGGTGGCCAGCCATTCCTAGATCACCCGAGGTGGCCAGCCATCCATAGATCACCCGGGGTGGCCAGCCATCCATAGATCACCCAGGGTGGCCAGCCATCCATAGATCACCCAGGTAGCCAGGTATCCATAGATCACGGGGTGGCCAGCCATCCATAGATCACCCAGGGTGGCCAGCCATCCATAGATCACCCAGGTAGCCAGGTATCCATAGATCATGGGGTGGCCAGCCATCCATAGATCACCCGGGGTGGCCAGCCATCCATAGATCACCCAGGGTGGCCAGCCATCCATAGATCACCCAGGTAGCTAGGTATCCATAGATCACGGGGTGGCCAGCCATCCATAGATCACCCAGGTAGCTAGGTATCCATAGATCACGGGGTGGCCAGCCATCCATAGATCACCCAGGTAGCCAGGTATCCATAGATCACCGGGGTGGCCAGACATCCATAGATCTCCGGGGTAGCCAGCCATCCATAGATCACCCGAGGTGGCCAGCCATCCATAGATCACCAGGGTAGTCAGCCATCCATAGATCACCTGGGTGGCCAGCCATCCATAGATCACCCAGGTAGCCAGCCATCCATAGATCACCGGGGGTGGCCAGCCATTCATAGATCACCCAGGGTAGCCAGCCATCCATAGATCACCGGGGGTAGCCAGCCATCCATAGATCACCAGGGATGGCCAGCCATCCATAGATCACCCGGGGTGGCCAGCCATCCATAGATCACCGGGGGTGGCCAACCATTCATAGATCACCGGGGTGGCCAGCCATCCATAGATCACCGGGGGTGGCCAGCCATCCATAGATCACCCGAGGTGGCCAGCCATCCATAGATCACCCGAGGTGGCCAGCCATCCATAGATCACCCGAGGTGGCCAGCCATCCATAGATCACCCGAGGTGGCCAGCCATCCATAGATCACCCGAGGTGGCGAGCCATCCATAGATCACCCGAGGTGGCCAGCCATCCATAGATCACCCGAGGTGGCCAGCCATCCATAGATCACCCGAGGTGGCCAGCCATCCATAGATCACCCGAGGTGGCCAGCCATCCATAGATCACCCGAGGTGGCCAGCCATCCATAGATCACCCGGGGTGTCCAGCCATCCATAGATCACCGGGGTGGCCAGCCATCCATAGATCACCCGGGGTGGCCAGCCATCCATAGATCACCCGGGTTGGCCAGCCATCCATAGATCACCCAGGGTGGCCAGCCATCCATAGATCACCCAGGTAGCCAGGTATCCATAGATCACGGGGTGGCCAGCCATCCATAGATCACCAGGGTGGCCAGCCATCCATAGATCACCCAGGTAGCTAGGTATCCATAGATCACCCAGGGTGGCCAGACATCCATAGATCTCCGGGGTAGCCAGCCATCCATAGATCACCCGAGGTGGCCAGCCATCCATAGATCACCAGGGTGGCCAGCCATCCATAGATCACCCAGGTAGCCAGCCATCCATAGATCACCTGGGTGGCCAGCCATCCATAGATCACCCAGGTAGCCAGCCATCCATAGATCACCCGGGTGGCCAGCTATCCATAGATCACCCAGGTAGCCAGCCATCCATAGATCACCGGGCTGACCAGCCATCCATAGATCACCGGGGTGACCAGCCATCCATAGATCACCCAGGCAGCCAGGTATCCATAGATCACCGGGGTGGCCAGACATCCATAGATCTCCGGGGTGGCCAGCCATCCATAGATCACCAGGGTAGTCGGCCATCCATAGATCACCTGGGTGGCCAGCCATCCATAGATCACCTGGGTGGCCAGCCATCCATAGATCACCGGAGTGACCAGCCATCCATAGATCACCGGGGTGACCAGCCATCCATAGATCACCGGGGTGACCAGCCATCCATAGATCACCGGGGTGGCCAGCCATCCATAGATCACCGGGGTGGCCAGCCATCCATAGATCACCCGGGGTGACCAGCCATCCATAGATCACCCAGGTAGCCAGCCATCCATAGATCACCGGGGTGACCAGCCATCCATAGATCACCGGGGTGACCAGCCATCCATAGATCACCGGGGTGACCAGCCATCCATAGATCACCGGGGTGACCAGCCATCCATAGATCACCTGGGTGGCCAGCCATCCATAGATCACCCGGGTAGCCAGCCATGCATAGATCACCGGGGTGACCAGCCATCCATAGATCACCTGGGTGGCCAGCCATCCATAGATCACCCAGGTAGCCAGCCATCCATAGATCACCGGGGTGACCAGCCATCCATAGATCACCGGGGTGGCCAGCCATCCATAGATCACCGGGGTAGCCAGCCATCCATAGATCACCGGAGTGGCCAGCCATCCATAGATCACCGGGGGTGGCCAACCATTCATAGATCACCGGGGTGGCCAGCCATCCATAGATCACCGGGGTGTCCAGCCATCCATAGATCACCGGGGTGTCCAGCCATCCATAGATCACCGGGGTGGCCAGCCATCCATAGATCACCTGGGTGGCCAGCCATCCATAGATCACCGGGGTAGCCAGCCATCCATAGATCACCGGGGTAGCCAGCCATCCATAGATCACCGGGGTGGCCAGCCATCCATAGATCACCTGGGTGGCCAGCCATCCATAGATCACCGGGGTGGCCAGCCATCCATAGATCACCGGGGTGGCCAGCCATCCATAGATCACCGGGGTGGCCAGCCATCCATAGATCACCGGGGTGGCCAGCCATCCATAGATCACCGGGGTAGCCAGCCATCCATAGATCACCGGGGTGGCCAGCCATCCATAGATCACCGGGGTGGCCAGCCATCCATAGATCACCGGGGTGGCCAGCCATCCATAGATCACCGGGGTGGCCAGCCATCCATAGATCACCGGGGTGGCCAGCCATCCATAGATCACCGGGGGTGGCCAGCCATCCATAGATCACCGGGGTGGCCAGCCATCCATAGATCACCGGGGTGGCCAGCCATCCATATATCACCGGGGTGGCCAGCCATCCATAGATCACCCGGGTAGCCAGGTATAAACTGATAGAGGATATGAATTGGTCACATTTAGTATTCTCTGTCTGTGGACTTTCCATTGATTTTGGGGTTCGGAAGGATATTTTCCAACATTATGTAATGATAAGAAACAGACAATGTTGCCCTTTTTTCTTAATGGGTGGGATTAAGTGTTTATATAATATTGGGGTTTGTATTTTGATACATTTTAAAAAAAGTAACTTTCTAGGACAACCCCCTGTAGTGGCCCCCGACTTCCACCCATTTCCTCTCCTGTATCATTTATTATTGGATGCCGGGACCTGCGCCAATTATCGGGGATTCTCCTACTTCTAACATTAAGGGACTGGCGGTCCCACATATCATTTATATATTAAATATCGGAAAAGATCTCTGCAAATAAAAGTAACAAAAGTACCAAAGTTGCAGAACCTCTTGTAAATATGCCACATAATGTCGCCATGTACATCACGCGTGTCTTGTTCTCCGTCGGCAGGTGGACGCCATCATCACGCTGCTGAAGGGAAAAGTCATGGCGAAGGCCTTCGAGGAGACCCGGCACTTCCCAATGGAGCACAGCCTGCAAGGTGATTGGTGGATGAGTACCCCCTTTGGCTGACATTGTGCCACCAATTAGAGAATTTCTACACCTGCTTAGTGACCTGTGGTTTATAGCTGCCAATCCGAGAGCAGGACGGCAGTAATAATGGCCTGCTCTGATTGGCTGTTAGCAGAAGTAAACCTAAAAGGTATTATAGATAAATTCCATGCACCACATCCCCATGATACCACAACAAAATTCAACCAAAAAAGAGGTGCAAATCGCAGGAATGGACCACACCTAAAATGTAGATACAGTGCCTTGAAAAAGTATTCATACCCCTTGAAATTTTTAACATTTTTTTTCATGTTACAACCAAAAACGCAAATGTATTTTATTGGGATTTTATGTGATAGACCAACACAAAGTGGCACATAATTGTGAAGTGGAAGGAAAATGATAAATGATACAAATAAATATGTGAGAAGTGGGGGGCGGGGGGCGCCGGGGGGGGGGGGGGGCATTTGTATTCAGCCCCCTTTACTGTGATACCCCTAACTAAAATCTAGTGGAACCAATTGCCTTCAGAAGTCACCTAATTAGTAAATAGAGTCCACCTGTGTGTCATGTAATCTCAGTATAAATACAGCTGTTCTGTGAAGCCCTCAGAGGTTTGTTAGAGAACCTTAGTGAACAAACAGCATCATGAAGGCCAAGGAACACACCAGACAGGTCAGGGATAAAGTTGTGGAGAAGTATAAAGCAGGGTTAGGTTATAAAAAAATCTCCCAAGCTTTGACCATCTCACGGAGCTCTGTTCAATCCATCATCGGAAAATGGAAAGAGTATGGCACAACCGCAAACCTACCAAGACATGGCCGTCCACCTAAACTGACCGGGCCGGGCAAGGAGAGCATTCATCAGAGAAGAGCCAAGAGGTCCATGGTAACTCTGGAGGAGCTGCAGAGATCCACAGCTCAGGGGGGAGAGTCTGTCCACAGGACAACTATTAGTCGTGTTCTCCACAAATCTGCCCTTTATGGAAGAGTGACAAGAAGAAAGACATTGGAGAAAGAAAGTCATAAGAAGTCCTGTTTGTAGTTTGTGAGAAGCCATGTGGGGGAGGGGAGCAAACATGTGGAAGAAGGTGATCTGCTCACATGAGACCAAAATTATACTTTTTGGGCTAAAAGCAAAACTCTATGTGTGGGGAAAACTAACACCGCCCATCCCCCCGAACACACCATCCCCACCGTGAGACATGGTGGTGGCAGCATCATGTGGTGGGGATGGTTTTCTTCAGCAGGGACAGGGAAGCTGGTCAGAGTTGATGGGAAGATGGATGGAGACAAATACAGGACAATCTTAGAAGAAAAGCTGTTAGAGTCTGCAAAAGACTTGAGACTGGGGGGGAGGAGGTTCACCTTCCAGCAGGACAACGTCCCGAAACATACAGCCAGAGCTACAATGGGATGGTTCAGATCAAAGCATATTCATGTGTTAGAATGGCCCAGTCACAGTCCAGACCTAAATCCCATTGAGAATCTGTGGCAAGACTTGAAAATTGCTGTTCACAGACGCTCTCCATCCAATCTGACAGAGCTTGAGATATTTTACAAAGAAGAAGAATGGGCAGAAATGTTCCTCTCTAGATGGGCAAAGCTGGTAGAGACACCCCCAAAAAGACTTGTAGAGAAAGGGGGTTCTACAAAGTATTGACTCCAGGGGGGCGCCATACAAATGCCCCCCCCCCCCACACTTTTCACATATTTATTTGTATCATTTATCATTTTCCTTCCACTTCACAATTATGTGTCACTTTGTGTTGGTCCATCACATAAAATCTCAATAAAATACATTTACGTTTTTGGTTGTAACGTGACAAAATGTGGGACATTTCAAGGGGTATGAATACTTTTTCAAGGCACTGTGTATAAATGTTTTTTTTTTATATATTATCAGCACTGACACTTCTCCTGAAGCACTAAAAGTGAAACGCGTTGAGGGTTCACATCTGGACTTTAATATTATGCACATGACTTTCCTCTATTCCTCTGTTAGCGGAGGACATGATACACATTTGAGGGGAATCTCTCCATTATCTGAAGTCTTTGTCATGGTGTAACCCCCCCACAGAGTTCCAGAAGAAGGAGGAGTGGACGGTGAGGTGCCGCAGTATGATTCAAGTCAGTATCAGAGAAGATCCCTGGAACCTCCCCAACTCCATCAAGACACTGGTGGAGAGTATCCAGAAATACGTGGAAGGTTTGTAGACTCTGCGGCCTACTTCTATGGGAAGGACCTTTTTATTTTTTTGGGGGGGGGGGGGGTCTATTTATAAATTCACTGTGGGAATGTCTCAAGCATGCACTCAGCTGTCACAAACCTAATACCGTGGTACCTTGGATTACTGGCCACATGTGTAGTACTGCATGTGGCCAGAGGTGGGCTGGTGGCGCCAGAGATTCAGCAGGATTCAAGCCTCTGGGGTGTGCAGCACCGCATGTGGCCAGAGGTGGGGGGGCACCAGAGTTCAACAGGATTCAAGCGTCTGGGGTGTGTAGTACCGCATGTGGCCAGAGGTGGGGGGCGCCAGAGTTCAACAGGATTTAAGCCTCTGGGGTGTGCAGTACCACATGTGGCCAGAGGTGGGGGGGGGGGGCGCCAGAGGTTCAACAGGATTCAAGCCTCTGGGGTGTGTAGTACCACATGTGGCCAGAGGTGGGGGGGCGCACCAGAGATTCAACAGGATTCAAGCCTCTGGGGTGTGTAGTACCACATGTGGCCAGAGGTGGGTGGGGGGGGCGCCAGAGATTCAACAGGATTCAAACCTCTGGGGTGTGCAGTACCGCATGTGGCCAGAGGTGGGAGGGGGGGGGGGGGCACCAGAGATTCAACAGGATTCAAACCTCTGGGGTGTGCAGTACCACATGTGGCCAAAGGTGGGGGGTGCGCCAGAGTTCAACAGGATTCAAGCGTCTGTGGTGTGTAGTACTGCATGTGGCCAGAGGTGGGGGGGGGGGGCGCCAGAGTTCAACAGGATTTAAGCCTCTGGGGTGTGCAGTACCACATGTGGCCAGAAGTTGGGGGGGGGGGGCGCCAGAGACGCTTGGAGACATCTTCGAGTGTCTCCGGCGCCCCCACCTCTGGTCACATGTGCCCCCCACCTCTGGGCCACACCCCAGAGGCTTGAAACTTGTTAGTCACACGAGACAATGCTCACAAATCGAGTCAGGATTTTTTATTTTTTATAAACAGCTGGTATTATGAAACGCTCGTAAAACCGCGTTACTCGCAATCTGAGGTTTTGCCGTACATCTGTTTCCAATGATCGTTTGGCTCCATCTAGTGGCCGAAAAGGTGATATTTTCCAAAAAATTCCTCAATATAGGAAGATAACCACATTATGACCACTAGATGGAGCTGATGATACAGTTATTCTGTTTGAAAAAAAAGACACAAGTCCATCCAGTTCAACCAATAAAAGGGGGAAAAAACTACAATCCTGTATACATACTCGTATACCCACAGGTGATCCAGAGGAAGGCAAAACGTTTTTTAAGGTTAAGGGCCGGCTCACACGATCGAAGCGCAGTCCGGATGTGTTCCAGATGCTTTTCTGCATGCGCGTTTCTGAAGCGTTCCAATGCAGAAAAGAATCTGGAACGTATCCGGGGGGCGTTTCTATGGTGGGAACTGGCCCTCAAAGAACCACCCACCAATCAAACCGCAGGGAAATCAGCTCCGCCCCACTCCTTGATGTCAAAAATGATGTCATAAGCCCAATCCCGGCGCATGGCGCTTTGTGCCCCTAGAGGGCGCTCATGAGCAGCGGGAGCAGAGGGGTATTTCATGGTCAGACATGGAATGATCTTTGTCATTGAATAGAAGTAGTAGAAGTACACAGATCGATCGTCGGATGTTTCTTCTGGTTCCTCTTATCAGAGAATATTGTTTGAATTGTATTTTTCTCTGTTTTGCAGACGGGAAGAATCAGCTGTTGCTGGCTCTGCTGAAATGTACAGGTAACACATCGATCGATCGCTATGAAATACGGGAAACGAGTAAAGATGGCCACAGGAAGCTGAAATAGGTCCGTCCTGGACACTTGGCTTCCACCATCCATCTACGGCAGGGGTCTCCAAACTGCGGCCCGGGGGCCGAATACGGCCCTTTGCTTGCCTTTATCTGGCCCTTGGGGCACTGTTCCATCAACTGACACCAATGATGGGGCACTATTCCATCCACTGACACCAATGATGGGGCACTATTCCTCCCACTGAACGTAATGACAGGGCACTATTCTTCCCACTGACACCAACGATGGGGCACTATTCCTCCCACTGACACCAATGATGGGGCACTTTTCCTCCCACTGACACCAATGATGGGGCACTATTCCTTCCACTGACACCAATGATGGGGCACTTTTCCTCCCACTAACACCAATGACGGGGCACTATTCCTTCCACTGACACCAATGACGGGGCACTATTCCTTCCACTGACACCAATGATGGGGTACTATTTCTTCCACTGACACCAATGATGGGGCACTATTCCTCCCACTGACACCAATGATGAGACACTATTCCTCCCACTAACACCAATGACGGGGCACTATTCCTCCCACTGATACCAATGATGGGGCACTATTCCTCCCACTGACACCAATGATGGGGCACCTTTCCTCCCACTGACACCAATGATGGGGTACTATTCTTCCCACTGACAACAATGATGGGGCCCTTTTCCTCCCACTGATACCAATGATGGGGCACTATTCCTCCCACTGACACCAATGATGGGGCACTATTCCTCCCACTGACACCAATGATGGGGCACTATTCCTCCCACTGACACCAACGATGGGGCACTATTCCTCCCACTGACACCAATGATGGGGCACTTTTCCTCCGACTGACACCAATGATGGGGCACTATTCCTCCCACTGACACCAATGATGAGACACTATTCCTCCCACTGACACCAGCTATAGGGCGCTATTCTTCCCCCTAATACCAAAGATGCACAGGACAATTTCTACTCCCAATTGCCACAGTCCGGCACCCGTAAAGTCTGGAGGACAGTAAACTGGCCCTTTGTTTAGAAAGTTTGGAGACCCCTGATCTAGGGCATGGGCGCCCAACCTGTGGTCCTCCAGCGGTTGCAAAACTACAAGTCCCATCATGCCTTTGGGAGCCATGCTTGCAATGGTTAGCCCTGCAATGCCTCATGGGACTTTCAGTTCCTGCAACAGCTGGAGGGCCGCAGGTTGGACACCCCATGATCCAGGGTGTGAGGACAAGCATCCTCAATGTTGGACGAGCTCATGGTGACCATCAGATTTTCCAACAATGGTAGAGACCAGGGCTGCCGTTAAAAATCACGGGGACCCCATACAGCTTGAGGGGGGGAGGGGAGTTGGATGATCAGACCACTAACATCTCACCTTTTGAGACAGAGAAAGGAATTGAGGACACGGATTCTTCAGTTCCTTTCCCTGTGGCCTCAGCTGCACTGAAGACGAATGAATAGGACACACAGGCTCCTGTTCATTTATAAACTGAAGCATAGTAGACACAGATTACTATGCTCATTTATCCGTAACGATCGCTCTGTATCCAATTCAGAAAAAGAAGGGGTCGGTAAATTACATATTTACCAGCCCCTTCCTCCACTCTCCATCCTGTGAGCCCCGCAGCAGTCAGAGGAAAGCTGGTGGCACTGCAAGGAGGGGACGAGAGGGGTCCCGGGCACACAGGGAAATCAGATGTGGGCAGCACAGGGAGGGGGGATCGATGCATCGGGATGGGAGGACAGAAAGATGCGCTGTGTCTTTGTCTCTCCCTCCAGCCGCTGAAAGCTGGCGGGAGGGAGAGGGGGGAGACCGGGTTTCAGCTGCTGGTGGGAGAGACACAGACACAAGGTATCGTTCTGTTATTGTCATCCTGTCCTGCTGCACCGACCCCCCCTGCTGTCCGGGCCCCTCTGTGTGCCTGGGCCCCTTACAGGAGGCCCAGTGTTAACCCCCCTATCCGAGGCCCTGGTGGAGACTATTCATGCACCGAGCAAGTCCATATATGATAATTAGTGGCGGGATCTGACAGAAAATTCGATGTCGCTTGCCATTCATCTGATTCAGCTATTTTCTTGCTTTGCTGTGACCTATTTTTGTGCGATTCCATATTTTACCAATATAGGCTTTTGAATTTTTCTTGGAGTGCGGCCGTTCAGAGTCCTTAATTTGCATCTTTGTCATTCATCTGAACTTGTATAGCCAACCATAAGCTCACCCAATGATAAGCGTCATTTGTTAGGGCGTCCAAGATAAGAACTAGACATGTGCAATTCGTTTCGTTTTTTTTTTCGTTATTTTCGTTCGTTCGTTTTCGTACGAATGAACGAATCATTCGAATCGAACGAATCCGAAAAACAACGAAAATCCAAAAAAAAAAATTAGAAACAACGAATGTACTAATGAAGAAAAAACGAAAACGAACGAAAAAATTCGTACATTCGTAACTTTTTTTTTTTGTTGAATTGGTAATTTTCCGTGTCCCTTACAATGGTGCTGCTAAACGTGCTTCGAATGGATTGAACAAAAAAATTCGTACATTCTTAACTTTTTTTTCGATTCGTAACTTTTTTTTTTTTTTTTTTTTCGATTTGTAATTTTCCGTGTCTCTATTGAACCAAAAAATCCGTACATTCGTAACTTTTTTTTCAATTCATAACTTTTTTTTTTTCGATTCGTAACTTTTTTTTTCAATTCGTAACTTTTTTTTTTTTTGATTTGTAATTTTCCGTGTCTCTATTGAACCAAAAAATTCGTACATTCGTAACTTTTTTTCGATTCGTAACTTTTTTTTTTTCGATTCGTAACTTTTTTTTTCGATTCGTAAATTATTAAAATGTAATAATAGCATACACATTACATCAAATTATGAATTATGCTCCGATTACAAATCTACGAATGTTACGAATGTACGAATAAATACGAATGCGTCCGAAAATTAAACTAACGAAAAAACAAATCAACGAAAAAATAACTCTTACAAATGTACGAATCGTTACGAACACCGACGACTTACGAATGTACGAATCGACGGAAACGAAAAAAACGAAACTAAAAAAAAATTTTTCGGAAACGAAAAAAAAAAACGAAAATAAACGAATTTTTTTTTGTTGTGCACATGTCTAATAAGAACCATCCTAGACGGTCTATATTACGCTTCCAGGTTCTTCTATCGTTCGATCGTTCTGCTTGGCAGTGTCTGATTGGTTGCAATGGGAAACACCAAATTCTTACCCTTAGACAAGTGCAGGCCAACCTGACATCGGCTCGGCTCGTAGACCCGGGTGGTGGATGTGGGTGAGAGGTTTGGAGGAATGCAGTATGATGGGTGATATGGTTCTATATAGTGACGCTCTCCTCGCTCTGACGTCTACAAGAAACAATCTTTTCTTATATCCCAAACATTCTTCCTTCCTTCCTCCAGCAGTACCTGCTCATTCTCTGCATTCCCCAAATAAGTGACAGAGAGCTGACCTGTGTTCTAAGGCAGGAATGCCACATATAGTACCCCCCCCCATGGCTGGATAAATAGACACTTTCTGATTTGCTATAACTCTGTACACCAGGGGTCTCAAACTGGCGGCCAGAGGCGGCTATCAAATTAGGCGGTCGCCTAAGGCCTCGCACTCCTAGGGGCCTCACGGCCGCCTAATTCCCTTGATGTGTGTGTGTGTTACAGTTGAAGGGAATATCATGCAATTCATACAGTTAATTTTTATTGCTTTAAATATTTTTCCCATTTTGGGCATGAGTGGGGCCTCATGTCTAAGATTTGCCTAAGGCCTCACAAAGCCTAGAGACGCCTCTGCTGGCGGCCCTCCAGCTGTTGTAAAACTACAAGTCCCATCATGCCTCTGCTTGTGAGAGTCATGCTTGTAACTGTCAGCCTTGCAATGCCACATGGGGCTTGTAGTTTCGCAACAGTTGGAGGGGCTACCAGTTTGAGAGACCCCTGCTCTACACGCTGTGCTTTCTGAACCTTCAGTTGTACATTGACCGCTCTCAGTGGAAGCTGTTGGTCAAGATGCCTCTATTTAGTGTTTCTGCTCCAGTCTTATAATCGGCATTCAGAATTATGACCCAATGAATAAACTGAAAGTCAAACTCATCTAGTGGAGCTAATGATATTTCCTCCATAGAGCAAGATAGAACCATACCTCGTCATGTTATCAGGACCTGGATCACCTGCTGGTGGTACTGTGCTTCCCAATGCGGAAGGTTGTTGTTCCGGTATCCACCAGCAGGTGTCTCCTGGCAGCCATCAGATCCCAGTAATCAGCTTTCACCTGATGCTGGCTGCTGGGAGGGTATTTAGGTCCTCCCCTACTAGTGCCTCTCGTTCCAGTGTTTTGCTCTGCTGCCAGAGACTGCGTGCCATTTAGGCTCAGTTCACGCTGCCGCGACCTAAAAGTCTCGTGACTTTGCCAGGCGACTTTGGTGCGACTGAAGCAGCTTCAAGGGAATGCCTGTGTAATCTTCCTGTAACGTCGGATCCAAATTACATAAAAAAACACTATCAAAATGACATGTGATGCTCTTCAATCTTTTTCTGCTCCTTTGTCGCCCCCTTCTGTTGAAAAAGATGTATCGCACCTATTTGGTTCCAGAAGATCATGCAAACCTTTGATTTTTAAAAAAGAGTCTTTGTTTTAATACGATTGTCTATGTAGTGTCTTTATCTATAGGCACCTTTTAACCGCTTCAGCACCGGGCCATTTTACACCCTTCCTTACCAGAGCACTTTTTGCGATTCGGCACTGCGTCGCTTTAACTGACAATTGCGCGGTCGTGCGACGTTGCACCCAAACAAAATTGACGTCTTTTTTTTCCCACAAATAGAGCTTTCTTTTGGTGGTATTTGATCACCTCTGCGGTTTTTATTTTTTGCGCTATAAACAAAAGAAGAGCGACAATTTTGAAAAAAAAAACACAATATTTTTTACTTTTTGCTATAATAAATATCCCATTTTTAAAAAAAATAAATAAAATGTTTTCCTCAGTTTAGGCCGATACGTATTCTTCTACATATTTTTGGTAAAAAAAATCGCAATAAGCGTATATTGATCGGTTTGTGCAAAAGTTATAGCGTCTACAAAATAGGGGATAGATTTATTGCATTTTTATTTTTATTACTAGTAATGGCGGCGATCTGCGATTTTTTTTTTCTCGAGACTGCGACATTGCGGTGGACACTTCGGACACTTCGGACACTTTTGGGACCATTCACATTTACACAGCGATCGTTGCTATAAAATTGTATTGATTACTGTGTAAATGTGACTGGCAGGGAAGGGGTTAACACTAGGGGGCGCTGCAGGGGTTAATGTGTGTCCCTATAGGAGTGATTCTAACTGTGGGGGGAGGGGACTCAAGGGGAGAAGACCGATCATGTGTTCTTCCATACTGGGATCACATGATCGGTCTCCTCCCCGCTGCCAGGATGTGGAGCTGTGTGTTTACACCCCATCATTACACACACAGCTCCACGGTCCCGTTGTTTTAATGGGCAATCGCGGGTGCCCGGCGGACATCGCGGCCACCGGGCACTCGCACCGCGTGCGCGCGCCCCCTAGGCGGCCGGGAATGGGTGGACGTCATATGAAGCCCACCCAGGATGGGAGATCCACCTTGTGGGCGTCATATGACTATACGCGGGTAGGGAAGTGGTTAAAGTCCATGGCTACACATTGATTTTGATGGAATGTATGAATGATATGGTTCCTGCCCTTTCACCCTGCAGTAATTCTCTCCTCTCTTCTCCCAGATACGGAGCTGCAGGTTCGCCGAGACGCCATATTCTGCCAGACGCTGGTGGCTGCCATCAGCACGTTCACCGAGCAGCTCATGGCGGCCCTCAACTACCGATACAACAATAACGGCGAGTACGAAGAGAGCAGCCGTGAAGCCAGCAGGAAGTGGCTGGAGCAGATTGCAGTCACTGGGGTGCTGCTCGCCTATCAGTCGATGTTGTCGCCCAACATAGTGAGTATTTGTGTGCCGGGTGAGCCACGCTCTCTGCCCTTCTACTCTTAGCTTCATCCTTTCCTCATATGTGTCCTTATATTCTGAACAATCACAGTGGACAGACTCTAACTAATGGGCATGTCCACTTGGTCTTCTCTAGGTATTGTGGGGTTTTTAACCACTTCCAGACCAGCCTCATTTTGGATTTTAGGTGTTTACATGTTTAAAACAGTTTTTTTTTTGCTAGAAAATGACTTAGAACCCCCAAACATTATATATTGTTTTTTTTTTCCTAACACCCTAGAGAATAACATGGCAGTCATTGCAATCCTTTTTTTCACACCGTATTTGCGCAGCGGTCTTACAAGCGCACTTTTTTTTGGAAAAAAAAAAAGTCACTTTTTTGAATAAAAAAATAAGACAACAGTAAAATTAGCCCAATTTTTTTTTTGGATTGTGAAAGATAACGTTACGCCGAGTAAATTGATACCCAACATGTCACGCTTCAAAATTGCGGCCGCTTGTCGAATGGCGTCAAACTTTTACCCATAAAAAATCTCCATAAGCGACATTTAAAAAATTCTACAGGTTGCATTTTTTGAGTTACAGAGGAGGTCTATGGCTAGAATTATTGCTCTCGCTCTACCGATCGCGGCGATACATCACATGTGTGGTTTGACTACCGTTTTCATATGCGGGCGCTGCTCACGTATGCGTTCGCTTCTGCGCGCGAGCTCGTCGGGACGGGGTGTTTTAAAAAAAAAATTTGGGTGTTTTTCTTATTTATTTTACTTAATTTTATTATTTTTTACACTGTTTTAAAAAAAAAAAAAAAAAAACATCCCTTGTAATAGAAAAAAAGCATGACAGGTCCTCTTAAATATGAGATCTGGGGGGTCAAAAAGTCCTCAGATCTCATATTTGGACTTAAATGCAAAAAAAAAAAATGTCATTTAAAAAAATTACATTTGGAAATTCCCTTTTAAGACGTATGGGCGGAAGTGACGTTTTGACGTGGCTTCCGCCCTCCTATGGTATAGAGATGAGTGGGGGCCATCGTAGCGTCACTCATCTCTATGCACAGGCAGGGAAAGGACCCGATTGCCTCCGCCGCTGCCGACGACTCCGGTAAGCGGCGGAAGGCACGGGAGATCGGGGGGGGGGGGCACCTCTCCCGCCGCCGATAACGGTGATCTCGCGGCGAATCCGCCGCGATGACCACCATTATAGGAAATATCACTGTGAAGAGGGATACCTCGGTTGTGGCAGCAGCTGCTGCCGTTACCGAGATATCCCTCTTCAAAAAAAATGACGTATATATACAGTGAGCGGTCGGTAAGTGGTTAAGGAGTCGGGAACAATTACAGGGAAGAGTGTAATGAATATATTTAAAGGGCATGTCCATTCGGTCTTCTCTAGTTAGTGTGAGCATCAGGAGGGGGAAGGGTGATCGTGTGCATTGTGTATATTCACCCCTCATGTGTCTGACCATCCCCTGTACAGAAAGAAGAACGGATTATGCTGGAGGACATCAGCGCCACACTCCAAGATCTAGATAAAGTCGTTTTCTACTTCAAGCAGATGGATGAAACGCTCGTAGCAAGTAAGATATTTCAGCAGCTACCATCTTCTTCCCTGAGCTGTGCAGTGGTGGGGGGGGGTTGTTTGGGTCTCCAGTCTCCTCCTAGTAGAAGACCGAAGACCGAACCTTCCCCCACTCCACCCACAACTGAGACTTTTTAAATCCTGCAAAGGTGATCAAGAGATTCTTGAATGATTATGAAGGGTGACGTCTGATATATATATTCTTCCTCAGATACGGCGGTCTTCCACCATATTGAAGGAACAAGACAAGCGCTGAAAGTAATCTTCTACCTGGACAGTTTTCACTTCTCCAAACTGCCCACCAAGTTTGAGCATGGCGGCTGCCTGAAGCTCCAGACCG
This sequence comes from Lithobates sylvaticus, assembly GCA_028564925.1. Classification (NCBI taxonomy): domain Eukaryota; kingdom Metazoa; phylum Chordata; class Amphibia; order Anura; family Ranidae; genus Lithobates; species Lithobates sylvaticus. The sequence continues at coordinate 4,824,095 of CM053037.1, forward strand.
TCCTGTTCACTAAAGGTATCCGATACGGAAGCACATTCTCCTACACAGCACTGGAACGGCCCTGACCGGCATATATAGCGCCCAGTTCTGGACGTCAGATGAATGATCTCGAACTGGGTTAAAGTGGAAGTAAACCCTTCCAAATGACTTTGGCCTACAGGTAAGCCTAGATTAAGGCTTACCTGTAGGTTCAATAAATATCTCCTAAACCTACATGGTTTAGGAGATATTTAGCGATGAAAAGGCATCGCTGTCTACGGCGCATGCGCCGTAGACAGCGGCGCGCAGGCGCACTGAGGGCGCACTGAGGATGCCGAGGTCACGGCGATATGCCGATCTCGTGCGCATGCGCAGGAGTGACGCTATCATTCGCTGGAGCAGCGAGACCCGGAAGTCACTCCGGCCCTGGATGGCGGCGCAGAAGATCGTGGATAAGGACCGCTTCGGGGGCTTCGTTTTCAGGTAAGTCTTTCATAATGAGCTAGTATGCTATGCATACTAGCTCATTATGCCTTTGCCTTGCAGGGTGTCTTCTTTTTTTTTTTAAGAGGCTTTACTTCCTCTTTAATAGCAGGGCAGTTAAAACTACGAGGAACATGAAGGAGCTCCGCTATGGACTCCAGACCTGAATTTAGGTCCAACATGAGACGAGGCCATTGGGGGCGGATCAACTTATAAATGGACCCAAAATCATTATAATTCCCTATAAATTATGGAATGAGGATTCCTCATGTAAATGAAAGGATTCCTGAATAAGTAGTGTTGGCCAAACACTGCTATGTCCTGGAAATCTGATTCTGTACTGTCATTGGGTATAATGAGATGGACACTTTGTAGCATCTAAAAGAAAAAAAACATAAGAAATGGTTTTATTCTGTTCAAGGGGCCCAATAATCCTTGATGATGAAGGTGTTAGATTGTTAGGTCACCTTACCGGTGTGAGTGTTAAAGAATGAGGTGATTTTCACTGTTCTGTATCTGGGGGACTCTATTAATGTACATATGTCACATTTTCAGCTTTCGAGAGCCTTGAGGGCCAATCTCAACCCGGATCGAACGTATCACTGGTGGAAATTCAGCAGCAGATCAATCTTGTGTCCATGGAGAAAGTGCAAAGCTTTTACCGGAAGCTCAGGTACCAAACCTAACAAGCTATGTGCTGGGTAAGGTTGGGGGCGATATGAAGCTTTGTGCTGTGGATGGATTAGGGGGATATTAAACTATATGAAGGGAGAGGGTGGGTGTGATATGGAGGTATGTGTTTGGGATAGGACATAGAGCTGTGTGCTGGCAGAGGTGATATGGAGCTATGGGCTGGGTGAGGTTGGGGGTGATATGGAGATGTGTGCTGTGTGAGGTTGGGGGTTATATGGAACTATGGGCTGGGTGAGTTTGGGGTTGATATGGAGATGTGTACTGGGTGAGGTTGGGGTTGATATGGAGATGTGTACTGGGTGAGGTTGGGGGTGATATGGAGATGTGTGTTGGGTGATGTTGGGGTTGATATGGAGATGTGTGTTGGGTGATGTTGGGGGTGATATGGAGATGTGTGTTGGGTGATGTTGGGGTTGATATGGAGATGTGTGTTGGGTGAGGTTGGGGTTGATATGGAGATGTGTGTTGGGTGAGGTTGGGGGTGATATGGAGATGTGTGTTGGGTGAGGTTGGGTTCATATGGAGATGTGTGTTGGGTTTATATGGAGATGTGTAGTGGGTGAGGTTGGGGGTGATATGGAGATCTGTGCTGGGTGATGTTGGGGGTGATATGGAGATGTGTAGTGGGTGAGGTTGGGTTCATATGGAGATGTGTGTTGGGTTCATATGGAGATGTGTACTGGGTGATGTTGGGGGTGATATGGAGATGTGTGCTGGGTGAGGTTGGGGGTGATATGGAGATGTGTACTGGGTGATGTTGGGGGTGATATGGAGATGTGTGTTGGGGGTGATATGGAGATGTGTGTTGGGGGTGATATGGAGATGTGTGTTGGGTGATGTTGGGGGTGATATGGAGATGTGTGCTGGGTGAGGTTGGGGGTGATATGGAGATGTGTAGTGGGTGAGGTTGGGTTCATATGGAGATGTGTGTTGGGTTCATATGGAGATGTGTGCTGGGTGATGTTGGGGGTGATATGGAGATGTGTAGTGGGTGATGTTGGGGTTGATATGGAGATGTGTGTTGGGTGAGGTTGGGGGTGATATGGAGATGTGTGTTGGGTGATGTTGGGGGTGATATGGAGATGTGTGCTGGGTGAGGTTGGGGGTGATATGGAGATGTGTAGTGGGTGAGGTTGGGTTCATATGGAGATGTGTGTTGGGTTCATATGGAGATGTGTGCTGGGTGATGTTGGGGGTGATATGGAGATGTGTAGTGGGTGAGGTTGGGTTCATATGGAGATGTGTGTTGGGTTCATATGGAGATGTGTAGTGGGTGATGTTGGGGGTGATATGGAGATGTGTGCTGGGTGAGGTTGGGGGTGATATGGAGATGTGTAGTGGGTGAGGTTGGGTTCATATGGAGATGTGTGTTGGGTTCATATGGAGATGTGTAGTGGGTGATGTTGGGGGTGATATGGAGATGTGTGCTGGGTGATGTTGGGGGTGATATGGAGATGTGTACTGGGTGATGTTGGGGGTGATATGGAGATGTGTGCTGGGTGAGGTTGGGGGTGATATGGAGATGTGTAGTGGGTGATGTTGGGGGTGATATGGAGATGTGTGTTGGGGGTGATATGGAGATGTGTGTTGGGGGTGATATGGAGATGTGTGCTGGGTGAGGTTGGGGGTGATATGGAGATGTGTGTTGGGTGAGGTTGGGGGTGATATGGAGATGTGTGTTGGGTGATGTTGGGGGTGATATGGAGATGTGTGTTGGGTGAGGTTGGGGTGATATGGAGATGTGTGTTGGATGAGGTTGGGGGTGATATGGAGATGTGTAGTGGGTGATGTTGGGGGTGATATGGAGATGTGTGCTGGGTGATGTTGGGGGTGATATGGAGATGTGTGCTGGGTGATGTTGGGGGTGATATGGAGATGTGTGCTGGGTGAGGTTGGGGGTGATATGGAGATGTGTAGTGGGTGATGTTGGGGGTGATATGGAGATGTGTGCTGGGTGACGTTGGGGGTGATATGGAGATGTGTAGTGGGTTCATATGGAGATGTGTAGTGGGTGATGTTGGGGGTGATATGGAGATGTGTGTTGGGTGATGTGTGGGGGTGATATGGAGATGTGTGTGGGTGTGTTGGGGGTGATATGGAGATGTGTGCTGGGTGATGTTGGGGGTGATATGGAGATGTGTGCTGGGTGATGTTGGGGGTGGTTGGGGGTGATATGGAGATGGGTGAGTTTGGGGGTGATATGGAGATGGGTGATGGGTGATGTTGGGGTGATATGGAGATGTGTGTTGGGGGTGATATGGAGATGTGTGCTGGGTGATGTTGGGGGTGATATGGAGATGTGTGTAGTGGGTGATGTTGGGGGTGATATGGAGATGTGTGTTGGGTGATGTGTGTTGGGGGTGATATGGAGATGTGTGTTGGGTGATGTTGGGGGTGATATGGAGATCTGTGCTGGGTGAAGTTGGGGGTGATATGGAGATGGGTGCTGGGTGAGGTTGGGGTGATATGGAGATGTGTGGTGGGTGAGGTTGGGGGTGATATGGAGATGTGTGTTGGGTTCATATGGAGATCTGTGCTGGGTGAAGTTGGCGGTGATATGGAGATGTGTAGTGGGTGATGTTGGGGGTGATATGGAGATCTGCGCTGGGTGATGTTGGCGGAGTAGTCGTAGTTAATACTGTTTCTTGTTTTTTTATTTTTTAACAATTTATGACGCCTCTGATCTAACATTTCTTGTTTGTTTTGCTCTCAGGGCCTTTTACCTGGAAAGGTCAGCAGACTCCAACACAACGGCTATAAAGATCGATCAGGTTAGGATTTTCATGTTGTAAACTTGTATTAATCCCGGCAAGATGACATCATTTCCTTCCCTTCGATGTGCTGACTAATAACCCGGTCTTTATGTTGGCAAATGTGTGAAATGCTGGAGTTCTGTAATTTTTTGGTATATTTTCAGATATTAGCATTTCACGGATAACTTTTCAGCAATAACTTCATCATTACTTATGATATGGAACCAACACATAGAACTATTTTCATGAAGACAACAATTTCTTTGTTTCAGTTTTGTTTTACTTAGTTACAATTTTAAAACAAGTGTTGCAGTAATTCAAAAGTGAATATTTTATTCTGTAATTTTTAATGACAGTTCGGGTCTCTCTGGGCTATTGAGTGATCTTACACTGTTGTGTTTTCTCAGCTGATCCGTCCAATGAACGCCCTGGATGAGCTGTGCAGGCTCATGAAATCCTTTGTTACCCCCAAACAGCCCCAGTCAGATTACAGTAAGAATAACACACTGGGGACCGGCTTGTTACCCATCTCCTCTGAGCTCTGTTACCGCCTGGGCGCCTGCCAGATCGTCATGTGCGGCACCGGGATGCAAAGGTAAGTGGCCCCCAATAACAGCCCGGGTGCTTTCACCATGGGGGTCTCTGTACAGCATGCTCTTCTGTGTTAATAGTACAGAGGGAAGGTGCTTGGTTACATTGGTTACCGCACAATGACATCTACACAGAGTCCACGACCGCACCGCATTGTGTAGTTGGGTATCGTCGCATTTATTTTTTAATTTTTTATGTATATACTGTATATAGTTTTTATTGTTTTTCAAGAAATTATAAAATGGTATAATCAAACAGAAAATAAAATTAAAATAATAATAAAGTTACAAAGAAGAGGCTATGCTTCGAGACTAAACATAGCAATTCTTTCAAAACCAGATAATATTTTGGTACCCAAATCTTTTGAAACATTATAAAAGAACTTATATTGATACTTTGTACTATCGTCGCACTTTTAAAGCGTGTTTCCAGTTTTGCAGTTAAATTTCAAAAAAATCCTACATATAACAGCTGATCCTTCCCTTCTATATGGACAAGGGGGACATTATAATGCCCTGAACTCACGGTCGGACATTCCGACGACAAAATCCGTCAGATTTTTCCCGACGGATTTTGGCCCAAACTTGTCTTGCATACACACGTTCGCACAAAGTTGTCGGAAAATCCGATCGTTCAGAACGCGGCCAGTAGCCAATAGCTTTCATGTCATAAATTTATTCTGAGCATGCGTGGCACGTTGTCCTTCGGAAATGTCTACACACAATCGGAAAATCGGAAATTCCGACGGAAAAAGTCCGATAGAGCCCACACACGATCTGATTTTCCGACCGTGTGTACGGGACATTAGACTGTTAGCGCTGCACTCACACTGGGTCCTAAGAAATGACAGTCCTAAGTGCTAGAAGTGGATTTCCTTCAACGTCTCCTTTTTGTATTATGTTGAGTGGGGACAATTTGTTAATGTATTTCTGTTCTGCTCAGGAGCACATTGTGCATATCGCTGGAGCAAGCCGCCATCTTGGCCCGCAGTCACGGACTCCTCCCCAAGTGCATCATGCAGGCGATGGACATCATGAGGAAACAAGTGAGTGCCACAACTTGATAAAGTTTTAATTAGCTTGAATGAGGTAACTGTGCTCATTGCACCAAGTCTGGGGTATCATGAAGGAGGATAATGGACCAGGTCATTTCTACGGCACAGCTTAGGGCAATGTACGACCCTAGATTAATTCAGTTTTAAAAAGTAAGTATTAATGTTTTCATGCTACAATAGTAATAGTGCGCTTAAACCCAACTTATAAATAATGATACACAGTGCACAATAGACATGTGCAATTCGTTTTGTTTTTTTTCGTTATTTTCGTTATCGTACGAATGAACGAACGATTAGCTAAAAATTTTACCGCATCGCTCAAATCGAACGAATCCGAAAACAACGAAAATCCGAAAAAAAACGAATTAGAAACAACGAATCTACAAAAGAAGAAAATCCGAAAAACGAAAACAGGAACAACGAATATCAATATGAACGAAAAAATTCGTACATTCGTAACTTTTTGTTGAATTGGTAATTTTTTTCCGTGTCCCTTACAATGGCGCTGCTTAACGTGCTTCGAATGGATTGAATGAAAAAATTCGTACATTCGTAACTTTTTTTTTCGATTCGTAATTTTCCGTGTCTTTTAAAATGTAATAATAGCATACACATTACATAACATTATGAATTAATGTTTCGTTTACAAATCTACGAATGTACCAATAAATACGAATGCGTCCGAATTTCGAATAAACGAATAAAGGAAACTTAAACTAACGGAAAAACGAATCAACGTAAAAATAACAAAAATACGAATCGTTTACGAATACGAACACCGACGACTTACGAATGTACGAATCGTTACGAATACGAACACCGACGACTTACGAATTTACGAATCGTTACGAATACGAACACCGATGACGTACGAATTTACGAATCGTTACGAATCAACGGAAACGAAAAAAACGAAACGAAAATAAACAAATTTTTTTGTTCTGCACATGTCTAGTGCACGATAATGTAAACACCAATAATCCATAAGTGTACAGAATAATCAAAATTTGTTAAATATTATTGTTCCTTCCTCTGTGGATAGAGGTAAAAATGTGTACACACACAGTGATGGTAAAAGGAAATTCCAACGAAAAAATTCACCATCACCTAGGTATAAAGTTCCTGCTCACCTTCAAAAAAAATTGAATAATAAAACCCCTGAGTCAGATATCACTTTTCAAAAATGGGGATCCTCGCTACGATGAGCTTATATGTTTCCCTTGATTCAGTTATTGTGTTTTCTCCAAGGATGATTGATTCTAAAAAATTCACACTCAACATCATTGTGCAAGATTGCTCTGTAATCACAGATTCCTAATTGATATAGAATATTCACTCACGTTTTGTTTGGTCAAAAAAACGCTGATTAAACAATCAGTAGTGCAAGCAGCTCTCCTCCTCACTGCACGTCCGGCATAACAAAACCCCCGGAAGTGACATCACTGGCTCCTCCCAATGCATTGTGTCACAGGTCACTTGACTTTCTCAAGGGAAAAGTCACGTGACCTGTGACGCAACGTGCCGGGAGGAGCCAGTGACGTCACTTCCGGTGTTTCCAACTCTTCGCCCCACCAGTTTAGGCCTTTCGAACTAACACAGCCTTGACCCCATCCCCAGCCTGGGGAACTTCCTTTCTCTACCGCTTCTTCGTCTCTCTTCCTACCCCTTTCTTCTATTCCTGGGCCTCCTCCCCGTCGCTTTGTTTTTCCTATTTTTTTGTCCTGTGCTTAGTTTGGTCTTGTTCACATCGTTGTCACGGACAGGTGCACTCCCCTGCCCACCCCAGCCCCCGAGTCTGCAGGCTCAGGCATCTCATGTTGGCCCCTGGCCTAGGCCTGATGGTCGCTGTTGGTTTATAGTTTAAATCCTGTAACACATTTTCATTTATGTTCTTGTGTGAAACTCTGCATTATGATCCTGTTTATATCCCCTGCGTGGGGAATTTAACGCCTGGTTTTCTTTTGCATATCAATAAGAACATTGTACCAGAAACTACAAATCCAGAATTTCCCAAAAATTCTGGAAGGCAGTTTTTGACTTGGCCTCCAAAATATTTTTTTTATAAATCTTTATTTTTCATTTTATACATAAATTCACATTTAGTTACATCATCATTCTCTTAATATATATATTCCAATTGTTCCAACCTTTATTCCATATCCCTCTATACATTTATAAAACCTTATTTATTCCTCTACTGTCCTTTGGATATATACTTTCATTCCTTTCCCTATTTTTCTCTATTCATTTAACATTCCCTCTTCCATGCCACATCCATACAAATCAAAACAAGGAGAAATAAAAAATAAAAAAAAGTTTTCGTTTCTTCCATTCCCTGTCCCTCCCCTCTCTCCGTCCCATCCCTTATATTACTACTGATGGAAACAATGAGATCTTATAGTCTTCCCACTGTTGCCATATCCTTCTTATCTGATTCTCTAAGTTTTTTTTTTTATGGTGATCCTTTCCTCCAAGGAATGGGCCTCCAAAATATTTGATACACCTATACAGCCTGTTACAATCCTGCTACAGCCCTATTAAACCTGAAACATGATGGGATCACACAGAATCATATTTGCCTTCTTTTACAGCTCCTAACAGCCGCAAAACAAACCATTGCTAAAGCACGGAAAACAAAATATTTAATTCTAGCTGAAACCATAGAAGGTAATAGAAAGAACTCTGGATAGCCGCACAGCGAAATTGATTTCTTGTGTTGTTTATTCCAAAACGAAGATCACATCAAATCATTCACAGCAAGCGGGTGTTACAAGAATAGCTGACGTGTTTCACACTGACTTCAGTGCTTATTCATAGTTGCTATGAATAAGCACTAAAGTCAGTGTGAAACGCGTCAGCTATTCTTGTAACACCCGCTTGCTGTGAATGATTTGATGTGATCTTTGTTTTGGAATAAACAACACTAGAAATCAATTTCGCTGTGCGGCTATCCAGAGTTCTTTCTATTACCTTCTACCTTACATGTAATAGCCAGCACCTGAGGCTCTCTGACAGGAAGACAAGCACTCGTCTTGGTGGGCCGACCTAGAGCGGTGGCTCTTTCTCTCTAGCTGAAACCATACACAGAACTAATAAAGCTCTTATTCATGCTAAAATGGAAGCAATCGAAAGAGATCGAATCGGTCAATTTAAGAAACTCTGGCTTCCTTGGGTTAAGCATTGTTTACCTCCAGACTTTGATGACACAATATTATTGCCTTGGTAATTTTACTCTTTTTGCCTTGACTATAATTTCTATTCATTTGGGATCACATCACTACTTGTAAACCTCCATTTCCTTCCCCCTTTTTGTTTACCCTCTTCTCTCTGTCTATTCCTATTTTTTGTTTTCTACCTTTCTTTTAATATTGTGTGGTACTTATATACACTTTGTAACGGAACGTCCCACACTCCGCTTGAGTGCTTCCATCATATACCACTTCCTCCAGGCTGAATATAGATATTAGATATTATAGCCGCATATTAAAACCTAGAACTTGGCAGGACTTGTTTAGCTGAAAAGCTGCAACTGTTTATTTGAACAAGAATACAGGCTTTTATACACTTGAGAAGGAGGTTCCCCCCTCCTGATCATATTGCCCTAACAATACAAACTGTAACCAGAAACATAAATTAACATGAGCTAATTAACTAGTCATTTAACCAGCCTATGTGACTCAGAGGTCACCTAGGATGTGTTATGTGTCTTCTAGCTCAGAAGACACAATGCACATTATCATAAGTATAAACACAGAACACCTTCACACAATAGCAGGAGCAGATGGACCGGCTCCTACATTGAAGACCATGGAATCCATATCTAAGCAATGTTTTTATTAATCACGGATTGCAGATGACATGACAACAGTCTACGAAACTCTTACAATGTTCCATCATTTTCTCAGTCACCCTGTGCCCCTAATAGACAGAGTGACTTAGACATAGGAGGTGCATGGGGAGCTGAAACAATGGTTTCCCAACCTCTCCAAGGAATTGCGGGTTCCATGGGTCCCCCACCCAAAGTGACTCCCGTCACACACATTATCTTTGTTCTTAATATATACCTATTAGATTGATCTCCTTATTATTGTTCTTGCAAAATTAACCAATAGTCACAAGCTTACTTTTTCCTTCTGATGGAATTTTCTAATGGTTTTGCTATAATAGTGGTTTATTCGCTGCTCTACTCGTTACATTTACATTGTTATGTACTCATCCTGTTCATAAATCGATATGTTTAGCTTTGCTATTTGAATATTGTACCACCATCATTGTATGTACTCAATTTGTCAATCTTTGTTATATTTAAAAAAAAATAACTAACAAATTTGACGAGAAACTACAAATCCTATCATGCATTTGGGAGTCATGCTTGTGGCTGTGAAGAGGCTTGCAATCCCTCATGGGACTTGTAGTTCCACAACAGCTGGATTGCTGAGGGTGCCTATTCATGCTTTACAACAGTGGTCTCCAAAATGTGGCCTGCGGGCCGGATGTGACCCTTTTATCAGGTCCTTGGAGCACCACTCCATCCTCCAAGACCAATGGTGGGCACTAATTCTCCACCTGACACTAATGATAGAACCCTTTTCCTCCCACTGATGCCAATGATGGGGCACTATTTCTCCCCCCACTGACACCATTGATGGGCACTATTCCTCCCACTGACACCATTGATGGGCACTATTCCTCCCACTGACACCATTGATGGGGCACTATGCCTCCCACTGATACCAATGATGGGGCTTTAGTCTTTCTTTGAATACCAATGTGACATTCTTTCTTATACTGGTACCAATGATAAGCTATTATTCACTCCCACTGACACCAGGGCATTTTTTATTCTATTTGGCCACAATCTGGCCCCCCTAAAGTCTGAAGGACAGTAAGCCGGCCCCTTGTTTAGAAGGTTTTGAGACTCCTACTTTGGAAGATCTCAAGTTAATGGGATAATTGGATATTTCCAGACTGCAGCTATCAATAACAGATAGATCAATGGTATATATTCCATCTTTACCTCCAATTCATTTTCTTTGCTTACCAACATTCATTACAAAGTGTAGATTTCGATCACTTCTATCTCACAGTGAGCTCACCTCTGATATCTGAGGTTCAGGACGGCCTTTGTACACAATCCACCCAGTCATATAAATTAACCTCTGTCTTGTGTTTTGTAGGGTCCACGCGTGGAAATCACAGCAAAGAATTTAAAAGTCAGGGATCACCCACTGCAATCTGCGCCAAGGTAAGTCCAGAAAGCCAATGATGTCCTTCACAATCTTTTCTTTAGAATATTTTTTTGGGGGTAATTGAAGCTGAAATGTTGGATGTAATTCTGACGTATGGGTGGATGATTTTCCAAATGGAGGAGTGTTTAGGAGCTGTAAATATCAGGGAAAAAAGAAAATACACCAAAGGTTTATCCCAAGGATAATCCTTGTCTGTGCAGCTGGAGTTAGACTTTAAGGGGTTATTCCAACCTGAAAGGTGTTGCTGTGGTACCCCACTTGCTATCCTGTTGTGTTGCCTAGACTGAGCCACAAGGATGCCACTGTTACCATCTGACAGGTTCATCGCTCTCTTTCAAGGAGATCCAACTTGTGAACTTGTCTCTGGAATGCCTTTTTTTGTCTTTTGTCAAGCTTCTATGGATCTCTGTAGAATAGGGTGCTGGATCCACCAGATGGTAACAGTTAGCCGAGTCTTCGTAACTCAATCTAATCTATTCAACACTCCTGGGTAGCGAAAAGGTAGCTATGGTGATACAATTTAGGGTGAAAAACTCTCTGTCAAGCCTCAAGGAGACTTGCATCCCAGAGTGGAATCCCCATTCGGGGGAGAATCCCCTTTGTCAAGCCTTAATGAGGCTTGACAAATGGTATTCTACCCCCAATAGGGATTCCTCTCTTAAATGGGAGTCCACTCTAAAATACATTGCCATATTAACCGCCATTGCCATAGTTTTCACAGCTCAATTTATGCAACATTACTGGGTGGTGCATTACTGGGTGGCGAGAAAGTGGCTATGGCAATAGGTTTTGGGGTGAAAAATTCTATCAAACCTCGAGGAGGCTTGAATTTCCAAGTGGAATCCCTCTGAATCCCCCTTAGGGTAGAATTCCCTTTTGTCAAGCCTCAAGGAGGATTCTACCCCGAGTGGGGATTCCACTCTAAAATGCATTACCATAGTAGGGTGCCATTGCCATAGTTCTCACAGCTCAATTTATACAACATTATTGGGTGGCGAGAAAGTGGCTATGGCCAGAGGCGGCTCTAGGCTTTGTGAGGCCTTAGGCAAAATTTAGACATGAGGCCCCACTCACACCCTTTGCAGGGGTTAAGGAAGAACCCAGAGGCCGAGCATCTTATTACTGCTGCTGCTTGTGTGGGTGGGATGTGTACTGCGCCAATCACATGGGATGAATAGGAGAGGAGGGTCAGCAAGGATTGGCGCAGTACACATCCCACCCATACAAGCAGCAGCAATAGTTAGATGCTCGGCCTCAAGGTAAATAGGGGTGGGTGGTATGTGCAGGAGTGGGGCACAGGGGGATTTCTAATCTTGGGCAATAAGCACTCATCATAACTCCATGAGCATTCACTCCCATCTTAGCAAGCTGCAGCTCCACCTCCTCCCTTGTAAGATTTTTGCAGACAGCGTTGAAGCACATTGAGCGGAAGCGCCAGAAAGAGCTGAGAGAGAGGGAGGATAATCCATGCCCGCGTGTGTCTGTGTCTTTACAAGTGACAGGAGCCAGAGAGTGACAGGCGCGGCTTTGTCTCATCCATGGGTGCCCTGTAGGACAGCCTCAGGGATGGCTCTTAGGCAGTTGTGAGGCCCCTGTGAGAGCGAGGCCCTAGGCGACCGCCTAATTTGCCTAATTAGAGAGCCGCCTCTGGCTATGGCAATAGGTTTTGGGGTGAAAAACTGTCAAACCTCAAGGAGGCTTGAATTTCAGAGTGGAATCCCCATTTAGGGTAGAATCCCCTTTGTCAAGCCTCAAGGAGGACTTTACCCCGAATGGGTATTTCACTGTGAAATGGGGATTCCACTCCAAAATGCATTACCATAGTAACTGCCATTGCCATAGTTCTCACAGCTCAATATATGTAACACTACTGGGTAGCGAGGAGGTGGCTATGGCAATACGTTTTGAGGTGAAATACCCACTGTCAAGCCTCAAGGAGGCTTACACTTCAGAGTGGAATCCCCATTCTGGGTAGAATCCCCTTTGTCAAGCCTGCCTGAGGATTCCACTTTGAAATGCGTTGCCATAGTAATCGCCTTGCTACCCAAAAGTGTTGCCTAGACTGGGCCACAAGGATGCCACTGTTACCATCTGGTGCGTCCTTCACTCCTTTCCTTGAAGATCCACTTCAGAGTTCTCTCTCTGCTCTCAGCCCTTCTGCTGGCCGTGGAGGACTGCTGCTTCCTGTCCTGGACTTCATATTGAGGATTGCCTCTGGGCAGCTGAAAAGCTGATTGGTGCGCTCTCTCTGTTGTCTTCATTTCAGAATACTGGTGGTAGTTTCCAGGTCATCGCTAGAGAGCTGTAAGGTCTATGGCATGTTTTAAGTGAATTTTATTCGCCTTGGACCCATCTTGACTAATTCCATTTCTGTGGCTAGAATTGTCTTTGCACAATTGGCACTTCATTTTGGAATACTCCATTAAAGCTAACCTTAGATCTGTGTTGTGTACACGAAACATGCTTCTTCTGCTCCTCACAATGCGCTCTTTTTCCACAGGATCTTCAGACTCTGTGTACCGCCAGTAGACGGGGACCTGTGAGTGCGCGGGGTGAGAGATGGTTCCCCCTTCCGATGGGTAAATGAAGGAGTAGCGCCAGAGGCCCTCTGATGGATGTTATACTCTCCGGATTGCTAAAGCACAAGTACTGCAACGATTCATGGGTCTGCCCCCACTCTGTGCCTGCTGATGGACAAGCTGTGGGTGCTTCTATTGTGCCAAGGTCCCAGGGTATGGATGGAGCCATGTTTATCTACAGGATCCAGGAGGAAATCGAAGAGCGACAAGCTTAAAGAGAGACTTTGGACTCTTTGTTGCTTCTGATATTCCGGCGCACAATACATTTCCTTCTGCAAGTATTTATTACAAGTCCGTATTCTGACTTCTACACTTGGAGCGGAGTGCCCGACTTCTCCGCCAAACGCAGCGGTCCAATTTTGCACTCCAGGATCCTTACGTTACGTTTTAACGTTCTTATTTGCTTTTATTTTGGATTTTATTGCTGTTTTATAAGTGGAATTCTACTTTTATAATTAAAGATGCTACAAGTTCATCGTCTTATTCCTGCCATACGCATTGCGGAGTATAAAGGACTCTTCTTCTTCTGCCCAGGAAATGCCCTTTACCCAGAAGCCTCTGCTCTAACCTCTGGGACCAAGCTTCTATAAGTTATACTGATGTTCATAGTTCATGCGGATAACTCTCATCTAATATTTGTATTTAAATCTTTTTTTCTTTTTTTTTTTGATGCGGTTGTAATTGTAGGATATTGGAGAGTCGATGTAAATATTGGGACGTTTTGTATTTGTGGTAACTTGCGCCAGTATCAGTATTCTATGTTTACAGGCTGTAGGAGCTGGGCGGGAGTTACTGAACCCCCGAGGTGTTTTGTACATTCGCTGCGGTTTCTGGTGAATTAAGCCCAGAGATCTCAGCGGATCCTCCTTCTTTAGATTGCTTTGTATTTGGTTATTCTACTGATTTGTTGAAAGATAATAACGCACATTACCGACCACCATCTGTGGGTGTTCTTCACTCCACCCGTTTGTCTGATACAGCCTGACCTACGATCATCCAACCTCTGATCTCTTGTATGTGGTATGTGCGACGTTCTCAAGGAACACCGTAATTCTTGATGTATCAAATCCCTCAACTTTTTGGCGTGGAAGGTATTAGCCATGCTGGGTTCAGGGAAGGAGGGGTCATACCACAGCTTAATACTAATCAAGAAAATAGAGCTTATGGGAAGGAAGAGATCGGGCAGGAAACCCTATGAGTAAAAGTCTTGTTACATATCGGCAGATAGAAACCGTTCTAACCCAAATAACCCTTCTCTCTCCTGCCCTATAGAATCATTGTACAAAGGAATACCTATCATCTGTCATGCTCTATAGAACCATCCTATGAAGGTATCACTACCATCTTTCCTGCCATAAAGAACCATTGTAAGAAGGTGGTGGTATCCCTATCATCTGTCCTGCCCTATAGAACCATCGTACGAAGGTATCCCTACCATCTGTCTTGCCGTATAGGAATACCTTCATACGATGGTTCTATAGGACAGGACAGATGATAGGAATACCTTCATACAATGGTTCTATCATCTGTCCTGCCCTATAGAACCATTGTATGAAGGTATTCCTATACAGCAAGACAGATGATAGGGATACCTTTGTACGATGGTTCTATACGGCAAGACGACAGACGATAGGAATACCTTCGTACAATGGTTCTATCATCTGTCCTGCCCTATAGAACCATCGTAAGAAGGTATCCCTACCATCTTTCCTGCCCTATAGAACCATCCAATGAAGGTATCCCTACCATCTTTCCTGCCCTATAGAACCATCCAATGAAGGTATCCCTACCGTCTTTCCTGCCCTATAGAACCATCCAATGAAGGTATCCCTACCATCTTTCCTGCCCTATAGAACCATCCAATGAAGGTATCACTACCATCTTTCCTGCCCTATAGAACCATCCAATGAAGGTATCCCTACCATCTTTCCTGCCCTATAGAACCATTGTACGAAGGTATCCCTATCATCTGTCTCGCCGTATAGAAAGACCTTCATACAATGGTTATTTAGGGCAGGACAGATGATAGAACCATTGTATGAAGGGATACCTTTGTACGATGGTTCTATATGACAGACAATAGGAATATCTTCTTACGATGGTTCTATAGGGCAGGAAAGACGATAGGAATACCTTCTTACGATGGTTCTATAGGGCAGGACAGACGATAGGAATACCTTCATACAATGGTTCTATCATACATTGTACAAAGGTATTCCTATCGTCTGTCCTGCCCTATAGAACCATCGTATGAAGGGTTTCCTATCATCCGTCCTGCCCTTCTGAACCACGATATGAAGACATCAGGCAGGAAACCCTATCAGTGTTACATATCAGCAGGAAATGTCTAACCTAAATAAGCCTCATCTGTCCTGCCCTATAGAACCTTCATATGATGAGGACAGACTGAAGTCCCTATTATTACAGGTCTTGTTACAATATCAGCAGATTGATACATTTCTAAACTGTATAAACCCCTTAATCTGTCCCGACCCATAGAACCATCATAGGAAGAGATCAGGCTGGAATTCCTATCAGGTCTTGTTACATTATAAGCAGATTGATAACATTTCTAACCTGAATAAACCTCCTGATCTGTCCTGACCTGTAGAGCCATCATATGTATCATTACTCTTGACCAGAGAACCTGTCTTACCATGAGCAGCAGGCCATATATGTATAGAACATTGGTCTACGTGAATCGCCTCTAAGCTTGATAACCTCCGCTACTGCCTTATAGCATTGCCAGATAATGATGACCAAACCAACCCTCTTCCTCGTTATTCATACAGGGTATTCTTTCATATTTTAGTGGTTGGTGGCCTTACATATCTGATGCATGTATAAAGTCCCCCTACCTTGCTAAATCAGACCGTCCTTTGGGTGTTACGTGGCTTATATTGTGTTCCTTGGTCACTTTTGTGGTGTCTGGGTATAATGATCTTTCAAACCGCCGCTCTAATGGCCTTAAAATATTCATATATCTCATAACTGTCACCTCTAGACCCTATACCCCGCTATAGGCTGAGTACTCGCATATGGCGTGACTACGTGGTAGAAACTTGGCTCACCAGCTTGTCATGGCACACGACTTGTATAATGACCAGGAACACACTGCAGGCGTTTGTGGTAAGCGGTTGTACAAGGCCACCGGCGAGTCTCCAGTCTTGCTGAAAAGAAAATGGCAATAAAATGGTAAAAGTGACCTTATCACATGAAGCAGCTTGCCTGCTGGTTTACCATACCCCATCTACATGCTATTCAAATTAAAAAAAAACCTCCAGTTTCTTTATTAAAATAAATACCTACTAAACAATCTATTTTTTATATTTTAATAAAGCAACCCTTTTCATTTTGGTCTGCAGTCATGATTTTCTACTAAGTATAGATTCCCTGCAGCCCCGTCTGGCCACCATGCACAGTGTGCAGACCAGAATGTTGCCCGTCTCTGCACGCCTCGGGCCCCTTCCAGTAATCTGCACAGAGCTTGGGGCAAGTTACAGGCACCCTTGGCAGCGTCCTTGGGTTTAATGTACAGCATGTCTTATGGTTGGATTCTTATTCGCTGCCTAAGTCCCAGCATGTCTTGACATCTAATTATTTTAGTGGATTTTATCAAGCCTTGTGAGATTATGGTGGAGGAGAACTAAGGAACAGCCCAGGGTCACTGTACAGGTAGACCAGACTGTCTATATTTCCTATAGTTGAGAAAATGGTGGATGTGAACTGAGGAACAGCTCGTGGTCACCATACAGGTAAACCAGACTGCCAATATTTCCCACAGTAGACAATATAGTGGAGAAAGAACTTAGGAACAGCTCAGGACCACCATACAGATAGACCAGACTGTCCATTAATTTCATAGTAGAGAATATGGTGGATGTGAACTAAGGAACAGCCCAAGGTCCCCATACAGGTAGTCCAGACTGTCTGTATATCCCATAGTAGACAATATGGTGGAGGAGAACTGAGGGGATGTGAACTGAGGAGAGGATATTTCCCATAATAGAGAATATGGTGGCAGTTGGCTGAGGAACAGCCCAGGGTCACTGTACAGGTAAACCAGACTGTCTATATTTCCTATAGTTGAGAAAATGGTGGATGTGAACTGAGGAACAGTTCGTGGTTACCATACAGGTAAACCAGACTGCCCATATTTCCCACAGTAGACAATATAGTGGAGAAGAACTGAGAAACAGCTCAGGACCACCATACAGATAGTTCACATCCACCATATTCTCTACTATGAAATCGATGGACAGTCTGGTCTAAGGAACAGCCCAAGGTCCCCATACAGGTAGACCAGACTGTCTATATATCCCATAGTAGACAATATGGTGGAGAACTGAGGGGATGTGAACTGAGGATATTTCCCATAATAGAGAATATGGTGGCAGTTAGCTGAGGAACAGCCCAGGGTCACGGTACAGGTAGACCAGACTGTCTATATTTCCTATAGTTGAGAAAATGGTGGATGTGAACTGAGGAACAGCTCATGGTCACCATACAGGTGCCCATATTTCCCACAGTAGACAATATAGTGGCGAAAGAACTTGGGAACAGCTCAGGACCACCATACTAATAGACCAGACTGTCCATCAATTTCATAGTAGAGAATATGGTGGATGTGAACTAAGGAACAGCCCAAGGTCCCCATACAGGTAGTCCAGACTGTCTGTATATCCCATAGTAGACAATATGGTGGAGGAGAACTGAGGGGATGTGAACTGAGGATATTTCCCATAATAGAAAATGTGGTGGCAGTTGGCTGAGGAACAGCCCAGGGTCACTGTACAGGTAGACCAGACTGTCCATACATTTCATAGTAGAGTATATGGTGGATGTGAACTGAGGACATTTCCCTTAGTAGAGAATTTGGTGGCAGTGAGCCGAGGAACAGCCCGGGGTCACCATACAGGTAGACCAGGGTGTTTATATTTCCTATAGTAGAGAATATGGTGGAGCTGAGCTGAGGAAAAGCCCGGGGCCACCATACAGGTGGACCATACTGTCTATATTTCCTGTAAAACGTGTCAGAAGAGCAGTGTGGACCTTTGTGAATAGGCCTGGTGGAATGAATCAGACTTGTGGTGGACTGTGTACATATTACTTTGTCCTTATCATTTCAGAATGTTTTATTGAATAAACTGTTTTGAACTAAATGTGTGTACAGTTGTTATTTTGTCCGGGAACGTGTTAATTCTATAGATCTTGTGTGTCCGCACTAAGATTGGGATGTGGGGCAATATTCCGGTGACTCTGTCACGAAAAAGGTATGGAGGTGCTGCAATTGGTAAAATTTACCTTCCTGCCATCTGGAGCCGGACCTTTTAAAGGTTCACACTGGTGGAAGCATTACATGGGCTTCCCGATCATGTGATTACTGTGTTTGACTGTGACAGTGATCACATGATCAATATCCTGTCCTACTGGCTCCCAATCATTGATTGTGATCGCACGAACAGCTCCCTATCAACTGTGCTGTTTGTATTAATTGAGCACTCTCCCAACACAACACAGCAGCGCCAGCCAGACACACTATGTTACCAAAAGTATTGGGACATCTGCCTTTACACACACATGAACTTTGATGGCATCCCAGTCTTAGTCCGTGGGGTTCAATATTGAAACTCTAGATTATTTAGTGTGATTTTTTTTTCCCTTCCTGGTGATTCCTCGTGTCACCCTAAAACGGGGTCTGAGGAGGATCCAGGTACGGAAAATAACAGTGTAAATATTTTATTTGGTGTCCTTCATACTGCAAGTTACCCACAAAGCTGTTACAGCATCGCCCACATGTCTCTTCGCCTACCTCCTGGGTGTCAGGAACCATGAATCGGACTGAGACAGAAGTGCAGTAAAAATCACACTTTAATAAAATGGTAAAATAGTACAAACAGAATAAACGTGGTCAAAACAAAGCCAGGGTTCGCTAACCAGAGCAGGGTAGTCAGAACAAGCCAGTAAAACAGGAATCCAGAGATCAGCGTAGTCAGAAGCAGCAAACGGAATTTAGGAACCAGAAGGGAAGTCAGCCAGGCAACAGGAAAACACAGCAGCGAGTATCTGGATATGTTGACCAAGGCGAAGGCACAGGAGATCCACCACCTAATACTTACATGAGCCCCATGTTCCTCTAGCAATGTGCACGAGAGCCTAGGCTCTCCGGGGACTCCCTCATTGGCTCCCGCTGCTGTCAATCACAGCCAATGAGGAGAAGGGGGCGGGCTGGGTCGTGGCTGTGTGTGTGTGTGTGTGTGTGTGTGTGTGTGTGTGTGTGTGTGTGCGTGCGCGCAAATAAACACGCAGAGCCACAGCTCGTGAACAAGCTTAGGAAAAACAAGGAATGGTGGCACACCACAGACACAGTCAGTATCCTGAAAGATCTTTATTGATCATCCAGCCGTACACGTGCACAAGATACCTTGACACGTTTCACTCGAGTCACTCGAGCTTACTCTGTAAAGGAAATTTGTAGGTTCTGTATATGACTGTATTGCACAATGCCCTCACTGTGCACACGGCACTAATAATGTTTTTATTACATGTTTGCATTCTTTCAAGTCCTGATTAGAATTAGCCTGCCTATGTTACGCCCCTTGTTACCATAAACGTACAATTGTAATATTAATGTAATACCTACGTAATCATGTGTAAAAAAACCTTCAATTTCATCATAAAAAAGCAGAACAGTTATCTTGATAGATGCGGAGTGTATCTTTTGTGTCTGTTCCCTACTGCAGTAGTTATCAATTTGGAACTACTAATCAATATGAGGATAGGAGTTGCCGATCTATAAATTTCCATGTCAACTCATAACGACTTTTGGTTAGGAGTAAGCTCGAGTGACTCAAGAGAAACGCGTCAACATATCTATATCTATTGATCATCCAGCCAGACATGCACACAAAACGTCTTTCAAGATACTGACTGTGAAAGAAACAAATGGAGAGGCGCCTCTGGGTGCAATAGTTTTTAAAGGATAACGATTTAATAAAGCTCAATAGTAAAACTCACAATTTTTGTGAAGAAATCAGGCATGGTATACAAGTATGGATAATTGTATCTCCGTCGCTGTGCTGTGTCACTCTGTACTCTAGTCCAGTGGTCATCAACCCTGTCCTCAGGGCCCACTAACAGGCCAGGTTTTATGTATTACCTTGAGATGCAGACTTGAATACTGCAATCACTGTGCAGCAAATGATATCACATGTGATATATTTCAGTTATCTTGCAATCCTGGCCTGTTAGTGGCCCCGAGGACAGGGTTGATGACCACTGCTCTAGTGCACTTCCGTGTTGGTGGTAAAGCCGGCTCTGGAAGGTGGCCTCAGAACGAGGCTTGAGAAGCAGAAGACAGCTGGCTCAGGGGGATACCGTCATCAGTGTAGGACACGTTTCTTGAGCATGCGCACTTGGATCTTCTTACAAGTCGCGCGCCTTTCTCAACAAAAAAAGTAGGTTCTGTGGTCTCCTGGATGAATCTTGGCTGTACTTCTTTATTGTTTGGAGACAACACTTTAACCACCATCAATTTTGGGTGTTAACAAGTAATCAAACGTCTCAAAGCTTAAGTGGGGCTCTGGCACAGTGGTATCTTTGCAAACCCCTACACTTAAGGGGGAAGAACCAAGATTTGAATTGGCAACCTCAACAAACTCTTAACAGTTTCTCACCTCTAACTTGCTCTTCAAAGAGCTGAGCACCGAGACCTCTGGCTCATGGAGTTTTGTGGTCGTTTAACTAGGCTTTTTTAATGTTTTATTAGTCACATTAGTTGATGGTGAAAGGGCTCTGTCCAAACTCACTGAGCCTCAAGCTGGGCTCTGGAACAGTGGTATTTTTATAGCACTCTTATTAAGAGTTTTTTGGGGGGATTGCTGGTTTGAATCTTGGTTGCCCCTTTTTATAGCTTCTCACCCTGCTCCTCAAAGGGACGAATGCCCAAACTGAAGACAAGAAGACATCTGGTTCAGGGATTTGGTACTCGTCCGTGGAGTATGGAACACTTGTTGTCTGGATGAAGCTTGTGCATGTTTTTTTATGTTTTACCCCAAAAATAGATGTTTAAAGGTCTGTCTGCAAACCCCATCACAATTAACTACTGAGCCACAACCCAAGTTGATAAACAGTTTGCCTCACTTAAGAGTTTTTTGGGGTTGCTGGTTCAAATCCTACTTCCTCCCTTTTAATAGCCCCTTGAACCTTAATTTCAAGGGGGAGGAGCTAAGTGCCCGGTGTGCATCCAAGCAGACCTCAGGCTCAAGGGATTGGCGTGTGTCTTATGTAGTATTGTACTTTTGTGGTCACCTTGTTGAATCTTGTTTATGCTTTCTAATACTTGATGATTTTATTTGTGCCCCAAAATGTATGCTGAAAGGTCTGTCTGCAAACCACAATAAAAGCCTCAAGCTGGCCAGTGGCTCAGTGGCTTCTTTACACTTAAGATTTGTTGTTTAGGGTTGCCGGTTCAAATCTTGTTTTCCTCCCTTTAATAACATCTCACTCCTGAAATTGATGCTGAAAGGTCTGTCTGCAAACACAAGTAACCTCAAGCTGGCCTGTGGTTCAGTGGTTTCTTTACTGCCCGCTACTTAAGATTTATTATTTAAGGTTGCTGGTTCAAATCTTGGTTTCCTCCCTTCAATAACTTTTTACCTCTAAAATTGAAGTTGAAAGGTCCATCTGCAAACACGAAATAACTCAAGCTGGCCTGTGGCTCGTGGCTTGTTTACTGCCCACTACACTTAAGATTTTCCTTAAGAGTTGCCTGTTCAAATCTTGGTGTCCTTCCTTCAATAACTTCTCACCTCTGAAACTGAAGTTGAAAGGTCCATCTGCAAACAGCAAAAAACACAAGCTGGCCTGTGGCTCAGTGGTTTCTCTACTGTCCACTACACTGATTTATTATTTAGGGTTGCCAGTTCAAATCTTGGTGTCCTTCCTTCAATAACTTCTCACCCCTGAAATTAAAGTTGAAAGGTCTGTCTGCAAACATAACAAAACCTAAGCTGGCCTGTGGCTCAGTGGTTTCTCTACTACTCACTACACTTAAGATTATTCTTCCGAGTTCCAGGTTCAAATCTTGGTGTCCTTCCTTCACTAACTTCTCACCTCTGAAATTGAAGTTGAAAGGTCCATCTGCAGACACTAAAACAACTCAAGCTGGCCTGTGGCTCGGTGGTTTCTTTACTGCCCACTACATTTAAGTAAACAAGCCACTGAGCCACAGGCCAGCTTGAGTTTTTCACTGTTTGCAGATGGACCTTTGAGCACCAGTTTCAGGGTTGAGAAGTTAGTGAAGGAAGGACACCAAGATTTGAACCAGCAACTCTGAAGAAAAATCTTAAGGGTAGTGGGCAGTAGAGAAACCACTGAGCCACAGGCCAGCTTGATGTTTGATGCATTTGCAGACAGACCTTTAAGAACTTCTCAACCCTGAAATTGATGCTCAAAGGTCTGTCTGCAAATGCATCAAACATCAAGCTGGCCTGTGGCTCAGTGGTTTCTCTACTGCCCACTACCCTTAAGATTTTTCTTCAGAGTTGCTGGTTCAAATCTTGGTGTCCTTCCTTCACTAACTTCTCAACCCTGAAACTGGTGCTCAAAGGTCCATCTGCAAACAGTGAAAAACTCAAGCTGGCCTGTGGCTCAGTGGCTTGTTTACTGCTCACTACAATTAAGATTTTCCTTCAGAGTTGCCGGTTCAAATCTTGGTTTCCTCCCTTTAATAACTTCTCAACCCTGAAATTGATGCTCAAGGATCCATCTGCAAACAGAGAAAAACTCAAGCTAGCCTGTGGCTCAGTGGTTTCTCTACTGCCCACTACAATTAAGATTTTTCTTCAGAGTTGCCGGTTCAAATCTTGGTTTCCTCCCTTTAATAACTTCTCACCTCTGAAATTGAAGTTGAAAGGACCATCTGCAAACCACAAAAAACTCAAGCTGGCCTGTGGCTCAGTGGCTTCTTAACTACCGTCTACAATTAAGATTTTTCTTCAGAGTTGCCGGTTCAAATCTTGGTGTCCTTCCTTCAAAAATGTCTAACCTCTGAAATTGAAGTTAAAAAGGTCCATCTACTAACGGCAAAAATACTCAAGCTGGCCTGTGGCTCAGTGGCTTTTTCACTGCCCACTACACATAAGATTTATTATTTTTGGTTGCCGGTTCAAATCTTGGTTTCCTTCCTTAAATAACTTCTCACCCCTGAAATTGATGCTCAAAGGTCTGTCTGCAAACCCAAACAAACCTCAAGCTGGCCTGTGGCTCACTGGTTTCTTTACTGCCCACTACACTTAAGGTTTTTTTTCAGAGTTGCCGGTTCAAATCTTGGTGTCCTTCCTTCAATAACTTCTCACCAGTGAAATTGAAGTTGAAAGGTCCATCTGCAAACGCCAAAAAACTCAAGCTGGCCTGTGGCTCAGTGGCTTCTTTACTGCCCACTACACTTAAGATTTTTTTTTTTTTTTTAAGGTTGCCGGTTCAAATCTTGGTTTCTTTCCAACTATGTAATACTGCTACATTTTGATATTTAAAGTCTGGTGCCAAGACTCAAACACAGCTCAGTTGTTGGCTTAGGGGGCTGATGCAGCGCTGCCAACATATATACTGGAGGTTGCTGGTTCAATTCCCGGCGTTTCCTTTTTGATGATGCCTCCCTCCTGAAATTGATGTACAAAAGGGCTGGCTGGCTAACAAAACCACAAACAGCTTCGTGGCTTAGGGGTTAGTTACCCATGCCCGAACGTGGCTGTGATCTTAATGTTACAGGTTCGAATCCTGATGATTTCTTTGGAAATTGTGCTGGCTTTTTACTCTTGAAATAGGAGGGAAAAACCTTCATTCATCGAGCAGAGGCAAGTGGCTCAGAGGATAACAGCAGTGACCAGGATGCCAGAAACCAAAGATCGAGTCCTGCACAACCCAGATGCACTATGATGTGAGCTTGAAACCTGCAAACCCTTGGTTGAGCACCATGATACCCGCACTATGAGGTAAGTTTGAAACCAACTAACCCTTGGTGGAGCACTGTGATACCAACACTATGAGGTAAGCTTAAAACCTGCTAAATGCATTGTGGTGTACTGTGAAAGGGGCATCTAAAACATGGGTTGAAATCCTACATGGTCCATGGTCCATGGTTGAGCACGGTACATGAATGCAGACCATTGGTGGAACAGCAAGATAATAAATCTGAAGTTCAAACGCAGTAGTGAAGAGAAGCATGACAAGGTGCCACAGGAAGAGAACCATGACACAGTGCCACAGGAAGACACAAGACCTGAAGAAGTAACAGCAGCGTGAAGAGCACCAGATGAGCTGCAATCAAGACCAGGAGCACCAAGGTGAAGGTGAAGAGCACAAGATGAACAGAGAAGGAAAAATTGAAAACTGCAAAATTTGAAAAACACAAAATTAGTATAATTTTTTTTTTTTTTCATATGGTTACTCAACATCCCCTCTCCCTTTACCAGGTCCTCACCTGGTGGATGAAGCTCTTACCTGGGAGGAGCTGCTAGTTGAAGCACCCAAGATCATGAAGCAGGATTGTCCTGGGATTTGAACCCAGGTCTCCAGCGGGCCAGATCCAAGCTCTTGCCCACTGAGCTATTGCTGCTTCACATAAACCCTTGTACTCGTCCTTCTACTTAAGGAAAACACAATAAGAACCAAAACAATTTATTAAATATAGACATATATCATTCTATAAAGGTACAGTAGCAACAAAATAAAGGTACAATAGCAAAAAATAAAGGAAACCGTTATTAGTCTGAGCCACCTGCCACAGGACTGTAAGGAAATATCATTATTATATAATCATTTGTCAGGGTTCTGAGAAGGTGCCACATGGGTCCAGCAGATGGCACCACCATTCTGTAAATGCATTACTGTACACTGTGTATACGATCATACCTGCTATGACTAAGAAATTGAAGAGAAATCCATACAACAGAAAATGGAAACGTATGTTTCTGTCATTTTCCTCTCCTATAGCTCATCCATGGGGGGGCATACATGCAGGTGGCGCTACAAACCACAGATGTATGCTGCCATGGAGGCACCTGCAAAGTGCATTATAACACAACTTATTAAAAAAAAAAAATATTTAAAACATATCTAAAAGGCAATACTTTTTTTTTTTTAATTCCATTTTGGATAGAGGGGGGAAAAAGTTAAATGTCCCAATGGCCGCTCAACATTATAGATTATTTACCCCAAACCAACAAAAAGGTGTGTGAATGTCCTCATCAGAGACACTGCAATACAAACCTTCCAATAAAGACGCCATCACTCACCCCTCACAATTTTAGAGGTCAAATTGCAGACGCCATGCACAAAAAAAAAAAAGTCAACAAATACCACCAATGTTTCAGGACGATGAAGGAACCCCTTTCTCAAGGGGACAAGAGACAGACCGTCTGCCTGCGGTCTGTCACCTTGAAGCGGAGTTACACTCATAAAATGAACTTTGCGTTAGTCAGCAGAATTAAACCTAATAAACAACATTTGGGGAAAAAAAATTTTTTTTTTTTTTACTCGCGGTTTCATGTCTGTTGCTAAGGGGTGCCATGGAATCTGCCTCTTCCTCTCCCTGGCGCCTGACGTAATTTCCCTCGTCGCTTGTGCTCCTGGGAGATGTGTGTCATCACTTCCCAGGAGTCGGTGGGCAGCGCCGAGGGCTTCGTTGACATTGCAACGGGACGGGCACTTTCGACGATGACGCCCTCTGTGATTTCCAAACGGAATTCCGCTCAAGCTTGGCTTGCATACACACGGTCACACAAAAGTTCGCTGAACTTTCGACCATCAAGAACATGGTGACGTACAACACTACGACGAGCCGAGAAAATTAAGTTTAAATGCTTCCGAGCATGCGTCGAATTGTTTACGAGCATGCGTCGAATTGTTTCCGAGCACGTGTAGGAATTGTGCACGTCAGAATTGGTACAGACGATCAGAAATTACGACCGAAAAATTGAGAACCTGCTCTCAATCTTTTGCTGGCGGGAATTCGGCCAGCAAAAGTCCGATGGAGCTCTCATCTGTCTTTTGCTGGCCGAATTTCCGATGGTGTGTACGCGGCATAAGAGTTTAAATTTGTATGCAATCAGGCACTACATGGTTTTGGTAAATCTGAAGACAAAAATCTGCAGAAAATCTAATAGTGTGTATGGGGGCTTTAGTGTCCAAACTGAATCGGTGCAAAGTGAGAGTGTGCTGCCTACCTACAAGGAGATGGCGCCCTTTGCACCTCCTCACGTTGTGGCAGACAGAGCACTCACTGACTTTAACTTTTAGGGCACTTTCACACTGAGGCGGTGGGGGGCGATAAAGCGAAGCTAGTTTTAGCGGCACTTTACCGCTTTTTAAGCAGCGCTTTGCTGCTGCTAGCACTGCGCTTTTTTTTTAAATAAGGTTTTTATCAAGTATTTCAACAAAGAATATAAACATACAAAACTGCAAAAAAAATAAAATATCTATCTATATATATATATATATATATCTAGTTTCAAGTCAAATAAATCCCTGGAAATATAATAATATAAAAATAATGTGTAATAGAAAAAGAGAAAGAAAAAAGGACAGAAAGAGAAAGAAAGGACAGAAAGAGAAAGAAAGGACAGAAAGAGAAAGAAAGGACAGAAAGAGAAAGAACAGAAAGAGAACCGAAAAAGAAAGAACAGAAAAAGAACAGAAAGGACAAAAGAAAAAGAAGGAACAGAAAAAGAAGGAACAGAAAAAGAAGGAACAGAAAAAGAAAGAACAGAAAGAGAACAGAAAAAGAACAGAAAAAGAATGTTCTTTTTCGGTTTTCTTTTTCTGTTCTCTTTCTGTTCTTTTTCTGTTCCTTCTTTTTCTGTTTTTTTTCTGTTATTTTTCTGTTTGTTCTTTTTCGGTTTTCTTTTTCGGTTTTCTTTTTCTGTTCTCTTTCTGTTCAAACAGAAAAATAACAGAACAAAAAAAAAAACAGAAAAAGAAGGAACAGAAAAAGAAAGAACGGAAAGAGAACAGAAAAAGAAAGAACGGAAAGAGAACAGAAAAAGAAAGAACAGAAAAAGAAGGAACAGAAAAAGAACAGAAAAAGAAAGAACAGAAAAAGAACAGAAAAAGAAGGAATAGAAAAAGAACAGAAAAAGAAAGAACAGAAAAAGAACAGAAAAAAAGGGGGCACTTATCTGGCTGTTGATTCCAATACAACTTTTATATTACATTACACTACAAAAAGAGTATTCCTTTCCCTTCATCATCTAATGTACTCCTTTACATAAATATTTATAATAAAACGCTTATATATCTAAAACAATATTACTATACAAGGATGTAGTTTTAAACTCATGTCCATATTTTTAAATATTGCTCCATAGTATCTCTGGCCATGTATATTAACGTTTCTAAAAAAAACATATATCACCCACCTTTTGTAGCCATTGGAGTACCGCGTGTAGCGCGTTGTCTCCAATATCCAGGAATCAGAGATTTTGCAGCGTTCAATAAATGTGGAGTAATTGATCTGCCTATTGATACCGCTGAACAGTGAAATAACATAGACCAAGGTTCAAGTTTTGTCTCATCTTTTTTGTATTATAGAAATTATATCAGCAAATGCTTTCCAATATCTCTGAATAATTGGACAAGTCCACCAAGTTTTTCAAGTTTTCCCTTTTTATGAACAAGAAAATAATGACGTTATGATGGTTATGGTATATATGGTGTATAATGATGCTATGGGGCTGGCATGGAGTTATTTCCAGGGCTGTGGTTTTTATTCCCAGTCCGGCCCTGGTCCTGTATAATAATTATAATTCAGTTAGGGTTACTGCACAGCTAAAGGATGGGAAGCACCGGTTGCAGTACCTCAGGCTCTCCTGAAGGTGGCAATGTTGCAGTTTAAATTTTACATTTCAATTTTTTTTTGTTACTTTTTGATATTGATTATAACAAATTAGGAATGTGTTGCAGACAAGTGAGGCCCACCTATGTCCTCCTATTAACCTCCCATGTCCTCCCATGTCCTCCCATGTTCTCCTATTATCCTCCTATGTCCTCCTATTATCCTCCTATGTCCTCCCATGTCCTCCCATGTCCTCCCATGTCCTTTAATGTCCTCTTATGTTCTCTTATGTATCCAGGTCTTCCATCACCTCAACACAGGGAGGAAAATAGAGAAGTAAATGGACAGTCTATGTGCTGGAGACCCCGATTATGGGGGATTTGTGGGGACACCGACTTGTCTTGGGGATCACATATTTCAGAGGAACGCTGTGTTATATTTGTGACTGACCGAACTCACTGGCTACTACAAACACATAATACTATTGCTGGCTGATATACAACAAAGAAAAGGTCATTAAAAAAAATATTCTGTAACATTAGTTCTCACATAATAATAAAACCTTTTCTGGATCACTGCAGTAAACATGGGATTTTTTTTTTTGTTTTGTTACAAAAATAAACACAATTTTCCCCATATAGGCTTCTCCCCCCTGTACAATGTACACCAGAGCTGGTCATCGTCCTAGATATGGGGGGGGGGGGCTAAATGCAGCCCTCAATATCACCAACGGGCTGCACATAATATTCAGGGAATGCATATAGTCTATGGGCATACTTCAGGAGATGGTCAGAGACTGCAGACATACTACAGGAGATGGTCAGAGACTGCAGACATACTTCAGGAGATGGTCAGAGACTGCAGACATACTACAGGAGATGGTCAGAGACTGCAGACATACTTCAGGAGATGGTCAGAGACTGCAGACATACTACAGGAGATGGTCAGAGACTGCAGACATAATACAGGAGATGATCAGAGACTGCAGACATAGTATAGGAGATGGTCAGAGACTGCAGACATAATACAGGAGATGATCAGAGACTGCAGACATAATACAGGAGGTGGTCAGAGACTGCAGACATAGTACAGGAGATGGACAGAGACTGCAGACATAGTACAGGAGATGGTCAGAGACTGCAGACATATACAGGAGATGGTCAGAGACTGCAGACATAATACAGGAGATGATCAGAGACTGCAGACATACTTCAGGAGATGGTCAGAGACTGCAGACATAATACAGGAGATGGTCAGAGACTGCAGACATAATACAGGAGATGATCAGAGACTGCATACATACTACAGGAGATGGTCAGAGACTGCAGACATGTTACAAGAGATGGTCAGAGACTGCAGACATAATACAGGAGATAATCAGAGACTACAGACATAGTACAGGAGATGTTCAGAGACTGCAGACATACTACAGGAGATGGTCAGAGACTGCAGACATAGTACAGGAGATGGTCAGAGACTGCAGACATAATACAGGAGATGATCAGAGACTGCAGACATAGTACAGGAGATGATCAGAGACTGCAGACATAATACAGGAGATGGTCAGAGACTGCAGACATAATACAGGAGATGATCAGAGACTGCAGACATACTACAGGAGATGGTCAGAGACTGCAGACATAATACAGGAGATGGTCAGAGACTGCAGACATACTACAGGAGATGGTCAGAGACTACAGACATAGTACAGGAGATGTTCAGAGACTGCAGACATAGTACAGGAGATGTTGGATACTACAGGAGATGTTGGAGACTGCAGACATACTACAGGAGATGGTCAGAGACTGCAGACATACTACAGGAGACAATCAGAGACTGCAGACATACCACAGGAGACAATCAGAGACTGCAGACATACTACAGGAGATGTTCAGAGACTGCAGACATAGTACAGGAGATGATCAGAGACTGCAGACATAGTACAGGAGATGATCAGAGACTGCAGACATAGTACAGGAGATGATCAGAGACTGCAGACATACTACAGGAGATGTTGGAGACTGCAGACATAGTACAGGAGACGATCAGAGACTGCAGACATAGTACAGGAGACGATCAGAGACTGCAGACATACTACAGGAGATGTTGGAGACTGCAGACATAGTACAGGAGACGATCAGAGACTGCAGACATAGTACAGGAGACGATCAGAGACTGCAGACATAGTACAGGAGACGATCAGAGACTGCAGACATAGTACAGGAGACGATCAGAGACTGCAGACATACTACAGGAGACGGTCAGAGACTGCAGACATGGTACAGGAGACGGTCAGAGACTGCAGACATAGTACAGGAGATGATCAGAGACTGCAGACATAGTACAGGAGATGACCAGAGACTGCAGATATAGTACGGGAGATGGTCAGAGACTGCAGACATAGTACAGGAGATGACCAGAGACTGCAGACATAGTACAGGAGATGATCAGAGACTGCAGACATAGTACAAGAGATGGTCAGAGACTGCAGACATACTACAGGAGATGACCAGAGACTGCAGACATACTACAGGAGATGACCAGAGACTGCAGACATAGTACAGGAGACGGTCAGAGACTGCAGACATACTACAGGAGACAGTCAGAGACTGCAGACATACTACAGGAGATGACCAGAGACTGCAGACATACTACAGGAGACGGTCAGAGACTGCAGACATAGTACATGAGACTAGTAATAATAACTGCTATGACAAGGCAAGAGTGAAAACACAGATTAGTGTCTGCAGGGGCCGCACAAAGAATTTCAAAGGGCTGCATGCAGAGAGCCCGGGCTGTACACTCCCAGTGAATGTTCGCACACTTCACCATTATGTGAATGTAAGAGAACACATTATACCAGCCCGGATGCTTGCTGTCCGACTCAGGACGACAACGACAATGCTGCGGCAGAACTGATGGTCCCCCAAAGCCCCCCGTGCACCCACCTCGCTGACATGATTTATTGGAAATCAAGACATAAAAGATAAAGGATTCTACTTTCTGACACAATAGGAACAAATGAAAAGAATGGATACTTTATACTGTAAAAGTACAAAAAACATAGAAGTTATAGTCTGGTTGTAAAAAAAAAACACAAGTCCATCCAGTTCAACCAATAGAAGGGAAAAGAAATGATACAATCCCATAATATACACAATTCTATACCCACAATTCATCCAGAGGAAGGCAAAAAAAACCATCAAAGCAAAGCAAAGCAGAGCAAAGCAAAGCAGAGCAAAGCAAAGCAAAGCAAAGCAGGATCCAATTTGCTACATCGGGAAAAAAGTCCTTCCCAAGAGGCAAAAAATGGTAAAAAAAAAAAAAAGTAACAAATGTATTTTTTTAACCTCTTCCCGACCACACAGTACAGACATACTGCGGCAGGTCGGCTCTATCGCATGAAACGACATACCTATACCAGCGGGTCAATCAGCAGGAACACAGATCTCTGTCCTTATCCAGTCAGTAGACATGTGCGATTAGTTTCGTACGAATTCGAAATTCGTACATTCGTACGAATCCGTAGTACGAATTTTTTTCGAATACGAATTCTGTACGGAATATGAAATTATGTTTACGAATTTCGGCTCCGAATTATTCGAATCCAACCACCAAATATCGAAATTCAACTAATACGAAAGAAATTATTATAGCGGATATAACGAATGATTCGAATGAATTCGAATGATTCGAATGACAAAGTGTAATTTTTGCAGGAAAAAAAGCTATTTAAAAATCACTCGCGGCTAATGAATTGTCGGCTCCCATAGCGAGGCTTTAACACAGAGAACTCACTGGATTTCTGGCAGGATCAGCGGGTCTTCTTCTGTTACTGCAACATATTTGTTCACACATGTAGCCAGGGCCGGGACATGGGGGTGGGCGGGGGACAAGGGGTGGGCGGCTGCCCTGCACACTGAGTTGAGAGGAGGACATTTGGGGGAGGGGGGGTGGCAAGGGGTAAGAATTGTCCTAGGAGGGGACATTTTTGGAGGGTTGTACTAGGAGTGATGATTTGGGGGGGGGGGGGAGGGGGGGATTTGTGTTGGGAAGGGAGAGATGGGGGAAGAGGATTTATGCTAGGAGGGGGGGGACTTGAGTGGTTTGTGCTGGAAAAGGTAATATGATGGGGGGGGGGGGATTTGTGCTGAGATCGGAAATTAATTTTCTTCTCGGGGGGGAGGGGGGAATGCTAGTAGGGACGATTGGGAAGTAGTTGTGCTAGGGGAGGGGGATTTTAAGTAGGGGAGGGGTATTTGTGCTCAGATGGGAAATATTGGGGTAGAAGAATTGTGCCAGGAGGGGGGTACGTTTTTATTTAGGGGGGGGGGGGATTTGTGCTTGCGGCATATGGGAAGAGAGGGGGCAAAGATTTGTGCCGGGGGGGGGGGAGATTTCAGCAGTGGGGTGGATTTGTACAGGGAGGAGGGGGAAATTTATGCTTAGGGGGGGAGCATGCAGATTAGTGCTCCATTTTTTTGTGGGGGGGGGGGGATCTGTGCTTGGGGCATATGGGAAGAGAGGGGTCAAAGATTTGAGCCAGGAGGGGGGGTTTATTTGGGGGGGGGATATGTGCTTGGGGCATATGGGAAGAGAGGGTACAAAGATTTGAGCCAGGAGGGGGAGGGGGGATGGATGTGGGGGGATTGCGAGGGGATGGGGATGGATGGCGAGGATGGGGTGGAGCTGGAGGGGGGGGGGGGGGGGAGGGTATGTGGATGGAGATGGATGTAAGGGGGGAGATGGATTGGGAGGGGCGCCCGCGAGGATGGAATGGAGGAGGGATGGAGGGGATGGATGGGGGGGGATGGATATGGAGGGGAGGATTGGGGGTGATGGGGATGGGGAGTGAGGAGGGGGGGGGGGAGGGGATGGAGGGAATGATGGTTGGATGGAGGGGATTGGGGGAGGATGGGGAGGGGGGAGGGGGGGAGGGATGGGGGATGGGGATGGGGATGGATGGCGATGGGATGGGGGGCGGGGAGAGGATTGGGAGGATGGATTGGATGGGATGGGGAGGATGTGCGTGATGGAGGGGGGGTTGGGGATGGGATGGATGGGAGGGATGGGGGGGTGGGAGGGGGGGGGAGGGGGATGGGATGGGGGGCGGGGGGGGGGGGGGGGATTGGAGGGGATTGGAAGGGGGGGGATGGGTTGGGGGGGGGGGGAGGATAGGTGGGGGATGGGGGGGATGGGGATGGGCGGGATGGGTGCGGGGGGGGAAGGGGGGGGGGGGGGGGTGGGGGGATCGAAGGGGGGATGCATGGAGGGGATGGAGGAGTGGGGATGGGCTGGGAGGATATGGATCGGCGGAGGATGGGTTGGGGGATGGATTGGGGGATTGGGATGGATGGGGGGGGGGGGAGGATGGGGGTGGGGGGGGAGGATGGGGATGGAGGGATGGATGGAGGGGAGGGGGATGATGGGAGGGATGGTGGGGGGGGGTTGTGGGATGGGTTGGGGGATTGAGGGGATGGTTGGATGGATGGAGGATAGGTGGATGGATGAGAGGATGGAGGATGGGCGGGGGCGGGGATGGGGATGGGGGGGATTGGGTGGAGGATGCGGAGAGGGTGAGGGGATATGGGGGGTAGGATGGGGGATTGGATGGGATGGGTGGGGATGGGATGAGATGAGGATAGGGGGGGGAGGGATGAGGTTTTGGGGAGGATGGATGGGGGGAGGCAGGATGGATGGGGATGGTGTATTGGGGAGGAGGGGATTTGGAATGGGGAGGGGGGGGGGATGGAGGAGGGGATGGGGGGGGAGGGTGGGCGGGGTTTAGGAGGGGGGGGTGGGGGGGGATGGGGGAGGGGGGGGGGAGGGGATTGGGGGGGATGGAGGGGGAGGGGGAGGGAGGGGATGGGGATGGCATTGGGGGGATGGGAGGGGGAGGGTATGGGGGGGAGGGGGTGATGGGGGGAGGATGGAGGGGATGGGGGGGGGGGGGGGACATGGGGGGGGGGGAGGATTGGGGGGGGGATGGAGGATGGATGGTGGATTGGGGATGGGGGGGGAGGAGGATGGGGATGGGATTGGATGGGATGGGAGGGCGATGGGGGAGGGGGGGGGGGTGGGGGGGGGGGGGGGGGATGATGGGGGGGGGATGGGAGGGTGGTGAGATGGAAGGGATGGTTATTGGAGGGGAGGGGCGGGGGGGGGGGTGATGGGTTGGGGGGATTATGTGGGATGGGGGATGGAGGAGGGAGAGGGGGGGGGGAGGATGGGGGGGGGGGGGATGGATGGGGGATGGATGGATGAGGGGGGTGGATGGTGGGGATGGGATGGAGGGGAGTGGGGTGGAGCGGGGGGGGGGAGGGGGGGGGGAGGGATTTGATGGGATGGGGGGGTGGAGGGGGGGAGAGCTTGGGATGGGGATGTGAGGGGAGGGGATGGGAGGATGGGAGGGGGAGGGGGAGGAGAGATGGGAGAGTGGATTGGGATGGGGGATGATGGGGGGGGGAGGGGAGGGGGGGGGGGGGGGGGGGGATGGGTGGGAGGGATGGATGAGGGTATGGGGGGGATGGATGGGGGGATGGATGGAGGAGGGGGGGGAATTTATGGAGGGGGAGGGAAGCGATGGGGGGGATGGATTCGGGGGATTGGAGGATGGGATTGGATGGGGATGTGGATGGGGGGGGGGGGATGGAGGTGGGAATGGGGGGCATGCGATGGATTGGGGAATGGGATGGATGGGGGGGGGATTGGGGGAGGGATGGATTGGATGAGAGGATGGAGGGGGGATGGGGGAGGGATGGGCGATGGTGCGGGAAGGATGGGGGGGATTGGAGGGGGATGGGGGGGATGGGATGGGATGGATGGATGGGATGGGGATTGGATGGGAGTGGGGGATGGATGGGGGGGATGGTGTGGTGGGGGGGAGGGGTGGGGGAGGATGGATGGGATGGATGGGGGGGTGATGGGGAGGGGGGATGGGGGGGAGATATGGAGGAGGAGGGATGGATGGAGGATGGGAGGATGGATGGATTGGGGGGATGGGGATTGGGAGGGATGGGAGGGATGGGGATTGGGGGATGGATGGATGGGAGATGGAGGTGGGGGGGATGAGGGGGGATGGATGGGGAGGGGGGGATGGAGGATGAGGGATTGGAGGGGGGGGGGATGGAGGGGGATGGGAATGGGATAGGGGGATGGGAGGATGGGGGTGGGAGCGGGGGCGGGGATGGGGGGGGGGAGGTGGGTGGGTTGGGGGAGGGGATGTGTGGGATGGGATCGGGGGTGGATGGATGGGGATGGGGGGATGGGAAGGGGGAGGATGGATGGGATGGAGGAGGAGGGCGATGGGAGGGGGATTCCAGCACAGTGGGGTGGATTTGTTCTGGGTTTCAGTAGGAAGGAGGAAAGGGAAGGAGGAAGGAAGGAAAGAGGAGGAGAGAGGAAGGATGGAGGAGAATGGTAGGGAAGAAGGAGGTTGGTGAGGGAATTTATGCTTCTGGGGGAGCTGGCAGATTAGGGGGGGGGGGGGGGGGGGTTTGCTGACACGTAATCATACATCTTGTGGGGGGGGGGGACAATTTGGCATGTTCGCCCTGGGCTCCAGATGACATTGTCCCAGAACTGCCTGTAGCTATACAGCTGCCTCTACGTGTTTCGCATCATTTGTGCATCATCAGGAAGCTTATATTTTTGTCTATATTTTTGTCTATATTTGTATATTCACATGCACTGTATGGTTTAAGCACATAGTGATGTTTGCACACACAGCTACATGAGGAAATGTTCCTTATGAAAATCAAGAGGTTGAGGGCATGATGTAAACCCTACGCGCGTTTCGTTGATTTGACCACTCGCCAGGAGCACAATGCCAAAAATGTATATAGATCTAAACGAAAAATAGTATATTAAAAAAGGCAGGAAGGAAACCCCCCCCCCCCCCAATGCCAGCGCGTTCAACTGAGGAGCGTTCTAGCACCAAAAAACGATCAACGCACCTAAATCGCGCTTTAGCGCTAATAGCTATTGAACATCAATTCCTTACAATGGCAAGAATAAAGTAATATTCTGGCCAATGGGATGAATGAATGCCCAAAAGGCGCCTGATGCGCCTAAACGTGTTAGCAAAACGTGTCGTGTTTTTTTCACTGCTTTTTACCTCCCCTGGGGCATAGGAGACGGAAACCAAACCTTCCTGTGGGGGGCGCTTTAGATTCCCTCATTCGTTCTGAAGAGAAATAACCTGAAGAACATCCGTTTTTTGCTTTGTTCATGCAGAACGAATGCCCATGCAAATATTTTTTAATAAAAAACACACCCCTAAATGTTTGATACATAGAAACAAACGACGGCACATATATGCGATATGCAATAACACGTATTGATGAGAGATGATTGGCCAGCTCCTCCATGCTCTGGTAACACGTATTGATGAGAGATGATTGGCCAGCTCCTCCATGCTCTGGTAACACTCATTGATGAGATATGATTGGCCAGCTCCTCCATGCTCTGGTAACACGTATTGATGAGATATGATTGGCCAGCTCCTCCATGCTCTGGTAACACGTATTGATGAGAGATGATTGGCCAGCGCCTCCATGCTCTGGTAACACGTATTGATGAGAGATGATTGGCCAGCGCCTCCATGCTCTGGTAACACGTATTGAGGAGATATGATTGGCCAGCGCCTCCATGCTCTGGTAACACGTATTGATAAGATATGATTGGCCAGCTCCTCCATGCTCTGGTAACACGTATCGATGAGAGATGATTGGCCAGCGCCTCCATGCTCTGGTAACACGTATTGATGAGAGATGATTGGCCAGCTCCTCCATGCTCTGGTAACACGTATTGAGGAGATATGATTGGCCAGCGCCTCCATGCTCTGGTAACACGTATTGATAAGATATGATTGGCCAGCTCCTCCATGCTCTGGTAACACGTATCGATGAGAGATGATTGGCCAGCTCCTCCATGCTCTGGTAACACGTATTGAGGAGAGATGATTGGCCAGCTCCTCCATGCTCTGGTAACACGTATTGATGAGATATGATTGGCCAGCTCCTCCATGCTCTGGTAACACGTATTGAGGAGAGATGATTGGCCAGCTCCTCCATGCTCTGGTAACACGTATTGATGAGAGATGATTGGCCAGCTCCTCCATGCTCTGGTAACACGTATTGAGGAGAGATGATTGGCCAGCTCCTCCATGCTCTGGTAACACGTATTGATGAGATATGATTGGCCAGCTCCTCCATGCTCTGGTAACACGTATTGAGGAGAGATGATTGGCCAGCTCCTCCATGCTCTGGTAACACGTATTGATGAGAGATGATTGGCCAGCTCCTCCATGCTCTGGTAACACGTATTGATGAGAGATGATTGGCCAGCTCCTCCATGCTCTGGTAACACGTATTGATGAGAGATGATTGGCCAGCTCCTCCATGCTCTGGTAACACGTATTGATGAGAGATGATTGGCCAGCTCCTCCATGCTCTGGTAACACGTATTGATGAGAGATGATTGGCCAGCGCCTCCATGCTCTGGTAACACGTATTGATGAGATATGATTGGCCAGCTCCTCCATGCTCTGGTAACACGTATTGATGAGAGATGATTGGCCAGCTCCTCCATGCTCTGGTAACACGTATTGAGGAGAGATGATTGGCCAGCTCCTCCATGCTCTGGTAACACGTATTGATGAGAGATGATTGGCCAGCGACTCCATGCTCTGGTAACACGTATTGATGAGAGATGATTGGCCAGCGCCTCCATGCTCTGGTAACACGTATTGATGAGAGATGATTGGCCAGCGCCTCCATGCTCTGGTAACACGTATTGATGAGAGATGATTGGCCAGCGCCTCCATGCTCTGGTAACACGTATTGATGAGATATGATTGGCCAGCTCCTCCATGCTCTGGTAACACGTATTGATGAGAGATGATTGGCCAGCGCCTCCATGCTCTGGTAACACGTATTGATGAGAGATGATTGGCCAGCGCCTCCATGCTCTGGTAACACGTATTGATGAGAGATGATTGGCCAGCTCCTCCATGCTCTGGTAACACGTATTGATGAGATATGATTGGCCAGCGCCTCCATGCTCTGGTAACACGTATTGATGAGAGATGATTGGCCAGCGCCTCCATGCTCTGGTAACACGTATTGATGAGAGATGATTGGCCAGCTCCTCCATGCTCTGGTAACACGTATTGATGAGAGATGATTGGCCAGCTCCTCCATGCTCTGGTAACACGTATTGATGAGATATGATTGGCCAGCGCCTCCATGCTCTGGTAACACGTATTGATGAGAGATGATTGGCCAGCAACTCCATGCTCTGGTAACACGTATTGATGAGAGATGATTGGCCAGCGCCTCCATGCTCTGGTAACACGTATTGATGAGATGATTGGCCAGCTCCTCCATGCTCTGGTAACACGTATTGATGAGAGATGATTGGCCAGCGCCTCCATGCTCTGGTAACACGTATTGATGAGATATGATTGGCCAGCTCCTCCATGCTCTGGTAACACGTATTGATGAGAGATGATTGGCC
Organism: Lithobates sylvaticus; assembly: GCA_028564925.1. NCBI lineage: Eukaryota > Metazoa > Chordata > Amphibia > Anura > Ranidae > Lithobates > Lithobates sylvaticus. The sequence continues at coordinate 4,862,827 of CM053037.1, forward strand.
AGCGCCTCCATGCTCTGGTAACACGTATTGATGAGAGATGATTGGCCAGCGCCTCCATGCTCTGGTAACACGTATTGATGAGAGATGATTGGCCAGCTCCTCCATGCTCTGGTAACACGTATTGATGAGATATGATTGGCCAGCGCCTCCATGCTCTGGTAACACGTATTGATGAGAGATGATTGGCCAGCGCCTCCATGCTCTGGTAACACGTATTGATGAGATATGATTGGCCAGCTCCTCCATGCTCTGGTAACACGTATTGATGAGAGATGATTGGCCAGCTCCTCCATGCTCTGGTAACACGTATTGATGAGATATGATTGGCCAGCTCCTCCATGCTCTGGTAACACGCAGGCAGCCGGCTGCTCATTGATATTCCTGTGTGGCGGGGTGAAGACTTGTATTATGTGTTATCAAAGGATTTCACAGAATTAATGCGCTCAGCTACAATTACATTCAGAGCGGCGGCGCTGACTCTTCATGGAAATCAGCGATATTATTATTTTCTGTCAGATGGGGGAGGGGGGGGGGGGACCTCGGAAAAAGGGCCCCATTGTTGGAAATGACAATATCGCTTCCTTGTATCTCTGGGCTGTAATTCTGATTATTATTCTGCATTAAATCCATATTCAGGGACAGAATAGAACAAACACCATCTACTTCATCCAGCCTTCGCCTTGGGGTCACCATCAACTGCCGCTCTGCAGCAGTACGCCAACACAAGGAGTCCTGGGGGGGTTGAACACAAGGAGTCCCAGGTGGCGACCGAACACAAGAAGTCCTGGGGGGGATCCGAACACAAGGAGTCCAGGGGGGAACCAAACACAAGGAGTCCCGGGGGGAACCAAACACAAGGAGTCCCGGGGGGAACCAAACACAAGGAGTCCCGGGGGGAACCAAACACAAGGAGTCCCGGGGGGGGGGGAACCAAACACAGGGAGTCCCGGGGGGAACCAAACACAAGGAGTCCAGGGGGGAACCAAACACAAGGAGTCCCGGGGGGAACCAAACACAAGGAGTCCCGGGGGGGGGAACCAAACACAAGGAGTCCCGGGGGGGGGAACCAAACACAAGGAGTCCAGGGGGGAACCAAACACAAGGAGTCCCGGGGGGAACCAAACAAAAGGAGTCCCGGGGGGAACCAAACAAAAGGAGTCCCGGGGGGAACCAAACACAAGGAGTCCCGGGGGGAACCAAAACACAAGGAGTCCCGGGGGGAACCAAACACAAGGAGTCCAGGGGGAACCAAACACAAGGAGTCCAGGGGGAACCAAACACAAGGAGTCCAGGGGGAACCGAACACAAGGAGTCCCGGGGGGAACCAAACACAAGGAGTCCCGGGGGAACCAAACACAAGGAGTCCTGGGGGGGAACCAAACACAAGGAGTCCCGGGGGGGAACCAAAACACAAGGAGTCCCGGGGGGAACCAAACACAAGGAGTCCAGGGGGAACCAAACACAAGGAGTCCAGGGGGAACCAAACACAAGGAGTCCCGGGGGGAACCAAACACAAGGAGTCCCGGGGGGGAACCAAACACAAGGAGTCCCGGGGGGGAACCAAACACAAGGAGTCCCGGGGGGAACCAAACACAAGGAGTCCCGGGGGGGAACCAAAACACAAGGAGTCCCGGGGGAACCAAAACACAAGGAGTCCCGGGGGGAACCAAACACAAGGCGTCCCGGGGGGAACCAAAACACAAGGAGTCCCGGGGGAACCGAACACAAGGAGTCCAGGGGGAACCGAACACAAGGAGTCCCGGGGGAACCGAATACAAGGAGTCCCGGGGGAACCGAACACAAGGAGTCCCGGGGGAACCGAACACAAGGAGTCCCGGGGGAACCGAACACAAGGAGTCCCGGGGGAACCGAACACAAGGAGTCCCGGGGGAACCGAACACAAGGAGTCCCGGGGGAACCGAACACAAGGAGTCCCGGTGGGTTCCAATTGGATCACAGAAATACGTATTTGTTTAGTAGGAGCTACCCTTTAGGCCAACACATTACAGAGATTTTCCAGCATGCTGGGCATTTTGTGTCTGTCTGAGACTGGAGAAGGCTTTTGGGGCCTCATTCATCTCTCATTCTTTCTCTAGCGGAGGTTCACCGATGGCACACGGCGTAGGAATTGCCGCTCTGAGATTTCCGTTTTAAACACATCCAATCTCGCCCAGCCATTCCGGAGGTTTACAGACAGAATTTCCATTAGTGGCGGAGTCACCCCATGTCCCGCCAACTTACTGGAAATAAATTAAAAGTGATGTTTTTGCCCAGCCGGCGACTGTTTAGAATTATGAAGCGGAACGTCTAATGCAGTCACCGCGCCGCGACAGAACACCCTCGCCGATAAAACCTTTCCAGATATCACTAAAAAAAATAAAAATCTTAAATGGCGATTGCGGGAGCTCTGAGAGACGGGCGCCCAACCGGTGATAAAAGCCGCCGCGTTGTGCGAAATATTTCATTATCTGCTTGTAATACACTTCACCGCATTTTATGCGGCGATTATAGACGCGGCCGATCGTTTTCACTAACGCTCTTCTCTGCAGACATCCCATTCCATAAATCGTCCCCGCCGCCTCAACCTGACAAGAACAACGCAGAGAAACCGCTCTTGGGTTTGCCCATTTTTAGCACACAGTGAAGTGTGTCATTTTGTGGGCGGGGCCAAAAATGTAAAGTGTGCGCCTGATCCTTCAAATTTCCAATTAAAAGCAAAATGCCATTTTAATGCGACCATGCACAATTATTTTTATAGTAGCAAAGCTGCCTCTGAAAGTAGTGGAAGGTCACTTGTCCTATCCTCGCCAATGTCACCTGTTGCCATGGTCACCTGTACTATTCTGTCATCATGGTCACTAGTCATATTCTCTTGTCATGGTCACCTGTTAACATGGTCACTTGTCCTATCCTCTCGCCAACGTCACCTGTTGCCATGGTCACCTGTCCTATCCTCTCGTCATAGTCAACTGTCCTATCCTCTCGTCATAGTCAACTGTCCTATCCTCTCGTCATAGTCAACTGTCCTATCCTCTCGTCATAGTCAACTGTCCTATCCTCTCGTCATAGTCAACTGTCCTATCCTCTCGTCATAGTCAACTGTCCATCTTCTTGCCATTGTCACCTGTTGCCATGGTCAACTGTCCTATCCTCTCGTCATAGTCAACTGTCCTATCCTCTCGTCATGGTCAACTGTCCTATCCTCTCGTCATAGTCAACTGTCCTATCCTCTCGTCATAGTCAACTGTCCTATCCTCTCGTCATAGTCAACTGTCCATCTTCTTGCCATTGTCACCTGTTGCCATGGTCAACTGTCCTATCCTCTCGTCATAGTCAACTGTCCTATCCTCTCGTCATAGTCAACTGTCCTATCCTCTCGTCATAGTCAACTGTCCTATCCTCTCGTCATAGTCAACTGTCCTATCCTCTCGTCATAGTCAACTGTCCTATCCTCTCGTCATAGTCAACTGTCCTATCCTCTCGTCATAGTCAACTGTCCTATCCTCTCGTCATGGTCAACTGTCCTATCCTCTCGTCATGGTCAACTGTCCTATCCTCTCGTCATAGTCAACTGTCCTATCCTCTCGTCATAGTCAACTGTCCTATCCTCTCGTCATAGTCAACTGTCCTATCCTCTCGTCATAGTCAACTGTCCTATCCTCTCGTCATAGTCAACTGTCCTATCCTCTCGTCATAGTCAACTGTCCCATCTTCTTGCCATTGTCACCTGTTGCCATGGTCACCTGTCCTATCCTCTCGCCAACTGTCCTATCCTCTCGTCATCGTCACCTGTCCTATCCTCTCGTCATGGTCACCTGCCCTATCCTCTCGTCATGGTCACCTGCCTATCCTCTCGTCATGGTCACCTGCCCTATCCTCTCGCCATGGTCACCTGTCCTATCCTCTCGCCATGGTCACCTGTCCTATCCTCTCGCCATGGTCACCTGCCCTATCCTCTCGTCATGGTCACCTGCCCTATCCTCTCGTCATGGTCACCTGCCCTATCCTCTCGCCATGGTCACCTGTCCTATCCTCTCTCGCCATGGTCACCTGTCCTATCCTCTCGCCATGGTCACCTGTCCTATCCCCTCTCGTCATGGTCACCTGCCCTATCCTCTCGTCATGGTCACCTGCCCTATCCTCTCGCCATGGTCACCTGTCCTATCCTCTCGCCATGGTCACCTGTCCTATCCTCTCGCCATGGTCACCTGTCCTATCCTCTCGCCATGGTCACCTGTCCTATCCTCTCGTCATGGTCACCTGTCCTATCCTCTCGCCATGGTCACCTGTCCTATCCTCTCGTCATAGTCAACTGTCCTATCCTCTCGTCATGGTCACCTGTCCTATCCTCTCGTCATAGTCAACTGTCCTATCCTCTCGCCATGGTCACCTGTCCTATCCTCTCGTCATGGTCACCTGTCCTATCCTCCCGTCATGGTCAACTGTCCTATCCTCTCGTCATAGTCAACTGTCCTATCCTCTCGTCATAGTCAACTGTCCCATCTTCTTGCCATTGTCACCTGTTGCCATGGTCACCTGTCCTATCCTCTCGCCATGGTCACCTGTCCTATCCTTTCATCATGGTCACCTGCCCTATCCTCTCGTCATGGTCACCTGTCCTATCCTCTCGTCATGGTCACCTGTCCTATCCTCTCGTCATGGTCACCTGCCCTATCCTCTCGTCATGGTCACCTGCCCTATCCTCTCGCCATGGTCACCTGTCCTATCCTCTCGCCATGGTCACCTGTCCTATCCTCTCGTCATGGTCACCTGTCCTATCCTCTCGTCATGGTCACCTGTCCTATCCTCTCGTCATGGTCACCTGTCCTATCCTCTCGTCATGGTCACCTGTCCTATCCTCTCGTCATGGTCACCTGTCCTATCCTCTCGTCATGGTCACCTGTCCTATCCTCTCGTCATGGTCACCTGTCCTATCCTCTCGCCATGGTCACCTGTCCTATCCTCTCGCCATGGTCACCTGTCCTATCCTCTCTCCATGGTCACCTGTCCTATCCTCCCGTCATGGTCAACTGTCCTAGCCTCTCGTCATGGTTAACTGTCCTATCCTCTTGCCATGGCCACCTGTTGCCTTGGTCACTTGTTCTATCCTTTTGCCATGGTCAGCTTTAGCCATTGTCACCTGTCATATCCTCTTGTCATGGTCATCTGTCCCATCTTCTTGCCATTGTCAGCTGTTGCCATGGTCTACTGTTCTATCCTCTTGTCATTGTCGCCTGTTGCCATGGTCACCTGTCCAAGCCTGTTGCCATGGTCACCTGTCCTAGTTTCTTGCCATGGTCACCTGTTGCCATGGTCACTTGGTCTATCCTCTAGCAATGGTCACCTGTCATATCCTCTCGCCATAGTCACCTGTTGTATGGTCCCCTGTTCTATCCTATAGTCATGGTCAATTGTCCTATCCTCTTGCCATGGTCACCTGTCCTATCCTCTTGCCATGGTCACCTGCCCTATCCTCTTTCCATGGTCACCTGCCCTATCCTCTTTCCATGGTCACCTGTCCTATCCTCTTTCCATGGTCACCTGTCCTATCCTCTTGCCATGGTCACCTGTCCTATCCTCTTTCCATGGTCACCTGTCCTATCCTCTTGCCATGGTCACCTGTCCTATCCTCTTGCCATGGTCCTCTGCTGCCATGGTCACCTGCCCTATCCTCTCGTCATGGTCACCTGTCTTATCCTCTCCAGTCAGTAAGAGGTGTCACTGTCTTTTCACCCCAAAGCTGTTCAGATGGAGCGCTCCTTTAAAATATATTTTAAGTAGTCGTAAACCTAATTATGGGGTGACAATGTTCTGTCCCTGTCTCCCAATTGTGTTTGTGCGTCACCCTGTCACATGCACCTCTAGTGGAGACTACAAGCGGCTGCACCGACAGCCTTTGCTGTAGACAAGAAGTGGCTGCAAGGAGGCTGCAGAAGTGATGAAACGTAACCAAAAATAAAAAAATGGGCCAGATTTTATAAAAAATACATGGAATTTCCCGCATTACCAGAGGAGAGAACCACACTATACTCACAGGGAGCCATGCTGCTGCCCAGCACCACCAGAGGAGAGAACCACGCTGCTGCCCAGCACCACCAGAGAGGAAGGCACGCTGCTGCCCAGCACCACCAGAATGGGAGCCACGCTGCTGCCCAGCACCACCAGAATGGGAGCCACGCTGCTGCCCAGCACCACCAGAGTGGGAGGCACGCTGCTGCCCAGCACCACCAGAGTGGGAGGCACGCTGCTGCCCAGCACCACCAGAGTGGGAGGCACGCTGCTGCCCAGCACCACCAGAGTGGGAGGCACGCTGCTGCCCAGCACCACCAGAGTGGGAGCCACGCTGCTGCCCAGTACCACCAGAGAGGAAGCCACGCTGCTTCTGCTGCCTAGCACCAGAGAGGAAGCCACGCTGCTGCCCAGCACCACCAGAGAGAGAAACATGCTGCCAAGCACCACCAGAGAGGGAGCCACACTGTAAACGCAGTAACAGGTAGGGAACCACACTATACCCGCAGGGAGCCTCTGCTGCCTGTACCACCAGAGAGGGAGCCACGCTGCTGCCCAGCACCACCAGTGTGGGAGCCATGCTGCTGCCCAGCACCACCAGAGACAGAACCACGCTGCTGTCCAGCACCACCAGAGACAGAGCCACGCTGCTGCCCAGCACCACCAGAAAAAGAGCTACGCTGCTGCCCAGCACCACTAGAGACAGAGCTACGCTGCTGCCCAGCACCACCAGAGACAGAGCTACGCTGCTACCCAGCACCACCTGAGACAGAGCTACGCTGCTGCCCCACACAAAACAGGAAGCCACACTGTACCCGCACTACCAGAGAAGGAACCACACTATACCCACAGGGAGCCACTGCTACCCCGCACCACCAGAGAGGGAGCCACGCTGTTGCCCCGCACCACCAGAGAGGGAGCCATGCTGCTGCCCCGCACCACCAGAGAGGGAGCCACGCTGCTGCCCCGCACCACCAGAGAGGGAGCCCCGCTGCTGTCCCGCACCACCAGAGAGGGAGCCACGCTGCTGCCCCACATCACCAGAGAGGGAGGCACGCTGCTGCTCAGCGCGGCAAGCCTCCCTCCTCCTTTACCACCTCACACATACAGAGTGAATTTTCTCATTTTCCTCTACTGGAATTAAACTGCATAAAAGGGTCAGAAAAGGTAAGAGAGCGGCGTGTGATGGAGGAGGCGGGCGAAGGAGGGGGGGGGGGTTGTGCTCAGAATAAGCAATAATCACTTAGCACTGAGGCCCGCCGTGGGGCACCGGATTCCGACAGCCTACCGGGAAGGTGTAAAATGTCACCATTGACTCCTTATTGACAGACTAATGAAGGCTCGGCGTATGTACGGCATTATCCAGACAATATAATAAAGACTCGGCGTATGTACGGCATTATCCAGACAATATAATAAAGGCTCGGCGTATGTACGGCATTATCCAGACAATATAATAAAGGCTCGGCGTATGTACGGCATTATCCAGACAATATAATAAAGGCTCGGCGTATGTACGGCATTATCCAGACAATATAATAAAGACTCGGCGTATGTACGGCATTATCCAGACAATATAATAAAGACTCGGCGTATGTACGGCATTAGACACACACAATATAATAAAGACTCGGCGTATGTACGGCATTAGACACACACAATATAATAAAGGCTCGGCATATGTTCGGCGTTACACAGACAATATATTAAAGCAGGGATCTCAAACTGGCCGCCCTCCAGCTGTTGCGAAACTACAAGTCCTATGAGACATGGCAAGGCTGACCGTTACAAGCACGACTCCCACAGGCAGAGGCATGATGGGAATTTCACAACAGCTGGAGGACCGCCAGTTTGAGACCCCCTGTAATAAAGGCTCGGCGTATGTACGGCGTTACACAGACAATATAATAAAGGCTCGGCGTATGTACGGCGTTACACAGACAATATAATAAAGGCTCGGCGTATGTACGGCGTTACACAGACAATATAATAAAGGCTCGGCGTATGTACAGCGTTACACAGACAATATAATAAAGGCTCGGCGTATGTACGGCGTTACACAGACAATATAATAAAGGATCGGCGTATGTACGGTGTTACACAGACAATATAATAAAGGCTCGGCGTATGTACGGCGTTACACAGACAATATAATAAAGGCTCGGCGTATGTACGGCGTTACAGACAATATAATAAAGGCTCGGCGTATGTACGGCGTTACACAGACAATCACATTTCAGGAGGTAAATAAGAAGCCAAAAGCTGTTTAATAACATTTATGGTGGCCAGATAAAAACTTCCTTAGTTTGTACCGCTGATTTCGTTTCACACTTCTTTCCTGCCATCAAGCCAAAGAAAAGCACTTTCATTGGAACATGAGGTGGCAGATGGGTGGGGCTTAGCGCTGACTTTGGAAAAGTCAAGCCCTTTGTAGGAACTATATATGAATTAAGTAATTTTATCTAAATTATCATTAAAATTAGACTCAAGTATAACCACACGGTTTCACCATGAAATTTGATGGGGGTAACAAACATCACGTGGCTTCGTTACACTCCACATGGCTTTGTTGATAAACATCCCATGACTGATAAAAAAACAAGTTAGGTTTAGCGTTACAGTAAGGGTTAAAGGTCCCTTTCTGCATCCCAATGTCTATCATGTTCCCAGTTGGGGCACCCCAATGTCTATCAAATTCCCAGTTGGGGCGCCCCAATGTCTATCATCTTCCCAGTTGGGGTGCCACAATGTCTATCATGTTTCCAGTTGGACCGCCCCAATGTCTATCATGTTCCCAGTTGGGGCACCCCAAGGTCTATCATATTCTCAGTTGGGGCGCCCCAATGTCTCATCTTCCCAGTTGGGGCGCCCCAATGTCTATCATCTTCCCAGTTGGGGTGCCCCAATGTCTATCATGTTCCCAGTTGGACCGCCCCAATGTCTATCATGTTCCCAGTTGGGGCGCCCCAATGTCTATCATCTTCCCAATTGGGGCTCCCCAATGTCTATCATCTTCCCAGTTGGGGTGCCCCAATGTCTATCATGTTCCCAGTTGGGGCACCCCAATGTCTATCATATTCCCAGTTGGGGCGCCCCAATGGCTATTATCTTCCCAGTTGGACCGCCCCAATGTCTATCATGTTTCCAGTTGGACCGCCTAAATGTCTATCATGTTCCCAGTTGGGGCACCCCAATGTCTATCATCTTCCCAGTTGGGGCACCCCAATGTCTATCATCTTCCCAGTTGGGGCGCCCCAATGTCTATCATCTTCCCAGTTGGGGCGTCCCAATGTCTATCATCTTCCCAGTTGGGGCGTCCCAATGTCTATCATCTTCCCAGTTGGGGTGCCCCGAAGTCTATCATCTTCCCAGTTGGGGCGCCCCAATGTCTATCATGTTTCCAGTTGGGGCGCCCCAATGTCTATCATGTTTCCAGTTGGGGCACCCCAATGTCTATCATCTTCCCAGTTGGGGCGCCCCAATGTCTATCAGGTTCCCAGTTGGGGCACCCCAATGTCTATCAGGTTCCCAGTTGGGGCACCCCAATGTCTATCATGTTCCCAGTTGGGGCGCCCCAATGTCTATCATCTTCCCAGTTGGGGTGCCCCAATGTCTATCATCTTCCCAGTTGGGGCGTCCCAATGTCTATCATCTTGCCAGTTGGGGCGTCCCAATGTCTATCATCTTCCCAGTTGGGGTGCCCCGAAGTCTATCATCTTCCCAGTTGGGGCGCCCCAATGTCTATCATGTTTCCAGTTGGGGCGCCCCAATGTCTATCATGTTTCCAGTTGGGGCACCCCAATGTCTATCATCTTCCCAGTTGGGGCGCCCCAATGTCTATCAGGTTCCCAGTTGGGGCACCCCAATGTCTATCAGGTTCCCAGTTGGGGCACCCCAATGTCTATCATGTTCCCAGTTGGGGCGCCCCAATGTCTATCATCTTCCCAGTTGGGTGCCCCAATGTCTATCATGTTCCCAGTTGGGGCGCCCCAATGTCTGTCTATCATCTTCCCAGCTGGGGTGCCCCAATGTCTATCATGTTCCCAGTTGGGGCGCCCCAATGTCTATCATGTTCCCAGTTGGACCGCCCCAATGTCTATCATGTTCCCAGTCGGGGCACCGCAATGTCTATCATGTTCCCAGTTGGGTGCCCCAATGTCTATCATCTTCCCAGTTGGGGCGCCCCAATGTCTATCATCTTCCCAGTTGGGGCGCCCCAATGTCTATCATCTTCCCAGTTGGGGCACACCAATCTCTATCATGTTCTCAGTTGAGGCACCCCAATCTCTATGATGTTCCCAGTTAAGGTGCCCCAATGTCTATCATGTTGCCAGTTTTGGCACCCCAATGTATCATGTTCCCAGTTCCCAGTTTTTCAACTTCCAAAAACCTAAAGGAGTCATTAAAAGCCCATTGCACCCTTAAAAAAAACATCCCCTCAAAACATTCCCCATTTCCTAAACACGTTGCCAAAATATTTAAACTTTCCATCACACAGGGGCAAATAGAGGGGGGGGGGGGGTTCAACTCCAATTTTTAAAGGTGATGGCTAGCCCCCTGTTGAAGCCCCACTGATGTAAGCATTTTTACAAAACTCCTTCCCAGGTTGGCGGCATGCTTGGCCAATGATGGAGAAACGGGAACTTCCCGCTTCACTGGAAATCTGCCGGCATGGAAATGAGCGCGCATGGAAGAGCGGTTTGTGCAAGACGCCTGACACTCCAGGTGACAAGACGCAGCGAGGCAATTGGATGGGGGTGGGGGAGATTTTCTGCACGTTTTACGCCACTTATACAAAAGGTCACCCGACGCACATTCATCGGGGCACCCCAATGTCTATCATATTCCCAGTTGGGGCGCCCCAATGGCTATTATCTTCCCAGTTGGACCGCCCCAATGTCTATCATGTTTCCAGTTGGACCGCCTAAATGTCTATCATGTTCCCAGTTGGGGCACCCCAATGTCTATCATCTTCCCAGTTGGGGCACCCCAATGTCTATCATCTTCCCAGTTGGGGCGTCCCAATGTCTATCATCTTCCCAGTTGGGGCACACCAATGTCTATCATCTTCCCAGTTGGGGCACACCAATGTCTATCATCTTCCCAGTTGGGGCGCCCCAATGTCTATCATCTTCCCAGTTGGGGCGCCCCAATGTCTATCATCTTCCCAGTTGGGGTGCCCGAATGTCTATCATCTTCCCAGTTGGGGTGCCCCAATGTCTATCATGTTCCCAGTTGGGGCGCCCCCATGTCTATCCTGTTCCCAGTTGGGGCGCCCCCATGTCTATCCTGTTCCCAGTTGGGGCGCCCCCATGTCTATCCTGTTCCCAGTTGGGGCGCCTCAATGTCTATCATGTTCCCAGTTGGGGCACCCCAATCTCTATCATGTTCTTAGTTGAGGCACCCCAATCTCTATCATGTTCTCAGTTGAGGCACCCCAATCTCTATGATGTTCCCAGTTAAGGTGCCCCAATGTCTATCATGTTGCCAGTTTTGGCACCCCAATGTATCATGTTCCCAGTTCCCAGTTTTTCAACTTCCAAAAACCTAAAGGAGTCATTAAAAGCCCATTGCACCCTTAAAAAAAACATCCCCTCAAAACATTCCCCATTTCCTAAACACGTTGCCAAAATATTTAAACTTTCCATCACACAGGGGCAAATAGAGGGGGGGGGGGGGGGGGGGGGTTCAACTCCAATTTTTAAAGGTGATGGCTAGCCCCCTGTTGAAGCCCCACTGATGTAAACATTTTTACAAAACTCCTTCCCAGGTTGGCGGCATGCTTGGCCAATGATGGAGAAACGGGAACTTCCCGCTTCACTGGAAATCTGCCGGCATGGAAATGAGCGCGCACGGAAGAGCGGTTTGTGCAAGACGCCTGACACTCCAGGTGACAAGACGCAGCGAGGCAATTGGATGGGGGTGGGGGAGATTTTCTGCACGTTTTACGCCACTTATACAAAAGGTCACCCGACGCACATTCATCTCCGGCGCAGGAGAGGGGATGTCACCGCCGCCATCCATTAGACGACGCCTGTCACCACCATCTTTTACGAACGCCGCTGAACTAAACGGCAAAGCCACTTGACATTACAGGCGCGGTGCCTCTTCGCCGGCTGTCAGGCTGATTTCACGGCGGAGTTATGGGAACGTTGGCGGAGAGCCATTTGCTTGGAGGGGGGGGGGATTAGAGCGTTCGATCGGTCGGTGCTGCCACCCCGCAAGGGTTATTTTTAATCTATTAATCGGGTCGCTGGACAATGACAGTGGTACCGTCCGGCACCTGCTATTTTTCCTACTGGCCGCCAAGTGGGCGCGCAGCGCTGACCCACAAGATGTCAAGAGTGACCTGGAAATCCTGATGATCAGACGGGGCTCATTCTCTATGGGGCCAATCGGTGAACTTATTTGCGTCAGCCATCCGTGACCGAACCGATGAGAGAGTCGGCAATCTATCTGCAGTCCACATGACAGGTGCCCTTTAATTGGCTGCGTCACCAACCATCGTACCACCTTTCTTAACCACTTGCCGACTGCAATACCTAAAATACACGTTGCGGTTTGCAAGTGGTTTGCGGTTGAAGATATCGCCCATAACGCCCGTATCGTTTTTTTTTCTGCAGACGGCCGGCTTTCTCAGGAGCCCCTGGAACGGTTTCAGAAGCTGCGGGAGGGGATAAAATGTTGTTAGTCTTTTTTTGTTTATAGCAACATCAAAAAAAAACATCAAATACCACCAAAAGAAAGCTCTGCTTGTGGGAAAAAATGATATAAATGTTATTTGGGTACAGTGTTGCAATTGTCAGTTAAAGTAATGCAGTGCTGTATAGCAAAAAGTGGCCTGGTCATGAAGGGGGGGGGGGGGGGGTTAATCTTCTGGAGGTCAAGTGGATAATATCTATGTTGTAGAGATGGGGAGAGTGGGAGTGGTCGAGTATTTTAGTCAACAAAAATTTTTTAGGCAGGGCTGACACCACATAACAGATGCATGTCTAGTAGGTGGGCAGGTGTTCCGGTCTACTCGCAGGATCTGTAGGAGGGACAAATCCCAGCCAATGAACAACATTTTTGAAATGTACCCACATTGAAGAGACCCCGCCTCCTAACCGTCCATGTCCCAGAAGATTCTAGGAGTTTTTTATTTCCCTCCACTGTACAGACATCCAAATGCCCAGAGACTGCTGCCTGGTGCCGCCCTCTTGGATGTGATGTCAGCAGACTCAGTGATGTCACCATTTCCGGTCACTCCTCCCCCAGCAGCTACATAAAAAGGTTACGTAGGGGAGGTGATGGGAGAGACAGAGGAGCTGGGCCTGCACTTACAGTAATTAGACACTCCCAGAAGAGGAGATGACATACAAGGTGGGAGGGGCCAGAAGAGCTGGCCCAGCACAGACAGTAATGAGACACTCCCAGAAGAGGAGACAACAGGCAAAGTGGGAGGGGCAAAATAGCTGGGCCAGCACTGACAGTAATTAGACACTCCCAGAAGAGGAGATGACATATAAGGTGGGGGGGGCAGAACAACTGGACCAGCATATACAGTGGGAGGGGGGGAAGAGAGCTGGGCCAGCACAGCCAGTAATTTGACAATATCAGGAGAGGAGATGACATACAAGGTGGGAGGGATGGAAGAGCTAGGCCAGCACAGACAGTAATTTGACAATATCAGGAGAGGAGATGACAAATAGAGGAGCAGAAGAGCTGGGCCAGCACAGACTGTAATTAGATACTCCCAGATTAGGAGATGACAAGCAAAGTGGGAGGGGCGATAGAGCTGGGCCAGCACAGATTAATTAGACACTCTCAGGAGAGGCGGAGACATGCAAGGTGGGAGGGGCTGTTCCATGGAATTAACCCTTTCTGCAATGTCAGTTCTCTAGGAAATTTGAGGGGAACATTGCAAGTCAGTAAGCTGGTCTTTGGAGGGTTTCCAATTGTTTTTAACTCGACAACATCTAGAAGAGGAGTGAGTATTGAATACAATAATAACAATATGGAACAGCAAAAAAATAAAAAAAATAAATAAAAGTTTTGAATTACATTGTGGACTCAGTGAATAATAAGCCACGGGTTTCCTTCTTCTATAATGCGGCGTAAAGCGTGGGAAAACGCGCAGTTCAATCTTCCTTATTGAACGTTATAAATATTAATGTCCCCGGTCCCTCATTACAAAACACCGCCAGCCGCGCTGACCGCGCACACAAATCTGCTGAGAAGCTGCAATAGAGCAGAAAAGAAATTATTAGTATTATTAATGTCGATAAATAAAAGCGGGGGCCTCGTTTACAGCGAGACGCCTGAACCCCTCCCCTCCCCCATCACATCTGCATATCAAACAGACGCCAGCGCGCCTTTCTTCAAAACACGCCGAATCCTCCATCTCTCGCCGAGCTTTTAGGTAAGCGCCGGGCGCCCATTTACATATTGCCGCCGCGTTCCATTTTCCTGCTAATGTGACCTATTTTATAACATGTCGCCGGCTGCGGGAGAAAAAAAAAAGACGGACGCAGTGCGGAGAAATGAAAAGAAGCAAAAATGATACAAATTTAAATACGGTATATAAAAAAAAAAAAATAGTATTGGTGTCAATGGGTGCAATGATAACCCCCAATATTGGTGTCATTACTATCACCCCTCCATTGGTGGTCAGTGTCAGCTTATCTTAAAAAGAATACATTTTCCATGTAAAGTGACAATTTGTCATTTATCGTTAATCGTCCTGCAGGCACGATGGGCACAGCTCTAGTCACTTTCTGATATTTATCAGATTTCTTTAATGGAATTATCCAGGGAAATCTCACTCACCCAAATCCCCCCAACGTCTCTAGCAGTGACATGTGACATGGCAGAAATCTCTAGAGCAGTTATCATCTGTAACATGGCAGTAGTCTCTAGCGGTCCCCTGAGATGTGGCAGCAGTCTCTAGCAGTCACCTGTGACATTGCACAAGTCTCCAGACCAGGGCGTATAGAGTCCAGTGCCCCCCATGTCATGTGACCTCTGAGGAAGAACTCTACACCAGCGGGTATAGGGCCCGGTATACCCCATGTCATGTGACCTCTGAGGAAGAACTCTAGACAAGTGGGTATAGAGCCCAGTGTCCCCCATGTCATGTGACCTCTGAGGAAGAACTCTAGACCAGCGGGTATAGAGCCCAGTGCCCCCCTTGTCATGTGACCTCTGAGGAAGAACTCTAGACCAGCGGGTATAGAGCCCAGTGTCCCCCATGTCATGTGACCTCTGAGGAAGAACTCTAGACCAGCGGGTATAGAGCCCAGTGCCCCCTTGTCATGTGACCTCTGAGGAAGAACTCTAGACCAGCGGGTATAGAGCCCAGTGTCCCCCATGTCATGTGACCTCTGAGGAAGAACTCTAGACCAGCGGGTATAGAGCCCAGTGCCCCCTTGTCATGTGACCTATGAGGAAGAACTCTAGACCAGAGGGTATAGAGCCCAGTGTCCCCCATGTCATGTGACCTCTGAGGAAGAACTCTAGACCAGCGGGTATAGAGCCCAGTGTCCCCCATGTCATGTGACCTCTGAGGAAGAACTCTAGACCAGCGGGTATAGAGCCCAGTGTCCCCCATGTCATGTGACCTCTGAGGAAGAACTCTACACCAGCGGGTATAGGGCCTGGTATACCCCATGTCATGTGACCTCTGAGGAAGAACTCTAGACCAGCGGGTATAGAGCCCAGTGCCCCCCTTGTCATGTGACCTCTGAGGAAGAACTCTAGACCAGTAAGTATAGAGCCCAGTGTCCCCCTTGTCATGTGACCTCTGAGAAGGAACTCTAGACCAGCGGGTATAGAGCCCAATGTCCCCCTTGTCCTGTGACCTCTGAGGAAGAACTCTAGACCAGCGGGTATAGAGCCCAGTGCCCCCTTGTCATGTGACCTCTGAGGAAGAACTCTAGACCAGTGGGTATAGAGCCCAGTGCCCCCCTTGTCATGTGACCTCTGAGGAAGAACTCTAGACCAGCGGGTATAGAGCCCAGTGTCCCCTTGTCATGTGACCTCTGAGGAAGAACTCTAGACCAGCGGGTATAGAGCCCAGTGTCCCCCATGTCATGTGACCTCTGAGGAAGAACTCTAGACCAGCGGGTATAGAGCTCAGTGTCCCCCATGTCATGTGACCTCTGAGGAAGAACTCAGTGTTCCCCCATGTCATGTGACCTCTGAGGAAGAACTCTAGACCAGCGGGTATAGAGCCCAGTGTCCCCCTCATCATGTGACCTCTGAGGAAGAACTCTAGACCAGCGGGTATAGAGCCCAGTGCCCCCCTTGTCATGTGACCTCTGAGGAAGAACTCCGTGTTCCCCCATGTCATGTGACCTCTGAGGAAGAACTCTAGACCAGCGGGTATAGAGCCCAGTGTCCCCCTCATCATGTGACCTCTGAGGAAGAACTCTAGACCAGCGGGTATAGAGCCCAGTGTCCCCCATGTCATGTGACCTCTGAGGAAGAACTCTAGACCAGCGGGTATAGAGCTCAGTGTCCCCCATGTCATGTGACCTCTGAGGAAGAACTCTAGACCAGCGGGTATAGAGCTCAGTGTCCCCCATGTCATGTGACCTCTGAGGAAGAACTCAGTGTTCCCCCATGTCATGTGACCTCTGAGGAAGAACTCTAGACCAGCGGGTATAGAGCCCAGTGTCCCCCTCATCATGTGACCTCTGAGGAAGAACTCTAGACCAGCGGGTATAGAGCCCAGTGTCCCCCATATCATGTGACCTCTGAGGAAGAACTCAGTGTTCCCCCATGTCATGTGACCTCTGAGGAAGAACTCTAGACCAGCGGGTATAGAGCCCAGTGTCCCCCTCATCATGTGACCTCTGAGGAAGAACTCTAGACCAGCGGGTATAGAGCTCAGTGTCCCCCATGTCATGTGACCTCTGAGGAAGAACTCAGTGTTCCCCCATGTCATGTGACCTCTGAGGAAGAACTCTAGACCAGCGGGTATAGAGCCCAGTGTCCCCCTCATCATGTGACCTCTGAGGAAGAACTCTAGACCAGCGGGTATAGAGCCCAGTGTCCCCCATGTCATGTGACCTCTGAGGAAGAACTCTAGATCAGCGGGTATAGAGCTCAGTGTCCCCATGTCATGTGACCTCTGAGGAAGAACTCTAGACCAGCGGGTATAGAGCCCAGTGTCCCCCTCATCATGTGACCTCTGAGGACGAACTCTAGACCAGCGGGTATAGAGCCCAGTGACCCCCATGTCATGTGACCTCTGAGGAAGAACTCTAGATCAGCGGGTATAGAGCTCAGTGTCCCCCATGTCATGTGACCTCTGAGGAAGAACTCTAGACCAGCGGGTATAGAGCCCAGTGTCCCCCATGTCATGTGACCTCTGAGGAAGAACTCTAGACCAGTGGGTATAGAGCCCAGTGTCCCCCATGTCATGTGACCTCTGAGGAAGAACTCTAGACCAGCGGGTATAGAGCCCAGTGTCCCCATGTCATGTGAACTCTGAGGAAGAACTCTAGACCAGCGGGTATAGAGCTCAGTGTCCCCATGTCATGTGACCTCTGAGGAAGAACTCTAGACCAGCGGGTATAGAGCCCAGTGTCCCCCATGTCATGTGACCTCTGAGGAAGAACTCTAGACCAGCGGGTATAGAGCCCAGTGTCCCCCATGTCATGTGACCTCTGAGGAAGAACTCTAGACCAGCGGGTATAGAGCCCAGTGTCCCCCATGTCATGTGACCTCTGAGGAAGAACTCTAGACCAGCGGGTATAGAGCCCAGTGTCCCCATGTCATGTGACCTCTGAGGAAGAACTCTAGACCAGTGGGTATAGAGCCCAGTGCCCCCCTTGTCATGTGACCTCTAAGGAAGAACTCAGTGTCCCCCTTGTCATGTGACCTCTGAGGAAGGACTCTAGACCTCTGAGGAAGAACTCGGTATTCCCCCATGTCATGTGACCTCTGAGGAAGAACTCGGTGTTCCCCCATGTCATGTGACCTCTGAGGAAGAACTCTAGACCAGTGGGCATAGAGCCCAGTTTCCCCCATGTCATGGTACCTCTGAGGAAGAACTCTAGACTAGCGGGTATAGAGTCCAGTGTCCCCATGTCATGTGACCTCTGAGGAAGAACTCTAGACCAGTGGGCATAGAGCCCAGTTTCCCCCATGTCATGGTACCTCTGAGGAAGAACTCTAGACTAGCGGGTATAGAGTCCAGTGTCCCCATGTCATGTGACTTCTGAGGAAAAAGACCCAAAGGTTGGTGAGATAACCCGGCACCATTACTTCAACAAATTTATATCAGACATTTATTCCGTTACCTAAAATTCCCCCAACCAGACTGGAAGAAGGACATCTCTGTCACAAGGATGACCTGTCAATCAGATGTCACAAAACGGTGACCGGTGACCCATCCGCATGAGGGATTGATCCAAGGCTGGAGAGCCAAAGAGACAACCAGGAGAACCTTTCTGTAGAACTTTCCTCCCGTATGGGTTAAGTGTGACTTTGATCCCGGTCAGGATATTCTCTGCTTTCTGCATCATGTGTCAAAGAAAAGGACAGAAATCTTCTCCCCACACTGACAGCAAACAGACGTCCTCTAAATCATTGACGCTCCGTGAAGGAAGTCAATCAATCCTCTCCTGCATAATCTTCTCAGCAATGTCAATGTGACATTTTTTTGTGAAATGAAATGCGGAATGATGTTCGGTATTCTTGGTAGCAGCATACTTATATATATATATATATACACATACATACAGGGGAAGAATGGGGCTGTGGGTCAGGGGGGCATTTGCCCCCAAGGGTCAGAACTAATGAAATATGGTTGGGTTGGTGGCCCTAGGTGGAGATGCTTCACCATTTCAACATTGGTCCAAGTAGGACCTGCAATCAGTGATGCAAGCTGAGCGTTGTATGCCTACCTGCTCCCCGTTCAGACCTGTGATCACGTGGCTTGGCAGAGGGAAGCCTTCCAACGCCAACTGCCTTTCCAGCCCCCTGGGATGCCCCCTGACCAAATGCCAGGGGCATTAAAAGGAAGGTGATGCTGGAAAATAAATCTGTCCCATGAAAGGGCCATTTTGGCTGCGTTTGCTTCCCAGGCCAAAGATTCCCAATTCCTAATAGTAACTAGCCTCCAAGATGGCGCACCACATGTGTAGGGATTAGAGGAATTGTCATACTTTGTTATTGCTTATTATTATAGGGACAAAAGGGAGGTGAGGGGGTGCAACACCTTTTTAACAGCCATGGTTTTAGAATGAGGGGATGCAATGCCATTTTTAGGACTATGGTTTTGGGATGGGTAGGGGGGTGCAACATCTTATTACTAGCCATGACAATGGAATGTGGGGATGCTATACCGTTTTAAGGGCCATGGCTTTTTTGATGGGGGAGGGGGGGGGGGGGTGAGAGACCATGTTAATGGCCATAGTTTTGGAATGAGGGATGCAACACCTTATTATTGGCCATGGTTTTGGAATGGGGGGATGCGACACCTTATTATTGGCCATGGTTTTGGAATGGGGGGATGCGACGCCTTATTATTGGCCATGGTTTTGGAATGGGGGGATGCGACACCTTATTATTGGCCATGGTTTCATGGCCATGGTTTTGGAATGGGGGGATGCGACACCTTATTATTGGCCATGGTTTTGGAATGGGGGGGATGCAACACCTTATTAATGGTCATGATTTTGGAATGGGGGGGGGGGGATGAAACACCTTACCAATGGCCATGGTTTTGGAAAGTGTGTGCAACACCATATTATTGGCCATGGTTTTGGAAAGGGGGAATGCAACACCTTAATATTGGTAATGGCTTCAGAATGGAGGATTGCAACACCATAGTAATGGCCATGGTTTTGGAATGGGGGGATGTAATACCTTATAAAAGGACCGTGGTTTTGGGATGGGGGACGCAAAACCTTATTAATGGCCATGGTTTTGTATTGGGGTGAATGAAAGAACATATTAATGGCCATGGTATTGGAAATGGGGGATGCAACGTCTTTTAAAAGGCCATGGTTTTTGAATGATGGGATGCAATACCTTATTAATGGCCATGATTTTGGAATTGCAACACTGTTTTAATTGCCATCATTTTGAAATAGGGGGGACACGGCTCTCCAAATTAATGACCATGGTTTTGGAATTTGAGGTCTATCAAGTTGATGTACAGTTGTGCTCATAAGTTTACATTCTTGGCCATTTTTCAGAGAATATGAATGACAGCACAAAAAACTTGTCTTTCCCCTCATGTTTAGTGTTTGGCTGAAGCCATTTATTATCAATCAACTGTGTGTACTCTTTTTATATCATAATGGCAACAGAAACTACCCAAATGATCCTGATCAAAAGTTTACATACCCCAATGATTTTGGCCTGATAACATGCACACAAGGTGACACAAAGGGGTTTGATAGCTATTAAAGGGAACCATCCTCACCTGTGATCTGTTTGCTTGTAATTAGTGGGTGTATAAAAGGTCAATGAGTTTCTGGACTCCTGACAGACCCTTGCATCTTTCATCCAGTGCTGCACGGACGTTTCTGGATTCTGAGTCATGTGGGAAAGCAAAAGAATTGTCAAAGGATCGGCGGGAAAAGGTAGTTAAACTGTATAAAACAGGAAAGGGATATAAAAAGATATCCAAAGAATTAAGAATGCCAATCAGCAGAGTTCAAACTCTAATAAAGAAGTGGAAAATGAGGGGTTCTGTTGAAATCAAACCACGGTCAGGTAGACCAACTAGTATTTCAGCCACAACTGCCAGGAAAAATTGTTCGGGATGCAAAGAAAACACACAAATAACTTCAGGTGAAATACAGGACTCTCTGAAAACATGTGGTGTGGCTGTTTGGCCATGAAGTGGTGATCCCCATCTACTTGCTGTTCCCTTAAGGCCCCTTTCACACTGGGGCGGTGGGGGTGTCGACAGTAAAGCAGCGCTATATTAAAAATAGCGCCTGTATTGCGCCTGAAAAAAGCGGCTCCTTTCACTCCAGTGTGAGGGCTTTCACACTGGAGCGGTACACTAGCAGGACAGTAAAAAAAAAAAGTCCTGCTAGCAGCATCTTTGGAGCAGTGAAGGAGCCGTGTATTCACCGCTCCTACTCATTGAAATCAATGGGGCAGCGCAGCTATACCGCCGGCAAAGCGCCGCTGCAGCGGTGCTTTGAACCCTTTTTTGTCCGCTAGAGGAATTTGCAGGGAAGTTGTGGTTTACACAAACTCAGTGCTGAGAAAATCATTCTACTTTTTAGTGAATTTTTTTTTAAACCATAACCAATGTGACAATTTGATACGTTTTTACAAGAGGAGTGGGTAAGGCAATCGCAGACAAAACGAGGAATACGGTTTATACGGGTGAGAACGATAATGTTTACATTGAACCAACTTGTGGAATGTCCCTCAGAGGTGGATCTGCACGCCCTTCTGATTGATAGGACTCTGTATACACAGAGATGTCGATGTAGGGTGCAGTGTTTACGTTGCTGTTTCACACTCTTTACATGCGTGACATGCCCAGTGTGGGAGGCAGAAGAGCGGACAAACAAATCGGGAATCGAGGTGTGCGCGCTACCGAACCTCACCCAACAACATCACCCACGTAGAAAGGGTGGAGACATTGTTTTCATACAGGGATCAGAAAACAATGGCCGTTTACTGGCTGGTGATCGGGGCTGGCTCCCTGCAGTAATTAAAAACCTGCTAAAACAATGGATCCGTTTCAGGAAAAGCCGCGAAGGAGAACGTCCTGTACGGTGAAGAAGAGGTTTTCGTCATTTCAGTGGGAGAGCGAAAACCTCAAACATGTAAAACCAGAGCGCAGAACAATGAAAGAACAATAAATCACCGTGGGATAAAAGAGATGTCATATTGTAATTACTTGTCTACAAACAATGGAACATTATTACAGCAAAGCCGAGCCTGCGTTTTACCTGGGCGCTCGTTACAAGGGGGCCAGTCCACCAAATCCCAATCAAAAGACCAAATAAGAAGTCACTCATTACCAGAACCGGGGGCCATTTATTCACTAAAGCGCCGTGTATCAGGAACAACTGACAGTTGTTTTTTGGCATTTGTTATAGTGTAATCTTGTCATTTTATTATTATGTTATTAATGTAATATACACCCTGAGGGGAGAACACTTAGTTACTGAGTATCAGGAACAATTGTCACATTTTTTTTGTCATTTGCTACATTGTAACCATGTCATCATTTTCTGTAATTGCCGTTATTTACGTAATATAAACCCTATGGGGAGAACATTTGTTCAGTGTATCAGGAAGAATTGTCACTCCCCCCCCCCCCCCTCATTTGTTACGTTGTATTGACTGCATCATTTTATGTACTTGCGGTGAATAAAGTAGATGTGAGCCCCCACAGGATGACATGTAGCGCTCTGTGCAATATACAACATTTGTTACATCGTAATCATGTCATTTATGTAAATGTTATTATTAGAAGTAGACGCAAACCCTCATTGGGTGACATTTGGTCTTCCTTGTGTAATAAACAACTGCCACTTGCTACATTATAAAGATGTCAACAATTTATGTAACTGCTGTAGATGTGATCCCTCTATACACTGGGCATCAAACTTTTGTCAACCCCCCCCCCCCCCCCAACCCCCAATCCAGTTTTCACAGTTTTATCATCTTTGTCCCCATATCGGTGCTGCGATCTTTTGTGACCTCATTTAGTCACTTCTAATTTATATGCACCCCCTACAGCAACGGTCCCCAAACTGCGGCTCAGGGGCCGAATGTGGTCCTTTGCTTGTTTTTATATGGCCCTTAAGGCATTTTTTCTCCCACCAACCCCAATGATGGGGCACTATTCCTCCCACTGACCCCAATAATGGGAAACTGTTCTTTCCACTGACACCAAAGATGGGGCACTATTCCTCCCACAGACACCAATGATGGGGCACTATTCCTTCTACTGATATCAATGATGGGACACTATTCCTCCCACTGACCCCCAACAATGGGACACTGTTCCTCCCACTGACACCAATGATGTGGCACTATTCCTCCCTCTTTCCATTTATTTTGCATGAGATTATAGTGATCAGATTTGATTTTAGATGTCAGGATTATGATTAGACGGCCAGAACTCACCATTACAGGAGGCCGCTGAGGAAGGGGAACGTTTCGGATAATTCCATTGATCACAGCTGCAAGTGTTGTCCGCTCCTGAATACCCATCATCATTCAGAGACTTGTGGAGGAAAAAAAAGGGAGGAACAGACCACTATGTACAAAGAGAGAACATTTTAGTACAAAACAGAAAAAAGACAGACAGAGGCAGTGAGGGGAACGATCGTCCATTACCTGTCACCAAACAGAAGGCCGCCCAGATCCTCCTCCTCTACAGAGTCACTGATGTCGCTGGTTAACATGGCTGTATTCCTCGCTAGTAATGACTCCATCTGATCCTCCTCTGTAACATCTGAAATAAAAAAACAAAAACAACATGGTAAAAAAAAAAAAGAGTAAGACCCCGCATATGGAGGACTGAGGAAATCAAATGATACAATGAGGGACCACTTTATCTGGAAGGGATTTGAATCCCAGGGGAGGTGTCCATCGAGCGTTTCAGAACTGTATACTGAGCTATGACTAATACCAATATACACAGTGACGATTTCTCTGGATTTCTGGAGGAAAAGAAGCAGCAAATGAGGATTTGGAAAGGTGCAAAGCTGTTTAGGATGAATACATTGCAATGCCCCGGATATTCCAATGGAAAAAGTCCGATCGGATTATGTCGGAAAATCCGATCGTGTGTGGGCTCTAGCGGGCTTTATTCCGTCTGAATTTGCGACGGAAAAAATTTGAAAGCAGGATCTAAAATTTTCTGACAACAAAATCCGATCGGACTTTTTCCGATCGTATGTAGAGAATTCCGACGCACAAAGTGCCACGCATGCGCAGAAGAAATTTGGAGACGAAAGCTATTGGCTACTGGCCTCTACGTTGTCCCGTCGTACGTTTTCTACGTCACCTCGTTCGGAACGATCGGATTTTCCGGCAACTTTGGCCGATCGTGTGTGTGCTACACAAGTTTCGGACAAAATCCGTCGGAAAAAATCTGACGGATTTTGTGGTCGGAATGTCCGACTGTGTGTACGGGGCATTAGAGTTATGTTCTATCAGTGTTTCTCAACCTTTTTCAGTCAAGGCACCCTTTAACTACTTAACTGCTTTGCGACCGCCGGCTGTCAATGCGCAGCTCTCGTGGTGGGTTGGCGTCATATGATGCCCTCCCCTTCCCAGCCCTCCAGGGAGCGCGTGCCCGCCGTGTCACTGGGCACCCGATGCGCGTGCCCGGCGGCCGCGATGTCCGACGGGCACCCGCGATTGCCCGGTAACACAGCAGGACCGTGGATCTGTGTATGTAAACACACAGATCCACGGTCCTGTCAGAGGACAGGAGACCGATGGTGTGTTCTCAGTACAGTGAAACGCGGATCGGTCTCCTCCCCTTGTCAATCCCCCCCCCTACAGTTAGAATCACTCCCAGGGAACATATTAACCCTTTCAGCGCCTTCTAGTGTTAACCCCTTCCCTGCCAGTCACATTTATACAGTAATCAGTGCATTTTTATAGCATGGCTCGCTGTATAATTGTGAATGGTCCCAAAAATGTGTCAAAAGTGTCCGATATGTCCGCCGCAATATCGCAGTCACGATAAAAAATCGCAGATCGCCGTCATTACTAGTTAAAAAAAAAAAAATTATAAAAATGCTATAAATCTATCTTCTATTTTGTAGGCGCTATAACTTTTGTGCAAACCAATCAATATACGCTTATTGCGATTTTTGTTAACAAAAATATGTAGAAGAATACGTATCGGCCTAAACTGAGGAAAAAAAATAATTTTTTGGGGATATTTAATATAGCAAAAAGTAAAAAAAATATTGTTTTTTTTTTTAAACTTGTCGCTCTTCTTTTGTTTATAGCGCAAAAAATAAAAACCACAGAGGTGATCAAATACCACCAAAAGAAAGATCTATTTGTGGGGACAAAATTATAATAATTTCATCTGGGTACAGTGTTGTATGACCGCGTAATTGTCATTCAAAGTGCGACAGCACTGAAAGCTGAAAAAATGGCTTGGGCAGGAAGGGGGTGAAAATGCCCTGTATTGAGATGGTTAAAGTGGGGTTGCACACAAAAAAATGCAATATCATTAAAATTCCTAAAAAAAAATAAAAAAATAAAACATTTGGGAAAATGTATTTTTTAACTCGCCTCTAAATGGCTGTTGCTGGGGGGTCCCTCGTAGTCTGCCTACCTCAGTGCCCGGGCTGGTGACATCACTTCCCCTTGGCGCAAAAAGGGCTCAGCTCTGAACCCTCCCTCCTGTCAATCATCTGGGACACGTGACAGGTCCCAGATGACTGCGCGGCACAGTGGGTGCCCGGCTGTGAAGCCACAGCTGGGTGCCCACAGTTACAATGCCGGCACCGCCGAGCGGAGGGGGGGGGGGGACGACGACCGGGGCATCGATCCCCCGCATCGCTAGACCCTGGGACAGGTAAGTGTCCGATTATTAAAAGTGAGTAGCTGCGGTATTTGTAGCTGCTGACTTTTAATTTTCTCATTTCTTTTACTTTTTACTTTTTATTTTTACACTGTCCTTTCAAAAAAAAAAAAAAAAAAAAATTAAATGTTGGGTCACTTTTATAACTATATCAAGGAATGTAAACATCCCTTGTAATGGAAAAAAGCATGACAGGACCTCTTAAAAGGGAGATCTGGGGGATCAAAAAGACCTCACATCTCATATTTACACTTAAAGCGGTTCTGCACTCATTTCATTTAGTAAATCTCTTTGCCTTCCAAATCAGGCAAAGAGTACTAAATGAAATGTTTTTTTTTTTTTTTTTTTTTTACTTACCTTGTAATTGAAGACTTCCGGTCTTCTCCCTCTGCGGCGGCGGGCGGGGTCTTGCGTCGATCGTCGTCACGCCGCACTGTCTCCTGGGATCTGGTGTCATTGATCCCAGGAGTCAGTGCGGGCATCTTCCGAAAATCTCGCGAGATTTCGGCCACATCTTCCGAAATCTCCCGAGATTTCGGCCGCATCTGCCGAAATCTCGCGAGATCTCGGCAGATGAGCCGTTACTGCGCACGCGCGAGTAACGGCAGTGCATGCTGGGCCATCTAAAGTTCCTGTGGGTGTTTCACATGCCCACAGGCAAGATGGCCCCCAGCACTAAAGAAGAAGACGAGGAACTTCATCGGACGAAAACCGGCGGCGATCGAGATGGAAGATGGAACAGGTGAGTCCCCTAATAAAGGTAAGCACACTTTATATTACATCCTAAAAAAAAAATTTTTTTTTCAGAGTGCAGAACCGCTTTAACTGCAATAAAAAAATAAATAAATAAATGTCTTTAAAAAAAAAAAAAAAAATCCCCTTTAAGACCATTGGGCGGAAGTGACGTTTGACGTTGCTTCCATCATCCAAGCGGCGGGGGGGGGGGGGGGGGTGGCTGGGGGGGTTTTGGGGGCATCTTTCCCTCACTCGGCTTCATGTTTTAGAGGGGTGAGGACCCGCTACCGATGGCTCTGGTAGAAACAGATAACCACCGCTCCAGGACTCTCCTTCTAAGCGAATGCTCCTGCTCCTGTGTGGGAGCCCCAGGTGCTGGCTATTGGCACAGCAATTTGGAAATCAGGAAAAACTCCGGACAGCCGCACACCGGTAAATTAAAATTCAAAAGGGTTTATTTAAAGTGGAAGAACACCTTGAAAACAAAAACTTTAAAAAATGTTAATAACAATTTCAAATGAAAAAAAAAAAAAAAAAAAATTTATTTTTTACTTACCAGAAATGGCTGTTGCTAGGCAGATTGTCCTAATCTGCCTCCTCCAGCGCCGCGGTGATCTTCTCTCCTTCCGTCTTCTATGGAATGGGGCGCAGTGTGTTATGGGAACTGTGTCCCACAACACATTGCGTTCCCCATTCACAAATCCCACTCGCACATGCGCAGTAGGCCGCGCGAAGCCGTTTTCCCTCACTGAGGATGGCGGCGCTGTATCCGGAACGCCGAGGGACATCTCGGCCTCCACGAACAGCATCGCGGGCACCCTGGGAGGGTAAGTGTACTTATTAAAAGTCAGCAGCGACTTTTTTTTTAGCTGCTGACTTTTAAAATTTTTTTTTTTTAAGCTGACACACCGCTTTAAAAGCAAAAAATCACTTCAATCCAGAACACGACAAAAGGGGGGTACAGAGTTGACGCGTTTCGCACTACATCTAGTGCTTACTCATAGATGGCTCTGGTAAGTGGCGGAGATGACCAAAGCATGTTGGGGCCTCCCGCCCCAGATATAAGTGATCGCCCCTGATATTTGATCTTGTAGCGAATCCGCCGCGGAGACCACTTTTATCAGAAAGAGGACCGTCCGCCGCTTAAGAATATACCGCAGCTATCTGCTGCCATAACCCCGGTATTCTACGCCAAAGTACCGATGTACAACGACGGCGGGCGGTCCAGAAGTAGTTAGAATTACGGACAGTCCCGAGGTACCCCATTCTTTTTTTTTTTTTATTTAATCTTTATTTTCAAAGGTTATAGTACAAAACAAATCCTATTGGGCATACCCAGGCTCACCAACATACATATATACAGAAACAACCTAAGCACTTTATCTAGTACCACTGCAACAGTATACTTCTCTACCTGGTCAACTGATTTTAGTAGTTGATTGCCTTTGTTCTGCCTTTACACGGAAACTCTGTATATATGCACAAGATGAAGTCGCCACCAATGGCGTCCACTCAAACAATAAACATGGCCACTCAACTGCTGTTGCATGCTTGTGTCACCATCTTTGGTGCAGCCTTTGGACCCTCTGACCTCCATCCCACATCTACGGCTAGATCTAGTTATCAGCTATCTGAGGGTATAAACCTTCTGGCTCTGTTCTGGAGCGTTGACCGTTCTGGAGTAATGGCAAATGCCCTTTTTGACCTTTAATTAACACAACTGTGAGGGCAAAACCCAACCATCCATGGTGGAAGAGCTTTGATAAAGTTCCTCAAGAAATAACAGAAGATGCCATTTGCTGTAAATTCAGCCCTTCAGCCTAACTGCACTGAAAAAAAAAAAAGGCATATAGTTTGATAAAGAGACAAAACTGGGCACAGATTCCATGTTGGTCCTCTGAGTTCAGGTACAGCAGCAAGGCGTCTCTTGAAAAGACGCATTGGCAGCTACAGATGACAGATGTGACATACCGTCATGTGACACATACATCTACTCACTGAGAGTTTTCCTCCAGAGTTCCCAGGTATAATGAGCGCAGCTGTCAGTTGCCGCAGCAAAGCGATGATTTCCCCGCCATTCCTGGGCCTCCAGAGCGGAGCAGGTGTGGACCCGTCTGCTCGCACAAACACAAAACGCCATTTTCTTCCTCCGACAGGATTAATCTTCAGCTGACGGTGGAGCCCGGGGCTTCAGGAACAGACAAGACATCCTCATCCTCTCCTGGAAAAAGAAAAAAGGGCTGACATATCGATGAAAGTGATATTTGCCGCAAGCCCTCCGCCATTTGGAGGGAGACAAGATAATCTGTCCTGAGATGATAGATGAAATGAGATTTACAGGGAGGGAGAGAGAACGTGTCTCTATGACACCAACTCACCTTCAGGAAAAGGCCATGAATGCAAAAACCAAACAGCGGCCAGGACCACGAGAGGAGCCCGTCCTGTATTACCAACGCCCCTAAATATTTTATAGGATTTCACATGCAGTTCTATCCTCCTAAGATATCCTGCTCTCTAAACTCCTTGTAACCTCCTCCCATGTTTCCCTCCATGACTTCTCCAGAGCCTCTATCATCCTCTGAAACTCTCTACCCCAATCTGTCAGAATATCTTCTACTCAGTCAACCTTTAAGAGATCCTTGACAGCCCGTCTCTTCAGGGAAGCCTATCCTGCCTCCACTTAACAACTGATCTTTTACTTTCTCCATCATCTCATCCTCCACAAAAGTTACAATGTTGCAGCCTCTCACCTTGTGACTCCCTACAGAGTTACAATGTTGCAGCCTCTCACCTTGTGACTCGCTACAAAGTTACAATGCTGCAGCCTCTCACCTTGTGACTCTATACAAAGTTACAATGTCGCAGCCTCTCACCTTGTGACTCTATACAAAGTTACAATGTTGCAGCCTCTCACCTTGTGACTCTCTACAAAGTTACAATGTTGCAGCCTCTCACCTTGTGACTCTCTACAAAGTTACAATGTTGCAGCCTCTCACCTTGTGACTCTACAAAGTTACAATGTTGCAGCCTCTCACCTTGTGACTCACTACAAAGTTACAATGTTGCAGCCTCTCACCTTGTGACTCCCTACAAAGTTACAATGTTGCAGCCTCTCACCTTGTGACTCACTACAAAGTTACAATGTTGCAGCCTCTCACCTTGTGACTCTCTACAATGTTACAATGTTGCAGCCTCTCACCTTGTGACTCCCTACAAAGTTACAATGTTGCAGCCTCTCACCTTCTGACTCTCTACAAAGTTACAATGTTGCAGCCTCTCACCTTCTGACTCTCTACAAAGTTACAATGTTGCAGCCTCTCACCTTGTGACTCTCTACAAAGTTACAATGTTGCAGGCTCTCACCTTGTGACTCTCTACAATGTTACAATGTTGCAGCCTCTCACCTTGTGACTCCCTACAAAGTTACAATGTTGCAGCCTCTCACCTTGTGACTCTCTACAAAGTTACAATGTTGCAGGCTCTCACCTTGTGACTCTCTACAAAGTTACAATGTTGCAGGCTCTCACCTTGTGACTCTCTACAATGTTACAATGTTGCAGCCTCTCACCTTGTGACTCCCTACAAAGTTACAATGTTGCAGCCTCTCACCTTGTGACTCTCTACAAAGTTACAATGTTGCAGGCTCTCACCTTGTGACTCTCTACAATGTTACAATGTTGCAGCCTCTCACCTTGTGACTCTCTACAAAGTTACAATGTTGCAGGCTCTCACCTTGTGACTCTCTACAATGTTACAATGTTGCAGCCTCTCACTTTGTGACTCTCTACAAAGTTACAATCAGGGCTGGTGCTAGACTATTTTGCACCCTAGGCAAGACCAGCTACTTGCGCCCCCCCCCCCCCCCAAAAAAAAAAAAAACAACACTGAATGGCTTTGTGCAGTGTCATTAAATAATAGCACAATACACTCTTTGACCACAGTGTGTATTATGTGAAAATCTGTCAGTGCACTTTAATTATTTCACTGTGTGCCATTATAAAAAATATATTAGTGGCGAAACACCAGGGCCCGATTGAAAGTGCGACCCTGGCCATTCGGCCTGGATTAAGAGCATCATAGGCCTGGTGCTGAGGATTTTGGTGGGCTCTGGATTATGAAGCCCCTTGTCCTGTATGCTACATTAAAATGTTCTCTACAGCCCCGCCTTAACCACCACTTGTGCCTAGGCACTCCTTCCATCACCACCCCCTGCACCTGGGACCCCTTTCCTTATTATCTACTGTGCCTGCAGCCTCCCTTGCCTTACCACCCACTGCACCTACAGCCCTCTTCCCTCGCCACCTACCATGCCTGTAGCCCCCCTTTATTTCAGAAATACTACAGGAGATGGTCAGAGACTGCAAAACATACTACAGGAGAGGGTCTGAGACGGCAGACATGATACAAGAGATGGTCAGAGTCTGCAGACATGGTACGTGAGATGGTCAGAGACTGCAGACATGGTACCTGAGATGGTCAGAGACTGCAGACATGGTCCATGAGAGGGTCAGAGACTGCAGACATGGTACATGAGAGGGTCAGAGACTGCAGACATGGTACATGAGAGGGTCAGAGACTGCAGACATGGTCCATGAGAGGGTCAGAGACTGCAGACATGGTACATGAGAGGGTCAGAGACTGCAGACATGGTACATGAGAGGGTCAGAGACTGCAGACATGGTACATGAGAGGGTCAGAGACTGCAGACATGGTCCATGAGAGGGTCAGAGACTGCAGACATGGTACATGAGATGGTCAGAGACTGCGGAAATAGTACAAGTGTGTCCTAGGCTAGCAGTGACCAGTGTGGAAAAACATCGATCGCTGCATTATGTGTGAACAGGAGTTTACAAAATATAACAACGTGCCAACAAAAACTTTACTAACAGTCATTTCTCAAGCACAGGAGGACAGTAAATGGTTAACAGGTCTGTGAAGCTCCCAGCCTGACCAGCTAATTCCTTCAAAGATAACAAGGAAAAGGTCAAAGAATCATGGATGGGACTCTGGCACATTATATAGCTATAGAAACATCCGAAGTTGCAGTGTCTTGCAGAAGTCTAATCCGCATTCTCCTGTCCTGTGTTCAGTGTAAATAAAACCAGAGATAAGATGCAGTGTGAGAAGACGGAGGGGAAGTCATCCCTCTATCAGTGCCTATTCTACACACAGCACGGGAGAAGGAGAACACACTCATACATTTCTGCAGCCAGCATTGTGACATCTCATACCTTCTTCATACTATATTCATATGTCGGCTCCTCTCCATCCCGCCCAGCTCTGGTCCCTAGCATCTCTTCTGGTCAAATGTGGCGGTCTGGACAATCTGATTGGCTAAGGATGTAGTGGGAGGCGGAGCAACTTAGCAGTCACGCCCTCCCACTCAGAAGAGCAGCGCTATTGGCTGCCTGCCCTATTACACACAGACTTCCTTCTCCCTCCAGCATGTGAAAGACGATGGGAGGGAGAGGGGAGAAGCTGCACGCAGCACTGCAAGGCTACCATCTGACCGCCGCACAGAACTCCTTGCTGTCCGGGTCCCCTATCTCCCGGGAGCTTGGGGGGGGCGACAAGAAGGAGGAAGGGGTGAGGCAAGGGTCATGTGCGCCCCTAGGTGGCAGTGCGCCCTAGGCGGCTGCCTAGTTCGCCTAGTGGGTGCACCGGCCCTGGTTACAATGTTGCAGCCTCTCACCTTGTGACTTACTACAAAGTTACAATGTTGCAGCCTCTCACCTTGTGACTCCCTACAAAGTTACAATGTTGCAGCCTCTCACCTTGTGACTCCCTACAAAGTTACAATGTTGCAGCCTCTCACCTTGTGACTTACTACAAAGTTACAATGTTGCAGCCTCTCACCTTGTGACTCCCTACAAAGTTACAATGTTTCAGCCTCTCACCTTGTGACTCCCTACAAAGTTACAATGTTTCAGCCTCTCACCTTGTGACTCCCTACAAAGTTACAATGTTGCAGCCTCTCACCTTGTGACTCCCTACAAAGTTACAATGTTGCAGCCTCTCACCTTGTGACTCTCTACAAAGTTACAATTAGAACAAGAATTTGACTTTGGGGTCAACCAACCCGGGACCCGGGATTTGGTGTCGCAAATAAAAGGTAGATGGGTATGATAAAATATCCATAAAATATATATTTTATTTAAACAAATTGGAAATAAGCAATGAAAATGCAATTTTCGTGTGACATTAAAAAGCATCAGACATAGGAGATTTCCTAAATGAGCTGGCTATCTAGCAATTCCACAAATCCCCCCCCCCTCCTCCTTGCACAAATCTTTGTACCCTCTCCTCCCATATGGCCCAAGCACATATCCCCCCCCCCAAATAACCCCCCCTCCTGGCACAAATCTTTGACCCCTTTCTTCCCATATGCCCCAAGCACAAATTCCCCCCTAAATAAAAACTTCCCCCCTCCTGGCACAAATCTTTGAGCCCTCTCTTCCCATATGCCCCAGGCACAGAACCCCCCCCCCCCCCACACAAAAAAATGGAGCACTAATCTGCATGCTTCCCCCCTAAGCATAAATCCCCCCTCCTCCCAGTACAAATCCACCCCACTGCTGAAATCCCCCCCGGCACAAATCTTTGCCCCCTCTCTTCCCATATGCCGCAAGCACAAATTTCCCGCCCCCCCCCAAATAAATACTTCCCCCCTCCTGGCACAATTCTTCTACCCTGATATTTCCCATCCGAGCACAAATGCCCCCCCCACTTTAAATCCCCCTCCCCTAGCACAACTACTCCCCAATCATCCCTACTAGCATAAATCCCCCCCCCCCCCCGAAAAGAAAATACATTTTCGATCTCAGCACAAATCCCCCTCCCCCTACCATATTACCTTTTGCAGCACAAACCACCCAAAGACCCCCCAAATCCTCTTCCCCCCCCCCCCCCCATCTCTCCTTTCCCAACACAAATCCCCCCCCCCCCAAATCATCACTCCTAGTACACCTCCAAAAATTTCCCCTCCTAAGACAATTTTTACCCCCTGCCACCCCCCCTTCCCCCAAATTCCTCCTCTCAACTCAGTGCCCAGGGCAGCCGCCCCTCCTGCCCACCCCTTGTCTTGGCTCTGCTCTTAACCCCTCCCTTCCTAGACCTGCAAACCTCTCCTATACCACCCCCCACCTAGATAAGTACATCTTCAAATACTGGGTTAACCCTACGTGTCCTACTTACCTTGCTACCCAGTCAAGCCAGCCCTATGCTTATTCTTTTTTTTTTGTTGCTTCGGGCTTATCTTTCTACGAGCAAAGCCAAAATTAAAGAGCAAGGGGTCATCGGAATTCTGAACAGACTACAAAGGATAAAAGAAAAAAAGACTAAAAACAAAATGTAAAAGCCAATTTCACCCCTATACCTCTGCGCTGATAGTGCCGCGGCATCTCTGCGTCACCCCCCGCCCCCCCCCCCATTGAAGCGGTATTAGTGTGGAAGAGAACAGACGTATTAATAGGATTATCATACGGCTTTAAGGAGAGATGATATATATTTGGTGGTAGATAAGAGACAGATGACATCTATAATGTGGAATATCCGGGGCTGATTAGACAAGTGGAGAAATCATCTCAGCGATGGATACCGCCAGCTAAATGAAAAAAAGGAGATTTGCATAATTAAGTTGAGTTTTAATACACTTTATTGCACAGAAGTTTTTATTAAATACAGACGGCGGCTTTATGGAAAAAAAACGCAGTCTGGGAGGAACCCATCGTTATCGGAGGATTGTTTTATGGGATCAGAGACTTGTTTACCGTCGTTCGTTCCTGATCCCCCGCCACCGCAGTCGTAGAATTGTATTTTAATTCAATTAAAAAAGGAAACACAGATTATAATGTAGACGGATATTATTATTATTATTGCTACGATCTTTTTTTTTCTCATCGGATGACTTTAAGCATTTTCAGAATTTCAGCTTCTCACAAGCCAACTGGAATACGATAACAGTATCGGTAAATTATTTTTTAAGCTGTAGGTATATGGCCAGTCTACCCATAGGGGGGACCCGGACTAGTACTGCATTGGTGGCCTGTCCTTGACCACTTGACCTCCGGAAGATTTACCCCCCCCCCCCCCCCCCCAGAGCGCTTTTTTACGATTCGGCACTGCGTCGCTTTAACCGACAATTGCGCGGTAGTGCGACGTGGCACCCAAACAAAATTGATGTCCTTTTTTCCCCCACAAATAGCGCTTTCTTTTGGTGGTATTTGATCACCTCTGCGTTTTTTTTTTTTTTTTTTTGCGCTATAAAAAAAAAAAAAAGACAATTTTGAAGAAAAATAAATATTTTTTTTCCCTAAGTTTAGGCCGATATATATTCTTCTACATATTTTTGGGTAAAAAAAAAAAAATAATCGCAATAAGCACATATTAAAAATTGGTTTGAGCAAAAGTTATAGCATCTATAAAATAGGGGATAGTTTTATGGCATTTTTATTATAAAAATTTTTTTCATGGTGGTGGCAGCATCGTGCCGTGGGGATGTTTTTCAGCAGTCGCGACTGGGAAACTGGTCAGAGTTGAGGGAAAGATGGATGGTGCTATATACAGGGATATTCTTGAGCAAGACCTGCACCACTCTGTGTGTGATTTGAGGCTAGGACGGAGGTTCACCTTCCAGCAGGACAATGACCCCAAACACACTGCTAAAGCAGCACTTGAGTGGTTTAAGGGGAAACATGTAAATGTGTTGGAATGGCCTAGTCAAAGCCCAGACCTCAATCCAATAGAAAATCTGTGGTCAGACTTAACTACTTCCCACCCGGCCACTGTATATATACGGCTGGGTGGGAGCCTTCTACTTCTGATAGGACGTTCCTGAACGTCCTTCAGAAGTAGGGGGATCGCGGGTGCCCGCGCAGCGGCGCGATCCCGATGCGCTCGTGTCACCCGGACACGGCGCATCTCGGATCGGCAGGAAGGCTCTGTGATTGGCCCTCCTGATCACATGATGGCCGTGTCCAATCACAGCCGTCATGTGATGTAAGCAAACAGCCGGTTGCTAGGCAATCGGCTCTCCTCTCCTCACACGGAAGTCGTCGCAGAGGAGAGGAGAGCGGATCGCTGCAGCCGGCTGGTGATCAGTGAGTATTAGCTGTTTTCTTACAGCTTTTTACTTACTGATCACCAGTCTAGTGTAAACACACATGTCCCCACACATGTCCCCAAAACACACATCCCCAAAACATACATGTCCCCACACATGTCCCCAAATAATAAAAACACATGTCCCCAAATAATAAAAACACATGTCCCCCACATATGTCCCAGTAAAATCACATGTGCCAATGATTATCTGCACACATATGTCCGTGATCACCTGCACACATCTGTACATGATCATTTGCGTACATATGTCCGTGATCACGCAAACCAATTATTATACACTTAACGGAATTTTTTTTACTAAAAACATGTAGCAGAATACATTTTGGCTTAAATTTATGACAAAATTTGATTTTATTGGATTTCTTTTAAAAAAGAAAAAGGAGAAAATATTGTTTTTTTTCATAATTTCCGCTATTTTTTCGCTTATATCGCAAAAAATAAAAAACTGAGTCGTGAATATATACCACCAAACTAAAGCTCTATTTGTGCAAACAAAATGATAAAAATGTCATTTGGGTACAGCATTGCATGACCGCGCAATTGTCACTGAAAGTGCGAGAGCGCTGAAAGCTGAAAATTGGTCTGGGAAGGAAGGGGGCGAAAGTGCCCGGTATTGTAGTGGTTAAAGATTGCTGTTCACAAGCGCAAACCATCCAACTTGAAGGAGCAGTTTTGCAAGGAGGAGGAATGGGCAAAAATCGCAGTGGTAAGATGTGGCAAGACTCATAGAGACTTATCCAAAGCGACTCGGAGCTGCGATAGCCGCAAAAGGTGGCTCTACAAAGTACTGACTTTAGGGGGGTGAATAGTTATGCACATTGACTTTTTCTGTTATTTTGTCCTATTTGTGGTTTGCTTCACAATAAAAAAAATATTTCAAAGTTGTGGGCGTGTTCTGTAAATTAAATTATGCAAATCCTCAAAAAATCCATATTAATTCCAGGTTGTGAGGCAACAAAACACGAAAAATGTCAAGGGGGGTGAATACTTTTGCAAGGCACTGTATATACCTGTGTGAGCCCGTGGCTGAAGATTCGTGAAAGGACGGTATTTTAAATCAGGAGGAGTTAAATCACTCCAGAGAGAATTCTAAGCCTTGAAAATCTCACCCGACATCTCCTGCAGTTTAATAAAACGCAGGTCATTAGCGGCGCAGTCTTGTGATTTTACGGCTGAGGGCCCGCACTCCGTTCCCATCTCACTGAACTCCCTAATATATATTTTTATATTATAAATCCATTAGCCGTCATTTGTAATAGTTACATTCCCTAAAACTATTCATTAGTACAGTTAATGAAAAGTGTCTCGGAACATTAATTGCGGGAGATGAGGCGCGGTCCCCGTCACTTGTAGGCCACTGTCAGGCAGGGGGGGAAGGGATATTTAAATATAATAACAGGCTCTTAAATCCGAATTGGGGCATTTCTTCATCAACTTTCACCCTATTTATAGAAGACGGGGGGAGGGGAGGGGTAGGAACAAGGGATGTAATAACAGTAAACACAAAATTATCCCCTTCGAGCTTGTAAATGGTATTGTTCCATTTCTGTAGAGCCTAAACCACGTCCTGTGGGTTGACATGCAGCTTGTTTGGTCCAGACTAAAACTTAAAACACATTCTTCATATCTCATTGCGCCACATGAGAAACAAAGAATCAGCCAAGGTCAGAGTAGGCAGCAGAGGAATGGTGGACCTCAGTTTGTACTGTCTACCCTTACCTTACCTTGCATCTAAACCACTGCCCCTATGCTGCCCGCCATGACTTCAGCTTTTCTTCAAGCTAAACTCCTGTGCTGCCTGCCCAGGCTTCAGCTTGTCTTTAAACTATACTCCTGTGCTGCCTGCCCTGACTTCAGCTTGTCTTCAGACTATATTCCTCTGTTGTCTGCCCTGACTTCAGCTTTTCTTTCAACTTTATTCCTTGGTTGCCTGCCCTGACTTCAGCCCATCTTTAAACTATACTCCTGTGCTGCCTGCCCAGGCTTCAGCTTTTCTTCAGACTATATTCCTCTGTTGTCTGCCCTGACTTCAGCTTTTCTTCAGACTATATTCCTCTGTTGTCTGCCCTTACTTCAGCTTTTCTTCAGACTATATTCCTCTGTTGTCTGCCCTGACTTCAGCTTTTCTTCAGACTATATTCCTCTGTTGTCTGCCCTGACTTCAGCTTTTCTTCAGACTATATTCCTCTGTTGTCTGCCCTGACTTCAGCTTTTCTTTAAACTATATTCCTCTGTTGTCTGCCCTGACTTCAGCTTTTCTTTAGACTATATTCCTCTGTTGTCTGCCCTGACTTCAGCTTTTCTTTAGACTTTATTCCTCTGTTGCCTGCCCTGACTTCAGCTTGCCTTTATTCCTCTGTTGCCTGCCCTGACTTCAGCTTGCCTTTAGACTATACCACTATGCTGCCTG
Organism: Lithobates sylvaticus; assembly: GCA_028564925.1. Taxonomy (NCBI): domain Eukaryota; kingdom Metazoa; phylum Chordata; class Amphibia; order Anura; family Ranidae; genus Lithobates; species Lithobates sylvaticus. The sequence goes on from CM053037.1 coordinate 4,900,632, forward strand.
CCCTGACTTCAGCTTGCCTTTAGACTATACCACTATGCTGCCTGCCCTGACTTCAGCTTGCCTTTAGACTATACCACTATGCTGCCTGCCCTGACTTCAGCTTGCCTTTAGACCAGGGATCCTCAAACTACGGCCCTCCAGCTGTTGCAGAACTACACATCCCATGAGGCATTGTAAAACTCTGACATTCACAGACATGAATAGGCATGATGGGAATTGTAGTTCCTGAACAACTGGAGGGCCGTAGTTTGAAGACCCTTGCTTTAGACTATACCACTATGCTGCCTGCCCTGACATCAGCTTGTCTTCAGACTATATACCTCTGTTGTCTGCCCTGACTTCAGCATTTCTTCAAACCATACTCCTGTACTGACAAAGAATTTTGCAAATTTAAAGTGTATCCTCACAGGGTGACACTGTGGATACACAAGTAGTAATGTGCCAACGTCCCAATACTGTTTAGAAGAGAAATTGAAACTAGGAAAATGGACTTTATAGGCACACGCATAGGAGGTCCTATGCGTGTGCCTATAAAGTCCATTTTCCTAGTTTCAATTTCTCTTTCATACTCCTGTGCTGCCTGCCCTGACTTCAGCTTACTTCAGACCATATTCCTCAGTTGTCTTCCCTGACTTTAGCTTTTCTTCCAACTATTCTCCTGTGCTGCCTGCCCTGACTTCAGCTCGCCTTTAGAATATACCCCCATGCTGCCTGCCCGGACTTCAGCTTTTCTTCCAACTATTCTCCTGTGTAGCCTGCCCTGACTTCAGCTCGCCTTTAGAATATACCCCCATGCTGCCTGCCTGGACTTCAGCTTTCCTTCCAACTATTCTCCTGTGCTGCCTGCCCTGACTTCAACTTGTCTTTAAACTATACTCCTGTGCTGCCTGCACTGACTTCAGCTTTTCTTCCAACTATTCTCCTGTGTAGCCTGCCCTGACTTCAGCTCGCCTTTAGAATATACCCCCATGCTGCCTGCACTGACTTCAGCTTTTCTTCCAACTATTCTCCTGTGTAGCCTGCCCTGACTTCAACTTGTCTTTAAACTATACTCCTGTGCTGCCTGCCCTGACCTCAGCTTGTCTTCAGACAACGCAACTGTGCTGCCTGCTCTAGCCTCCACCTGTCTACAGACTATATAAGAAGATTATAATTGATAAAATGCACATAAAGATTACATGAATGTTAATCAACTAAAGATCCTTTGCTGTCTACTCTGACCTTTGGGCCACTGCTCCTGTACTGCCTGCCCTGACCTCAGCTTGTCTTGAGATGACTACTCGCTCTGACCTTTACTTGTCCTAAGACTCTGTTTTTATGCTGTATGCCCTGACCGCAGCTTTGTGCTCAAACCACAGACTCCGGTGCGGTTTGACCTGACTTCAGTTTGTTTAGGGATAACTACTCCCTCCGACCTTGGCTTGTTTTAAGACCCTGCCTTTGTGCTGCCTACTCTGACTTCCGCTTTGTGTTTACACCACACTCTGATGCTGCCTTCGGAACTCAGCTTCTTATGAGACCACTGCTCCTGGGCCGCCTGCTCAAACCTTGGCTTGTGTTCAGACCACAAATGATTGCACTGCCTGCCCCAACCTCAGCTTTGTTTTCATACCACAGCTCCTGTGCCGTCTACTCTGACCTCAACTTGCCTTCAAACCACGGCTCCTGCTTTGCCTGTCCCAACAGATCTTCAACAAGTAAATCTACTGGGTGTAACAAGAGTTTGACTTTTATATTTACTCATTGATGTCCCAATGGGTGGAGTTGAGAACCCCTGGCCTGCTGAAGCTGGGGATTGGGGATTCCCAAAACATCACATTATAGCACTACAGTAGTTTGGCCATCAACTAGACGAGGAGTGAATGAAAGCTATGGGGGGTAGCCCATTCTTTACGTTACTTCCATCTTCTATTTTCAATGTGACGCATTACTTTTTAATCTATTTACAGAACAGGCATTGGGATACACTATAGATCTACCAGTGATGTAAGTAACTGAGTTAAAATAAACTGAGTTACGTAACTCAGTTACTTTAGAGGGTAACTAGTAATCTAACTAATTACTTTTCCCCTCATGGTAACTCAGTTACCATTACTTTGGCTTAGTTACCCCAATTACATCTACCGCCACTAGATGGCAGTAGTGTAATTCCGGTGTCCTGCCGAAAAAGTTCCCCCGCCGGATAAGGACCCCCTGTACTGCGCAGGCGCAGGGCTTGCGCAGTACGAAGGACTACGGAGCTTCCCGAAAATTGCCGAACCTAAACAGCTCTGAGTGAACTGTACACCGCGCAGGCGCAGTTAACATGTAATTGTACGAGGCGATGCCGCACGCTCCCGATGCTCGTGCTACTCTGCAAGGGGCGTCTATCGTGTAACTAAGGGGCGGGTCTAGTATTACTGTAACCAAGGGGCGCATTTATTATTATTGTTATATATCGAGCTCTGCCCATTAATTTAACATTCGCCCTCTTCTGTAGCCATCCGCCCCTTACACGATATAATAATAATAGACCCGCCCCTTGCTTACACAATATAACAGATCTGCCCCTTGGTTAGAGTAATAATAGAGCAGCCCCTTGGTTACACGATATATAACAATAATAATAAATGCGCCCCTTGGTTACAGTAATACTAGACCCGCCCCTTAGTTACACGTATAGAATATTTAAAAAAAAAAGTCACAGTTACTTTGCTGAGTAACTAATTACTTTTCCAATGTAGTAACTGAGTTACTAACGCAATTACTTTTTGGGAGAAGTAATTTGTAACGTAACTAATTACTTTTTTAAAGTAAGATGACCGACACTGAGATCTACCATAGAAATGCTGAACACAGTATAGCACAGGACTGTTCATAGCCACCCATCTGAAGTTTCCTGCGTTACACTGTATCACTATCTTCTTTCTTTCATCTCCTCCATCCTTTGAAGAAGGATGACTAGGATAGGGCACCATTGCGTAGCCTAATGAAAGCTAATGATGTGACCATTAGGAGCACTGCTTGCCATAAAGGGAGGCCGCGGAGGTGCCGTAATGAGCGTCACAAGCCATAGTCATCACGCAAAGCTATATCCTTTTGTATTTGATGCCCCTTTCATTGGATGAAAGAAAAGCCTTTGCCATGTGCAAGAAGATGGAGGTGAAGTAAGAACATATTTCCTACCGTTTGATGCTTCTGGTTAAACACCTGCCCACATACACATATCTTACAACCCTCACCCTTACCTAATCCTACAAAGCCCTAGCAAGACTCCTGTTTCATGGTAGGTTTCTATTTTTTAAGGAGCCCACAATTATTATAAACACATAGGGGTTGCCAGGACCGGGATCACCTGCAGGTGGAACTGTGCTTGCCAGAGTGGAAGGTTGTAGTTCCGGTGTCCACCAGCGGGCGTCTCCAAGCAGCCATAAGATCCCGGTAATCAGTTTCCACCTGATGCTGGTTGCTGGGAGGGTATTTAGGTCCTCTACTACCAGTTCCCACCTGCTCCAGTGTTTTGCTTCGCTGCCAGAGACTGCGTGCCATTTATTCTGATCCTGACCCAGATCTTGCATCCTGTGCCCTACTGCCTCTTATCCTATTGTTCCTGGTCCCAGTCCTGGTTCCCCCTTCCCATCTGTTCCCTGCATCTCTAGTTTACCCGGTTGATGTGTGTTCTCCATGTTGTGTATCTAGTGCAGGGATCTCAAACTGGCGGCCCTCCAGCTGTTGCAGAACTACAGGTCCCATGAGGCATTGCAAGGCTAACAGTTACAAGCATGACTCCCACAGGCAGAGGCATGATGGGACTTGTAGTTCCGCAACAGCTGGAGGGCCACCAGTTTGAGACCCCTGATCTAGTGTATATAGTCAGTATGGTTTTCTGTTAGGTTGCTAGTTTGATTTTGTTTGTCATTTGTGTATGGTTCACTTATAGCTTTACGTTTGCTGTGGTTTCTGTGTGCTGGTGTTTGTATGGGTTTTGTTCCACTGTAAATAAATCTCAAGTGTACCTACACACATTTGTCAATCCCTGCTGCTGATTCCTGACAAGGGGTGCATTTTGTTCAGTTGTCAAAACTGCAAGTAAATTCGTTCTGTGCAAGTGGGCCAAAAACGACTGTTCTCAGGCTATATTCTGTGCAGATCAAATGTTATTCATTAAAAAAGTAAAACCGTGTAAATGGGGAAAATAATGCATTATGACCACTAGATGGTGCTGAGTATCATAGGAAATAGGTATGCTCCTTGGCACCATCTAGTGACCACAATGTGGCATTTTCCCCATTCACGCTATTAAATAAATAATATCCATTCTGCAGAGAATATAGCCCGGGAACATTTGGTTTTTACAATCAGCTTCAAAAGGACAAACTTTTTATAAATACACCCCAAGATGTTAAGTGATGTTCACTTGTAGTTTCTTTTTCCACTTGTACTGAATTCTACAATTTCCATAAAGTATCTCAAAGCTACGGTTAGTCATTTAGTGACTTTTAGAGTCAGTGCCATCAGAGCCTCACTTTACACCAGTGTCCACATCAGAGCCTCGCCTTACACCAGTGTCCCCATCAGAGCCTCACTTTACACCAGTGTCCACATCAGAGCCTCGCCTTACACCAGTGTCCCCATCAGAGCCTCACTTTACACCAGTGTCCACATCAGAGCCTCGCCTTACACCAGTGTCCCCATCAGAGCCTCACTTTACACCAGTGTCCACATCAGAGCCTCGCCTTACACCAGTGTCCCCATCAGAATGGCCCCTTACATCAGTGTCCCCACCAGAGCCTCCCCTTACACCAGTGTCCCCACCAGAGCCTCCCCTTACACCAGTGTCCCCACCAGAGCCTTACACCAGTGTCCCCATCAAGGATGCCCCTTACACCAGTGTCCCCATGAGAATCCAGCCTTACATCAGAGCATCCCCTTACATTAGTGTCCCCATCAGAGCCTCCCCTTACATTAGTGTCCCCATCAGAGCCTCCCCTTACATTAGTGTCCCCATCAGAGCCTCCCCTTACACCAGTGTCCACATCAAAGCCTCCCCTTACACCAGTGTCCACATCAAAGCCTCCCCTTACACCAGTGTCCACATCAAAGCCTCCCCTTACACCAGTGTCCACATCAAAGCCTCCCCTTACACCAGTGTCCCCATCAAAGCCTCCCCTTACATCAGTGTCCTCATCAAGGACGCCCCTTACACCAGTGTCACCATGAGAATCCAGCCTTACATCAGAGTCCCCCCTTATTTTAGTGTCCGCATCAGAGTCGCCCCTTAAACCAGTATCCCCATCAGAGTCTCTACCCTTACATCAGTGTCCCCATGCTGTTGGGGGCAGCAGAAAAGCGGAGACTGTGCACTTCAGCTGCAGACTGGGTAAAATCTTGCGGTGGGCTTCATGTGGCCTACAGGCCTTAGTATAGAGACCCCTTATCTAAGCAAAACGACAGACTTGTATCAAAGAAGATGAAGGAACAGTAAAGCGCAATCACAGTGCGGTGCTATAAATCAGGTGGCAGAGCCTTCATATCTAATAAAGAGATATCACTAATGTACACAGATGATCACATACAGTGTGATAAACAGAAACAAAGCTCATATTCAACATGAATTATGGATATTGAAGTCAAGATGTTTATTGAATTTAGTCTTGGGGGGCGTATGTGGGGGTTAAACCTTTATGGGGGGGGGGGGGGGGGGGTTACAATTTCTAGGAGATTTTCCTTTAATTGCTGTTTAAACAAATTGTTGGGGGACTATGAGGAGGTCCTACACAGGGAATTCTAGGAGAAGCTAGAGGCGCACGATCCTCCTGATTAATAAATTCTCCGATAATTAATAATTGATCCTTGGGGGAGGGGGGTGACAAAACCCAGTGAAATTATCTGGAAAACACTTTGATGAATTCCTGACACGCAGACACTTTTCAGGATATTTATTAAAGTATTTTATGACCTCTCTGCGGCTGACAAGTCCAATCAAGACGGGACCATCAATAATGACATAATCAATAACGGCACGCAGGTCCTTCTCTGGATCTGGGAAGATTGATTTCTGTCACATCCTCAGATAATCGTCATTCCTCCACAAAGACATGTAAACGCAGGAAGAGGCTCCTGGCAACCCTCCAACTTCATCACTTACCCAAGATCGAGGACGAAGAGGAGCGGAGAGACAGGAGGGGGGTAAAGGAAGACTCCACCTGGGATCAGAGGAAGTGTCACGTACCTGGTGATGGAGCCTGATATGCAGAGGACGGCCTCTCTTACGCCTCGGACTCGGGGCCCCTGGAAGAGCAGACAGGAGGCGCAGGAAGTGCAGAGTCGCACGAGTACCTGGCAGGATCGCTGACCGCAGAGCTGGACTGGAACGTCTGGTGAGACTGTGGAGGAACACCCACACAGCGATGAGCAGGAAGCTGGAATGGACTGGTACTGGAACACCACAGGCTGAGGAGCAGATCCAGCTACAGGCGGGATGGAGGCTCTCAAAAGGCTGGAGAGAAGGCAGTTACAGGCAGGCTTACATCAGTGTCCCCATCAGAGACTCCCCTTACACCAGTGTCCCCATCAGAGCCTCCCCTTACACCAGTGTCCCCATCAGAGACTCCCCTTACACCAGTGTCCCCATCAGTCTCCCCTTACACCAGTGTCCCCATCAGAGTCTCCCCTTACACCAGTGTCCCCATCAGAGACTCCCCTTACACCAGTGTCCCCATCAGAGACTCCCCTTACACCAGTGTCCCCCTCAAAGACTCCCTTTACACCAGTGTCCCCATCAGAGCCTCCCCTTACACCAGTGTCCCCATCAGAGCCTCCCCTTACACCAGTGTCCCCATCAGAGACTCCCCTTACACCAGTGTCCCCATCAGAGCCTCCCCTTACACCAGTGTCCCCATCAGAGCCTCCCCTTACACCAGTGTCCCCATCAGAGATTCCCCTTACACCAGTGTCCCCATCAGAGACTCCCCTTACACCAGTGTCCCCATCAGAGACTCCCCTTACACCAGTGTCCCCATCAGAGACTCCCCTTACACCAGTGTCCCCATCAGAGACTCCCCTTACACCAGTGTCCCCATCAGAGACTCCCCTTACACCAGTGTCCCCATCAGAGACTCCCCTTACACCAGTGTCCCCCTCAAAGACTCCCCTTACACCAGTGTCCCCATCAGAGACTCCCCTTACACCAGCGTCCCCATCAGAGCCTCCCCTTACACCAGCGTCCCCATCAGAGCCTCCCCTTACACCAGCGTCCCCATCAGAGACTCCCCTTACACCAGCGTCCCCAACAGAGTCTCCCCTTACACCAGTGTTCCCATCAGAGACTCCCCTTACACCAGTGTCCCCCATCAGAGTCTTCCCTTACACCAGTGTCCCCATCAGAGACTCCCCTTACACCAGTGTCCCCATCAGAGACTCCCCTTACACCAGTGTCCCCATCAGAGACTCCCCTTACACCAGTGTCCCCATCAGAGACTCCCCTTACACCAGTGTCCCCATAAGAGACTCCCCTTACACCAGTGTCCCCATCAGAGACTCCCCTTACACCAGTGTCCCCATCAGAGACTCCCCTTACACCAGTGTCCCCCATCAGAGTCTTCCCTTACACCAGTGTCCCCATCAGAGACTCCCCTTACACCAGTGTCCCCATCAGAGACTCCCCTTACACCAGTGTCCCCATCAGAGACTCCCCTTACACCAGTGTCCCCATCAGAGACTCCCCTTACACCAGTGTCCCCATAAGAGACTCCCCTTACACCAGTGTCCCCATCAGAGACTCCCCTTACACCAGTGTCCCCATCAGAGACTCCCCTTACACCAGTGTCCCCATCAGAGACTCCCCTTACACCAGTGTCCCCATCAGAGACTCCCCTTACACCAGTGTCCCCATCAGAGACTCCCCGTACACCAGTGTCCCCATCAGAGACTCCCCTTACACCAGTGTCCCCCTCAAAGACTCCCCTTACACCAGTGTCCCCATCAGAGCCCCCAAACACAAGTGTCCCCATCAGAGCCTCCCCTTACACCAGTGTCCCCATCAGAGCCTCCCCTTACACCAGTGTCCCCATCAGAGCCTCCCCTTACACCAGTGTCCCCATCAGAGCCTCCCCTTACACCAGCGTCCCCATCAGAGACTCCCCTTACACCAGTGTCCCCATCAGAGACTCCCCTTACACCAGTGTCCCCATCAGAGACTCTCCTTACACCAGTGTCCCCATCAGAGACTCCCCTTACACCAGTGTCCCCCATCAGAGACTCCCCTTACACCAGTGTCCCCATCAGAGACTCCCCTTACACCAGTGTCCCCATCAGAGACTCCCCTTACACCAGTGTCCCCATCAGAGACTCCCCTTACACCAGTGTCCCCATCAGAGACTCCCCTTACACCAGTGTCCCCCTCAGAGACTCCCCTTAAACCAGTGTCCCCATCAGAGACTCCCCTTACACCAGTGTCCCCATCAGAGACTCCCCTTACACCAGTGTCCCCATCAGAGACTCCCCTTACACCAGTGTCCCCATCAGAGACTCCCCTTACATCAGTGTCCCCATCAGAGACTCCCCTTACACCAGTGTCCCCATCAGAGACTCCCCTTACACCAGTGTCCCCATCAGAGACTCCCCTTACACCAGTGTCCCCATCAGAGACTCCCCTTACACCAGTGTCCCCATCAGAGACTCCCCTTACACCAGTGTCCCCCATCAGAGACTCCCCTTACACCAGTGTCCCCATCAGAGACTCCCCTTACACCAGTGTCCCCATCAGAGACTCCCCTTACACCAGTGTCCCCATCAGAGACTCCCCTTAAACCAGTGTCCCCATCAGAGACTCCCCTTACACCAGTGTCCCCATCAGAGACTCCCCTTACATCAGTGTCCCCATCAGAGACTCCCCTTACACCAGTGTCCCCATCAGAGTCTCCCCTTACATCAGTGTCGAAGAAACGAAGAAAAAATTTTTTTTTTTTAAATGTTGTTCTTTTTTAGTTTGTTTAGCAAAAAATTTAAAACCGAGGTGATCAAATACCACCAAATGACATCTCTATTTGTGGGAACAAAATGATAAAATGATTTTGTTTGGGTACGGTGAACCATGACCGTGCAATCGTCATTCAAAGTGCGACAGCGCTGAAAGCTGAAAATTGTCCAGGACGGGAGGGGGCGAAAGTGTCTGCTATTGAAGTGGTTAAAATAACACTAAAAAAAAAAAAAAAAAGTTTAAATCCCCCCTTTCTTCCCCATTCTGATGCTCGGTTTGAACTTCAGCATGTCGTCCTGACCTTGTTTAGATGCCTAAATGCATTGAGTTGCTGCCATGTGATTGGCTGATTAGCAATTTGTGTTACCGAGCAATTGAACGGGTGTACCTAATAAAGCTGCCGGTGAGTGTTTATTGCCCATACTGGTACACATGAGATGCCATATATTGCCCATACTTCTACACATGGAAGGACATATATTGCCCATACTTCTACACATGGCAGGACATATATTGCCCATACTTCTACACATGGAAGGACATATATTGCCCATACTTCTACACATGGAAGGACATATATTGCCCATACGGGTACACATGGAAGGACATATATTGCCCATACGGGTACACATGGAAGGACATATATTGCCCATACTTCTAAACATGGAAGGTCATATATTGCCCATACTTCTACACATGGAAGGACATATATTGCCCATACTTCTACACATGGAAGGACATATATTGCCCATACTTCTACACATGGAAGGACATATATTGCCCATACTTCTACACATGGAAGGACATATATTGCCCATACTGGTACACATGGGATGCCATATATTGCCCATGTCTTTATACATTTATGGCTTGGAGTTCATCTTTAAAGCACAGTTCCAGTGTTTGCTCTTGCCCTGGTTGACCAGATGCCAGTATCTCTGCGGGATGCGGGTTCTGGATGGATCAGGCCCGGAGCGCCTGTAATCACTATGTTGGCACGCTCTGCGGAGCAGCATTAGACGCCACTTCTGTATTCTCACAGATGTCTCTTATTATGTATAAATTTTAGACGTGGGAAATAAAAACCCCTCTGAGAAGTGAGGCTGGAAGTGACCTGTCACCGGCGTGTCGGATAAAGTCCTCCACAAAGCAGAGAGCGGCCCTTTTTTTTCCCTCCGTCTGTCATGTTTTACGACGACAAAGCGACACGCGAGACAGGAATGCAATTTTCCCTTCAGAGCTCTTAAGAACGTGTACTTATCTGCAATATTCTGAATTTCAATCGCCAGAAAGGTTAAAGAAGAGCCGCGCTCCTGAAGGTCACATCCCCAACGCCAAGAAATTCTAGACAGATCTATTGCCGGAAAAAAAATAAAAAATGCGTGAAGAGACGGTGGGAGAAATGATTGACCAAAACATAATTAAAGGGTCGGCCTGTTTAAAAGGGTATTTCAGGATTAATAGATGCTCGAGGGCGTCCAAAAACAGCCTGATCCTGACCTGACTGGGGCAAGTAGGGCCTTCACCGGGGGGCGATAGTGAGTTACTTCCACCTCTGGAACTGCTCAGAATCATTGTTTTATTTATATTCATGTGTTACATTCACATTTTCTTATCAAGGTTTCTAAAAGTGGACCTGTCATGTCACAATATACAGCAAGGTGTGAGTCACAAGGTGAGAGGCTGCAACATTGTAACTTTATAGGGAGTCACAAGGTGAGAGGCTGCAACATTGTAACTTTGTAGGGAGTCACAAGGTGAGAGGCTGCAACATTGTAACTTTGTAGTGAGTCACAAGGTGAGAGGCTGCAACATTGTAACTTTGTAGAGAGTCACAAGGTGAGAGGCTGCAACATTGTAACTTTTTATCCAGTCACAAGGTGAGAGGCTGCAACATTGTAACCTTGTATCCAGTCACAAGGTGAGAGGCTGCAACATTGTTACCTTGTATCCAGTCACAAGGTGAGAGGCTGCAACATTGTAACTTTGTAGAGAGTCACAAGGTGAGAGGCTGCAACATTGTAACTTTGTGAATGAATGAATGAATGATTTGTATAGCGCTGCAACTGCGAACTGAATCGCCTCGAGGCGCTTGATCCGACCTGCGTTGATTCCTTCTTAGAAGAGGTAGGTCTTGAGTTTTTTCCTGAAGGCCCGATGGTCTTTTTCCAAGCGGATGTTGGTAGGTAGAGCGTTCCATAGCCGTGGTCCTTGGACTGCAAATCTTCGTTCTCCCCTTGACTTGTACCGGGATTTGGGGACAAGGAGGAGGTTTTGGTCGTTAGATCGGAGGTTGCGATTGGGGGTGTAGTGTTGTATTTTTTCGCATAAGTATTGAGGAGCATCTCCTTGTGTGCATTTGTGGGTCAAGCAGAGAGTCTTGAATGTGATCCGATTCTTTACGGTTAGCCAATGGAGGGTCCTCCGGGATGGGGAGATGGATTCCCATGGTTTTTTTCCTGTGACTAGTCTTGCTGCCGTGTTTTGAACGACTTGTAGTCGTGCAATATGGAATTTAGATAGTCCTATGTAGAGGGAGTTTGCGTAGTCGAGTCGAGAGTTGATGATTGTTCCTACCACTACGGCTTTGTCCTTTTCTGGAATGAAGGGGATGAGTCTACGTAGCAGGCGTAGAAGGTGGTGGGATCCGCTGACTACTGATCCTATTTGTGCATTCATTGACATTTCTGAATCGAAGATGACACTGAGACTTTTGGCTTTTATGCTTAGGGGGATGGTCTGTCCAAGGATGGTGGGCGGAGTCCATGGTGTCGTAGATTTAGTTTTCCGGTTTGCATTTAGGAGAAGGAGTTCTGTTTTGGTTCCGTTAAGTTTGAGGGAGTTTGTGGACATCCAGTCGTCTATTGATGCGAGGCATTTTTCTAATTCCTGATATTGGTCTTTTTGTCCGGGGATCCGAAGGTAGAGTTGAGTATCATCTGCGTATGAATGGAAGCATAGATCAGATTTGCTGATGATTTTTAGGAGTGGACGGATGTAAATGTTGAAGAGCATGGGTGATAAAGGTGATCCTTGAGGGACTCCATAGGAGACTGCACGGGATTCAGAGGTGAAGGCTCCAAGTTTCACTGTCTGTGACCGATTTCCTAAGAAGGAAGTGAACCATGGTAAGTCTGAATCTGTGACTCCTGCTACTTCTTTGAGGCGGGTGAGTAAAGTGTTGTGATCCAGTGTGTCAAATGCTGCACTAAGGTCCAGGAGTACCAGGAGACATGATTCTCCATCATCTGCTGCTTCCAAGGCATCATCCCATATTTTGAGGAGAGCTGTTTCTGTGCCATGGCCCGGGCGGAAGCCTGATTGCAGAGGGTCCAGGAGATTGTGTGTGTCCAGATGGAGTTGTAGCTGTTGTACCACTACTTTCTCCATAATCTTGGAGATGGTGTTCAAGCTAGTTATCGGTCTTCGGTGGTTGGGGTTTCTTGGATCCAAGTTGGGTTTCTTTAGGAGGGGTTTGACTATGCCTTGCTTGAGGGAGTTCGGAACAATTCCTTCTTTGAATGACTTTGTAGAGTCACAAGGTGAGAGGCTGCAACATTGTAACTTTGTAGAGAGTCACAAGGCGAGAGGCTGCAACATTGTAACTTTGTAGAGAGTCACAAGGCGAGAGGCTGCAACATTGTAACTTTGTAGTGAGTCACAAGGTGAGAGGCTGCAACATTGTAACTTTGTAGTGAGTCACAAGGTGAGAGGCTGCAACATTGTAACCTTGTATCCAGTCACAAGGTGAGAGGCTGCAGCCAGGGCTAATCTGTCTTTGGCTAATTTTCTGCACCTCTGAAAAGCAATCCACTGCCATTTGACAGGCAGTGAGGAGGCAATATGATGCCTCCTCACCCCCTGTTTTAACCATGTAAATGCCACACCAGTGTTCGCAGTGTGTGCCCATTTGTTTGAATGGGTCATGTGTGACAGTGGTCCAAGTCCAACACAACAGGGGGGGGTCATACTTTCAGTGGGCAAAAAGCACAACATTGTGACTGCGTTATGTGAAAGTCCCCGTCCACTGCAGCTTATAGAGGAACGGCAGTCCCTGTACTGCTGGCCCCGCCATCCCGACTTTGCTGGCCCAGCGCATGCACAGATATGATGAAGCCTACCCATCCTTCAGGACCTGGCACTGCCCTGCAGCAGATCTGCGCATGCACAAATGCAGAGCAATAAGGTAAGAAACTTTGGTTTGGTCTGCTGTGCACAGACTGAATAATCACATCGCCACCCATGCACGCCCATGGTGCACCCACACACGACTGCGTGTTTTTACCGCCCTCCCAATGGCAAACTGCACTGAGTGCTTATAAATGTGTGAACCTGGCAAAGAACCGCACATGGTCATGGAACTTCCATCCAATGTGATATATCAATACAGACATTTGGAGCCCCTCTGGTCACAGTAGAGCCCCCCCCCCCCCAGAGTGCAGAAGCCCCCCTGTCACTGCAGGACGGATGAGGGGCGCCAAGGGCCCGGGAACAGAAGCAGCTGACGTGTCTTTCACACATTGAAGGCCAGACAAAGCACATCCAAGGTCTTCACCCCCCCAACACAAAGGCCACCAAGGTCCAAGGCATTGTGCTCGACCATGACCGAGATCTTCACACCCCATCGCCTTTATTGTCAGTCTGACGTGAGCGGGTCACCCTACGCATACATAAACCGAAAGAGAGCCCAACGGGGGGGAAACGCTATACTATTCTGCCCGCTATGCGGCTCCATATACCAGAAGGACCTTTTCTCATCCAAGGTGACCATCTTCTGCTGTGAGGTTCAACTGCCCTACAGCCTGTGAGCTGCAGCAAGAGTGTGCAATGACTGCAACAATCTTCAACAATGTATCCAGTCCACACGATAAGATAAAATGTGTAACAAAATGCAGAGAAGATGAAAAGCCCTCCGAATTCATGAGGAGGTCTGAAGGCCTTTGTAACCCCGTGTGATGGAGGATCTCCAACCTCACACTATGAAGCCAGCAGACATGTGCGGTTTGGACATCAAAATTTTGACAACATTTTCATTATTCGGAGATTCAGATGTATCCAAATTTATGAATCACGATGGTAACAAATATCAGCGAATTCTAAATAAATGATAACAAAACAAATTATCCAAATTCAAAGTTTGAAAATGTATTTGAAATGAAAACCTATTGCAATAAATACAATATGCTAGAAGTGAAATAAGATAATGATTCCAACTTAGGATGCTGAATAGAATATGAATATGAATAGAAGTTTAGAATACAATTGAAAAAAATTGAAAATAAAACAGAATATAATTTAACAAATAGAATAGAACAGAAAAAACTGAATAGAAAAAACACAGAATAGAAAATAAAAAAAATAGAATAGAACACAATAGAATAGAAAAGGAATAGAAGAATATACTAGAATAAAACAGAAACGAATATGAATAGAAGAATAGAAAAATAGAGTCGAACAGGAAATAAAATCGAATAAAAAAAGAATTGAACAAACTAGAAAATAAAAGAATAGAAAAGAATAGACTAAAACAGAACAGAATAGAAATGAATAGAAGCATAGAATAGAATAAAACAGAATAGAATATGAATAGCCGAATAGAACAGAAAAAAATTAATAGAACAGGAATTAAAAGAATAGAATAAAACAGAATTTAACAAAATAGAAAATGAAAGAATATAATAGAATAAAACAGAACAGACTTAAAAAAAAAAAATAATATAACAAAAAAAAAAATTGAATAGATAAGAGCAGAAGAGAAAATAAAAAAATATAATAGAATAAAACACAACAGAATAGAATATGAGTAGAATAAAACAGAATAGACTATGAATAGAAGAATATAAAAAAATAGAATAGAACATGAAAAGAAGAACATAATAAACTTGAAAAAAATAGAAATCAAACAGAATAAAATAGAGCAGAAGAGAAAAAAATATTAGAATAAAACACAATAGAACAGAACATAATAAAACAGGATAGAATAGAACAGAAGAGACAAAAAAATATACATTAGAATAAAACAGAATATAATAGACTATGATTAAAAGAATAGAAAAAATAGAATAGAACAGGAAATAAAAGAAAAGAATAAACCAGAATTGAACAAAATAGAAAATAAAAGAATAGGAAAAAATATATAATAGAATAAAACAGAACAGAATAGAAAATGAATAGAATAAAACAGAATAGAATATGAATGGAATAAAACAGAATAGACTATGAATAGAAAAAAATAGAATAGAACAGGAAAGAATAGAACATCAATAGAAGAACATAATAAACTTGAAAAAATAGAAGATAAACAGAATAAAGTAGAGCAGAAGAGAAAAAAATATATTAGACTAAAACTCAATAGAACAGAACATAATAAAACAGGATAGAATAGAACAGAAGAGAAAATAAAAAAATATATAATAGAATAAAACAGAATATAATAGACTATGATTAAAATAATAGAAAAAAATAGAACAGGAAATAAAAGAAAAGAATAAACCAGAATTGAACAAAATAAAAAATAAAAGAATAGGAAAAAATATATAATAGAATAAAACAGAACAGAATAGAAAATTAATAGAATAAAACAGAATAGAATAGAATATGAATGGAATAAAACAGAATAGAAAAAAAATAGAATAGAACAGGAAAGAATAGAACATGAATAGAAGAACATAATAAACTTGAAAAAATAGAAGATAAACAGAATAAAGTAGAGCAGAAGAGAAAAAAAAATATTAGAATAAAACACAATAGAACAGAACATAATAAAACAGGATAGAATAGAACAGAAGAGAAAATAAAAAATATATAATAGAATACAACAGAATATAATAGACTATGATTAAAAGAATAGAAAAAAATTGAATAGACCAGGAAATAAAATAAAAGAATAAACCAGAATTGAACAAAATAGAAAATAAAAGAATAGAAAAAAAAATATATAATAGAATAAAACAAAACAGAATAGAAAATGAATAAAATAAAACAGAATAAAAACAGAATAGAATACAAATAAAAAGAAGAGAATACAAATAGAACAGACTAGAATAAAACAGAATAGAATTATTGTTAGTATTATGATTATACAGGATTTATATAGCAGAGCTTTACAATATAAAGGGGGGACAGGACAGCAACAATACAGAAGGGACAGGAGGGTCCGGCTCATGGAGCTTACACTCTAAAGCTCAGGTTGTCAAACTGGCGCCCCTCCCGCTGTTGTGGAACTACAAGTCCCATGAGGCATTGCCAGGCTGACAGTTACAAGCCTGACTCGCAGAGGCAGAAGAGGCATGATGGGACTTGTAGTTCTGCAGCAGCTGAAAGGCTGCCAGTTTGACACCCCCTGAGAGGGGGAGGTGGTACAGAAGGTAATAGCTGACGGGGGATGATCTGATGGGGGTGGCTCGGGCACAGTTCTTAGGTGGAGGTGGGGTACGCTTCCCTGAATAAATTTGTTTTCAAGGATCGCCTGATGGCGGACGGGGGAAGGAGCTGACCGGACATACTAGGGTAGGGAGTTCCAGAGGATGGGAGAGGCTCTGGAGAAGTCCATGGGGACAGGTAACAAGGAGATAGAGAGGAGGAGCGGAGAGGATGATTTGGGCGATATCGACAGATGAGGTGGGTGATGTAGCTGGGGGTGATGCTGTGATATTTAGAATTTTTGAATAGAAAATAAAAGAATGGAATAAAAATAGAATAGAAAGGAGTAGAAAAGAATTGAATGAAATAGAACGAATGTAGCCGTCTTCCGAAAATTTTAATTTCGAATGTTGAAAGTCGAATCGATTTGAAAATAACGAATATATACAAAAAACGGAAGTTCAGGGGGTGGAGCTCCTCGGGGGCCACGTGCAAAGCGGTTTGTCTTAAAGGGGTTGCACCCTCTGCATTAAAGCGGAGCTCCGTCCTGGGAAATTTTTTATTTTTTTTTTAAAAGTCAGCAGCTACAAATACTGCAGCTGCTGACTTTTAAAAATCGGACACTTACCTGTCCCAGGGTCCAGCGATGCGGGGGAACGAGGCCCCCCCCTCGTTCCCCGAGCCGCCGACATTCCTAATGTGGGAACCCAGCCGTGCGCCGTGATTTGACGCTCAGTCATCTGGGACACGTGACAGGTCCCAGATGACTGTGCGGCGCCGAGGGGGAAGTGATGTCAGTGCCCGGGCACTGAAGGTGGCAGACTACGAGGGACCCCCTAGCAACAGGCATTTAGAGGTGAGTAAAACATTTTTTTTTTTTCCAATTATTTTTTTTTAACTTTTTTAATGATTTTTAAGCCCCCTTTCTTTTTTTACCCGCAACCCCACTTTAAGGTGGAACAAAAACCTGGCAGTCACCGCCCCCCCCCCCCTTTTACTTACCTGAGCCCCATATTTCCCTCGGCGCGGACGCGCTGTCCCGGCTCTTGATTGGATAGATTGATAGCAGCCATTGGCTCCTGTTGCTGTCAATCAAATCCAATGACGTGGGGGGCGGGGCCCAGTCCGGCCTGCTGCGTCTAGGGACGCAAATGCTGGTCTCGAGAGAGCGCCCGCGAAGTAACCCCCCCCCCCCCAGGAGAGCGCTTCTCCTAGACCAGTGATGGTGAACCTTGGTGTTTTGGAACTACATTTCCCATGATGCTCTGGCACTCTGCAGTGTAGTTGAGCATCATGGGAAATGTAGTTCCAAAATATCTGGGGTGCCGCAAGGTTCGCCATCACTAGTCTAGGGGGTTATCTGACGTGGGGAGGAGCCGTGAGAGCCGCCGAGGGACCCCAGAAGAGGAGGATCGGGGCCACTCTGTGCAAAACTAACTGCACAGGAGGTAAGTATGATATGTTTGTTATTTAAAGAAAAATACAAAAAACGATCTTTTACAATCACTTTAGGCATAGAGGTGTCCATTTTTCTTTCAAAGCAAACAAAAAAAAACGTCACTTTCAGCAGCAGCACGGAGTTGACTTAATTCCAGGAAACAGAAGACAAAAGTCCGCTGATCCTCAACTCAAACATCTCAAAGGAAACAAAGAAACATAAAAGTCCATACAGAGGATTTACCCCCCAAGGTCAGCAGAGTCCATCTCTGGTTGTTTGGCAGCTCCCGGCACACATGTGCACCACTCAGACACGACTCTCCCACTCCTCACACCTGATACTGAGAGCTTCCTGTTTTATGTGCTGCTTCCTGGAGGCTGCTTAACCCCGTAGGGATTGGAGTAGGGTTGTCCCGATCCCACTTTTTTAAGACCGAGTACAAGTACCAATACTTTTTTTCCAAGTACTCGCCGATACCGATTACCGATACTTTTTTTAATGTCATGTGACAGTGACATACTGATGGCTGGCACTGATAGATGGCACTGACTGATGGGCACTAAAAGGTGGCACTGACTGATGTCTGGGACTGATTGCTGGCAGTGGCAGTGATGGATGGGCACTGATAGGTAGCACTGACTAAGGGGCACTGATAGGTGGCACCCACTGGTGGCTGGCACTGACTGATGAGCACTGATGAGCAGTGCACTGATAGGTGGCACTGATTATGCAACACTGATGAGCAAATATATAGCACTGATGAGGAAATTATAGATGACACTGATAGGTGGCACTGACTGATGGCTGGCAGTGGAACTGATGGATGGGCACTGACAGGTGGCACTGTGATGCGCATTGACTGATGAGCACTGACTGATAGCTGGCAGTGGCACTGATGGATGGGCACTGACAGATGGCACTGACTGATGAGCACTGATGAGCACTGACTGATGGCTGGCATTGATTGATGGCTGGCACTGATTGATGGGCGCTGATAGATGGCACTGACTGATGAGCACTGACTGATGGCTGGCATTGATTGATGGCTGGCACTGATTGATGGGCGCTGATAGATGGCACTGACTGATGAGCACTGACTGATGGCTGGCATTGATTGATGGCTGGCACTGATTGATGGGCGCTGATAGATGGCACTGACTGATGAGCACTGACAGGTGGCTGGCACGAACTGAAATAAATGACATGAGAGGAAAAGAAAGGAAACAAAACTATTTTGCTACACCCTGCACTACCTGCTTGAGGACACGGAGACACGAAGGACTCGCTCTCCACTCTGCTCCGCTCCGCCCGCTGACTCCGCCCGCAGACTTCCAGGTAACGGCTAAGGCATCGGGAGCATTTGTGGGAATACAAGTACTCGTGCAAATGCTCGGTATCGGTCCCGATACCGATACTAGTATTGGTATCGGGACAACCCTAGATTAAAGTCCCCACAGTCAGAAGTGGAGGTCCTTTTTCCCACCCAAATGTCACTCCGGACCTCCAAAATTCCAGGTCCAAAATACGTCTACTAATACCGAGAGGACCGCGGGTCAGCCCAAGTTGGGGGGGCCCGAAACAAATAACACTCCCCCCGGCGGCGTGGCACTGAGACAAACCGCCCCCCCCCCGCGGGCGGTCCGCCATCTACCCGCTCGTGTGGTGAGGCTGTGGCGTCCTCTCCTCCTCTCCCGGACTGCGGGCAGCGGCGGCTCCGGTGTCCGCTCCTCAAGCTTCCTCCGCCGCGCGTCTCCTCTTCCGCCAAAGCACTAGGCATCCGATAGGATCGCCTGCCGCTTTAATCAATCGGGAAACAGGTTTCACCACCTGCCTCCTGATTGGCGGGGAGGACCTTCATTCATTCGCTATCATCACACAACAGGGTGGGATCAGAGTGCAATGCTCTGCGCTCCGAGGCCGCTCTTTTTCGAAGCCTATTAGAGCCTCTGGCTCTAATCAGGTGCTTCAAAACCCCCCCCCCCCGCATTGGAATCCATGGTCCGGCGCTCTGATATGTAGATCATTTCCCTTAAAATGTAATGGAATTTATTGTGGATAAAATCACCACGATTACAGCGCCTCGTCCCTTGATTATTAAAATATGGTTGCAATTTATATGGGACTTTTTAGGTGCAACAATAAAATACTCCAGAAATTCCATTAAAGTAATTCAATATTTATTTAACAAGAGATTAAAAGAAAGCATCATATCCTCATAAAAACATAAACAAAATATGACCCATATGATGGCGTCCTTATGTTTATAGCAGCATTTGTGCAGCTCCCAACATGTTTCGCCCTGAAACTGGGCTTCCTCAGGGGATGTTGTCCACCTAGGGTCAAAGCCTTCCTGGAGTTCAAAAAGGTGTCTCACAGGTCTATAATCACTATTGGTTCAAATATTGGTAAGATGCCAAAATCAACATAGAGCTGCAGGCGACCACAGGAGGCAGATGAGGACCGAGAGAGCCTAGATCAGGGGTCTCAAACTGGTGGCCCTCCAGCTGTTGCGAAACTACAAGTCCCATCATGCCTCTGCCTGTGGGAGTCATGCTTGTAACACACAGCCTTGCCATGTCTCATGGGACTTGTAGTTTCGCAACAGCTGGAGGGCTGCCAGTTTGAGACCCCTGGTCTAGTTTGTAAGAAAGGGGGACACGAGGGCAAGGATTACACAGCACAGGACGCTCACATGTAGAGCTAATTTCCTGTGGCGTGTGTGTGTGTCCTCGCAGTGTCCTGTGCCGAGGAATCCTTGCCCTCGTGCCCCTTTCTTATAAACTAGACTCTCTCCGTCCTGATCTGCCTCCTGCGGTCGCCTGCAGCTCTATGTTGGTTTTGGCATCTTACCAACCTTTGAACCAATAGCGATTATAGGACTTATGAGACACTTTTTGAACTCCAGGAAGGCTTTGACCCTAAGTGGACAACTTCCCCCTGAGGAAGCCCAGATTTGGGGTGAAACATGTCGGGATCTACACAAATGCCACTTAAAACATAAGGACTGCATCATATGGGTCATATTTGTATATACGTTTTTATCAGAATATGATACTTTGTTTTAATCTCTTGTTAAATAAATATTGAATTCTTTTAATGAAATTTCTGGATTATTTTCGTGTTGCACCTAAAAAGTCCCATATAAACTGCACCCATATCTCCCTTAAAAAGGGAGCATAACCCAAATATTGGTGACACATAGCACCCCTCCAGAATCCATCCTCTACATGTGAGCGTCCTTTGCGGCATTTGTGTAGCTCCTGACATGTTTCACCCCAAAACTGGGCTTCCTCAGGGGATGTTGCTTGCTTAGGGTCCAAGCCTTCCTGGATTTCAAAAAGTGTCTCATAAGTCTATAATCGCTAATGGTTCAAAGGTTGCTAAGATGCCTAAACCAACATAGAGCTGCAGGACGACCGCAGGAGGCAGATCAGGACAGAGAGAGTCTAGTTTGTAAGAAAGGGGCACGAGGGCAAGGATTGCTCAGCACAGGACGCCACAAGGACATACACACACGCCACAGTAAATTAGCTCTGAGCGTCCTGTGCTGAGCAATCCTTGCCCTCGTGCCCCTTTCTTACAAACTAGACTCTCTCCGTCCTGATCTGCCTCCTGTGGTCGCCTGCAGCTCTATGTTGGTTTTGGCATCTTACCAATCTTTCAACCAATAGTGATTATAGACTTATTAAACACTTTTTGAACCCCAGGAATGCTTTGACCCTAAGCGAACAACTTCTCCTGAGGAAGCCCAGTTTTGGGGCGAAACATGTAGGGATCTACACAAATGTCGCTATAAACATAAGGACTGCATCATATGGGTCATATTTGTATACGTTTTTTATCAGAATATGATACTTTGTTTTAATCTCTTGTTAAATAAATATTGACTTCTTTTAATGAAATTTCTGGATTATTTTCGTGTTGCACCTAAAAAGTCCCATATAAACTGCAATCATATTTCCCTTAAAAGGGACCATAACCCAAATATTGGTGCCACATAGAACCCCCTCCAGGACCCATCCCTTGGGGTCCTGTACAGAATATACAAAACAAATCTTTCTAACATAACAAATATGACAAAACTAAATTATTAATTTAACAAACAAATCCAAAACGAAACAAACGTTTCCATCGTGTATATCTCTAGAAGCCAGAGCCTAACGGGCCCTCAGAAGTCACAGGGCCTGCTCTGGCCGCTGTGTGTATATTATATATATATATATATATATATATATATATATATATATATATATATATATATATATATATATATATATATATATATATGCTCCAGACTCCAAATTCTGTCCAAGGGGATCTCTCGGCTCCCAGAAGATGGCTCAGTGGACCCACCATTCATCCGTTGGACAGTAAGGTGGCCTTCGCATTTTCCAGGCACCCCCACAATGTGGCATCTTACCAATCTTTGAACCGATAGTGATTATAGACTTAATAAACACTTTTTTGAACTCCGGGAAGGCTTTGACGTAGGCGGACAACATCCTGAGGAAGCCCAGTTTTGGGGCGAAACATGTCAGGATCTACGCAAATGGCGCCATAAACATAAGGACTGCATCATATGGGTCATATTTATATATGTTTTTTTTATCAGACTATGATACAGTGGAACCTTGGATTACGAGCATAAATCCATTCCAGGAGAATGCTTGTAATCCAAAGCACTCGCATATCAAAGCGAGTTTCCCCATAGAAGTCAACGGAAACGAAGATAATGCATTCCGATTTTGACTTCTATTGCACGCAATACCGCATGTGTCCAGAGGTGGGGGCGCGCCGGAGAGCCTTGGAAATTCTCAGGGACAGATCGGCTGTACTCGGAAACCCTTGGAAAGGCTCAGAAACACTCGGGAATGGAGTATTTCTGAATGGTTCCGAACCATTCCGTGTGTCACCGGCGCCCCCCCTGCACCTCTGGCCTAATGTGGTACTGCACACCACATTAGCTTGAATTTTGCTAGTTTAGTGAGACAACACTCGCAAAAAAAAGTAACTCATGTTTCAAAATGCTCGTTAACTGCGTTACTTGTTAACCAAGGTTCCACTGTACTTTGTTTTAATCTCTGGTTAAATATTGAATTCTTTAACAGCTTCCTGACCGGCGCACGACGATGTACGTCGACAGAATGGCACGGACAGGCATAAGGGCGTACAGGTACGTCCCCTTCAAGATGCCACCGCGCCATCGAGCGCGCCGGTCGGGACCCCCGTGAGTCCGGTCGCGGATCACGCGGACTCGATCGCCGCGGGGATACCCACGATCGTCTCACGGGAAGACTGAACGGGGAGATGCGGAAATAAACAGCATCTCCCCGTTCTGCCTAGCAACTAGTGACGCCGATCTCTGCTCCCCGTGATTGGAGTAGAGATCAGCATTCACTAGCTCACAGCCACGCCCCCCCCACAGTTAGAAACACGCCTCTAGGAACATATAACCCCTACACTGCCACCTAGTGGTTAACCCCTTCACTGCCAGTGTCATTTACACAGGAATCAGTGTATTTAAATAGCACTGATTGCTGTATAAATGACAATGGTTCCAAAAATGTCCGATGTGTCCGCCATAATGTCGCAGTCACAATAAAAATCGCTGATCGCCGCCATTACTAGTAAAAAAAATATTAATAAAAATGCTATAAAACTATCCCCTATTTTGTAGTCGCTATAACTTTTGCGCAAACCAATCAATAAATCGCCTATTGCGATTTTTTATACCAAATATATGTAGAAGAATACGTATCGGCCTAAACTGAGGAAAAAAAATGTTTTTATATATTTTTGGGGGATATTTATTATAGCAAAAAGTAAAAAATAATGCGTTTTTTTTTCAAAATTGTCGCTCTTTTTTTGTTTATAGCGCAAAAAATAAAAACCGCAGAGGCGATCAAATACCACCAATAGAAAGCTCTATTTGTGGGAAAAAAAGGACGTCAATTTTGTTTGGGAGTCACGTCGCACGACTGCGCAATTGTCAGTTAAAGCGACGCAGTGCCGAATTGCAAAAAGTGCTCCGGTCTTAAGCCAGCAAAATGGTCCGAGGCTGAAAGTGGTTAATGACATTTCTGTATTATTTTTGTGTTGCACCTAAAAAAGTCCCATATAAACTGCAACACGTTCACCAGAAGATGGCTCAGTGGACCCACCATGCATCCGCTGGACAGTTAGGTGGCCTTCACATTCTCCAGGGGACCCCCACAATGTACACCAAAAACGCATTAACCAGAGCGAATCTTTTTTTCCAGAGCGCACTCGGGCCCCTGAACGGGGAGGCTTTGTCTGGGAAGGACGAGAGAGGAAGCCTGACAGATGTTTTGTGGACGGAGAAGCTCTTCTTGATTAGTATATGAAAAGAGAAAAGAGCCTTTATCTCCAACAATGACCTTCCGAAAACGGCCAGACGAAGAATGAAGGAAGCTGGAACCCGCACCAAATCTATGCAATATGCAAATACGCCACGATTGTCCTGCGAAACAAGACGTGGCAACTGTAATCCCACAATATGCAAATTTCCCCCCGGAATGCCTTCTTAGCCGCTGAAAAGAAAATTAAATCTGCATTATCGTCTATAAGTGGCCACCTTCAGTATCAAATCCTCGGAGACCCGGCATGCAAATTAAAGTGGGCGAGAGGGCATCCTGCGTCCAACCAGCCTACCCTACCACAGATGCTAACCAACTTCTGTACTGTAGATACTGATAAAACAATGGCTCCCTGCAGGGTAAGCCAGGAAGGAAATTTTAATGCCACAAAATGTAGTAATTATTCATGCACTATATTACCAAAAGTATTGGGACGCCTGCCTTTACACGCACGTGAGCTTGAATGGCATCCCAGTCTTAGTCTGTAGGGTTCAATATTCAGTTGGCCCACCCTAACAGCTTCACCTCCTCTGAGAAGGCCATCCACAAGGTTTAGGAGGGTGTCTATGGGAATGTTTGACCATTCTTCCAGAAGCCCATTTGTGAGGTCCGGCATTGATGTTGGATGCAGTTCTGCTTTGAAAGTTTCCATTCTGATCCAGCCATTCATTTACTAAACCTGCAATCATTTATTTTTTGAAAAAGTCAAATTTGTCTTCAATCAATATCTACGGTGACTGGATCACGTGTGACTTTTTTGTAGTTTTTGTAGTTAACACGTACCGTGTTAAATCCTCTGTCAGGTTTTTACTGTCTGTATCCCTGTTGGGGAAATTCTCCTTCATTCTGGTCACAGGAAGTGCCGTGCGTCACATTGTAACACCAGCCGGGTTAGAAGATTGTAGGATTGTAGCGGCTCCCAATATCTCTTCACCAGTGAAATGAAACATTGTTGCAATCTAGTGACAGAGCCGCCATGGGCCAAGTCATCTGAAAGTGGAAGACCCCTTGAAATGGTCTTCTCTACTCTATAAAAAACTCTACTACCATGTAACACAAAGAATGTGACCCATGTTTTGGAATGTACCTGTGGGTACCAATACGTAGGGAGAACATCCCGAACATTTACCATACGTGTTGGAGAACATATCACCAACATACGCAACTGTTTTCCAAAACATAGTGACTCAAATCATTTTAACACGGTACACAACCGAGATCCATCTGCACTATCCTTCTATGCTGTTGACACTATAAATAAAGGATTGGAGAGGTGCAAACATGATAAAACAAATATCACAAAATGAATCGAGGTGGATCTTCGAACTGCAGACTCTCACACCGCTAGGGTTAAATATTGAGCTGGATCTAAATTGTTTCATCACTAATTATTAATTAATTCATTGATCTTTGGGTTAAAATAATCTTCTCTGGCAACAATGGATTTTTTTAAATTAATTTAATAATATGCACACTTGAGTTCATTACCAATATGTACATAATATAACTGGGTACGAACATTTATAGGTAAAGTTGACCAGGGGAAAATCCGATTGCCTCTCGGGGGATCAGGAAGGAATTTTTTCCCCTGCTGTAGCAAATTCGATCATGCTTTTCTGTTTATTTTTTCCCCCTTCCTCTGAATCAACTGTGGGTAAAGGTTTGGGTATATAGGATTGTATGATGTTTTTTATTTTTTTTATTTTTATGGTCTTTTTTCAACCTGACTAACTATGTAACAGCAGGAAAGTTTGATACATTGGCCACTAGGTGGCCTCAGGATCAACTCACTACTCTTACTACTCTTATGCCACGTACACACGGTCGGAATTCTCGTCGGAAAAAGCTCTGATGGTTTTCCCGTCGGAATTCCGACGGAATTTCGCTTAAACTGTCTTGCCTAAACACGGTCACACCAAATTCCGACGGTCAGTAACACAGCGGCATAAAACACGTTCGACGGCACTATAAAAAGGGAAGTTTAATGCTTCCGAGCATGCGTCGGAATTTTGCGTGTCGGAATCGCATACACACGATCGGAAAATCCGATAGAAAGGTTTTCCGTCTGAAAAATTGAAAACAGGTTCTCAATCCAAAGTCCGTCGGAAATTCTGACAGAAAAAGACCGATGGGCGTACACACGGTCGGGAAATACGTTGAACAGCTCCCATCGGACTGTTTCCATCGGAAATTCCGACCGTGTGTACGCCGCATTAGTCTCTAATAAAGTTCATATTGAGATTTTGTCCTGTCACTTTATATTTGACCACTAGATGGCCTTCAGGTTTTCCACCTTTACTTTTTTATTATAAAATTTACAATCGTAATATTTTTGATTAAAGTTTTATTGAAAGCTATATTTAAGTTTACATACTTAGTTTTTTTTTAACAGTTTTTTAATTAATGTTTTTTGTATGCTTATGGCTGTTAAATAATAGATTGTGAGCACCCACCGAGTAAATAGCAGGTAATAAATCACTATTGGATAGATCTAGTCATGTGACCTATGGTAAGTGTATAAAATGTCCTTAACCAAGATGGCGGAATTAGAGCTTCCTGATGACGGCCCGTTTGATTGGCTGAAACGCGTTGAGGCGTGATCGCGTCATCGCGACACACTTCTGCCCACCATCTGTTTCTGGGATTCAAGCAATAACCATGGGCAGTGGTCCACCATTGTTTATGGGCCGATTTCCCACAAAAAAATCACCTGCTATTCACACCGGGTGCCAGGCCACCCTTACATGTGAATTCAACTATTTTGATTTTAAAATAAACCTTTTAAAACGATATTGCGCAATGAATTCCCTTCGCTCATATCTACTTGCATGAGGTATATCAACTCCAGGAACCATCAGCTTAAGAAAACCTTCAGGGGTCTCCCCACACGCTTATCTGACTATACTAGAGATGGGTGGTCCATATTGAGGGGCGAGTTTACATCCATGTGGGGGGGGGATCCTTGTCTGAGCACGAAGAAACACCAATTTTGTTATTTTTGAGCATGAGTGACAATTATCGCTTGATTGGGATTGTTATTAACGTGTTATGCTTGCGTCTATCTAGCAAGATTACTCTGTGGTATAACAAGGAAGCTGAGACTTCTACAGTGTGTAAATGTGCTTTTACTATACAAAGCTGCTGTACAAAACTATTACAATCTTAGGAATACAATACAAGACTGACAGATATCTATAACAAGCAAAATGCCTAGAAAATAGAACAGCCTATGGTCTAACAGTACAAATACATTTAAAAGGGTTACTTAACTTCTGTTACTGTATGTTCATGATCTCCATTGGCAATATTTCTTCTTGGAGACCAGGTTCTGTCCTCCTATCATGAGTGGCTTCTGATCTTCAAAGCATGATGATGTGTGTCCTGATGTTACAGCATCATGTGTGTCTCTACTCATCCATTTTATTTGTCCCAGTTTGTTGACCAAAGTTAATGTTTATAGACTTGTTTCCATAACAGCCGACTAACAGTCATTCTTTTCAGGTTGAGAGACCCTCTCAACCTGTTTACTGTAGCTGAAAAGACAATGGACTGTTGCTAGCTACCCATTGTCTCCTCAAACCAATCCTGTCATCAATATAACAGTCATTCTTTTCAGTCTGAGAGACCCTCTCAACCTGTTTACTGTAGCTGAAAAGACAATGGACTGTTGCTAGCTACCCATTGTCTCCTCAAACCAATCCTGTCAGCAATATAACAGTCATTCTTTTCAGTCTGAGAGACACTCTCAACCCGTTTACTGTAGCTGACGAGACAATAGCCTCTTCAAACTGTCAATTTGAATACAAGAATGTTATCTAACACCATTGTATGAAAACAGCATTTGTTTGAGAATTCTACTCAAACCAGAGACTTGTTTGTAATCTGATCAACTTAACTTGTAATATTCTCCCATGTAATGTTATGTCTGATGTTAAAAAAATCATATTTTAACAAACGCAACACATAACGTGACTGCAGTTTAATTATTTTATTATTATTATTTTATTTATTTCGTTTATTAAATAATATTTAGCACTTAGCGCGGTGTATTCATTTATTTTTAACTTTACTGTTTAGTTGTTTTTTAATTAATGAAAAGGGAATATTTTTTCCCAATAAAATTGAGTTTGTAAGACCGCTGCGCAAATACCGTGGGACATAAAATATTGCCATTTTATTCTCTAGGGTCTCGGCTAAAAAAAAAAATATATATTATAAATGTTTGGGGGTTCTAAGCAATTTTCTAGCAAAAAATACTGATTTTAACTTGTAGGCAACAAGTGTCAGACAAAGGCCTGGTCTTCAAGGGGTTAGGATTTGGCAATAAGACCTGGAAGCCGATTGGTTACTATGCACAGCTGCACCAGTTTTAGTAAATCTCCCCCTTTTGTGTTTATGAAAAGACAGAACTCCTAAAACATTCACAAGTATTTCCTGTATCCGCAGTAATACTCAAATATCGGTCATTGTATATTATACATTGCCTGGTGTCCGCCATCTTAGGCTGGGGGAGGCTGAGCAGAAAAAACGTCAGAGATCCGCCATGTGAAGGAAGACATCACTTCCCAGAATGATCTCCCTTCTCTTCTGAGAAAGGCCAAAACTTCTGTCTGGAAACATTTACTGCCGGTTTGTTTTTTGGGGTTTTTTTTTTTTTTTTTGCATACACTGTGTTATAATGATGTATACTTACTGGTCCTGTGATCAATACTACTGACTCAGTGCAGGTTCTGGGAAAGAAAACTCTTCAAGAGAAAACGGTTAATAGGAGGACAGCAATGGGATTTAAAGGACCAAAACACAGACGATTAAAAGACACTTTCAGAAACTAAAAAAAAACTAAAAAACTAAAAAAAAAATAAATAGAATATTGTAATAACATTTATATATATATATATATATATATATATATATATATATATATATTATATATATATATATATATATATATATATATATATAATGAATACTACTACAAATAATAATAATTATAATAATAATTATTAATAATAATAATAATAATAATAATAATAAGAATAATAACAATCCTTATTATTGCTATTATTTTTATTAATGGTATTATTATAATAAATAATAACAAATGTTATTAGCTATAATACTACTAATAATATAATAATATTTATTATTATTATAAAAATAATAATAATTATTAATAAAAATAATTATTGCTATTATTTTTATTATTATTTTATATTGTTATTTGTATTAATAATAATAGTAATAAAAATAATAATAATATAAAAAATAAAAAAAATAATAGCAATAATAATTGTTATTAATAATGATAATTATTATTATTGTTTTTTTTATAATAATAATAACACATATTATTATTATTATTATTATTAATAATAATATTATTAAGATACAGGATTTATATAGTGTCAACAGTTTGGGCAGTGCTTTACCTTGCAATACAGTTCAATACAGAATTGATGGGAGGTCTTCTCTTATTTTCACGATTATAATTATTATTATTACATAAACAAATTTTTTTTTTCTTATTTTGGATGAAGTTTTCATTGCTTTCTTTGTCCCTTATTGGTAAATTCTCCCTCTCTATTTGTCCATTCACACAAATGAATGCAGCTCTGCAATCACTGTTTTTTTTTGGGGGGGGGGGGGGGCAGCTTCTTGCAGTCTCTGTATAGCACAGCTCAAGTAGAGGAAGCAGGGGGAAGCAGCACATGAGCCAATCATGTTTCCTGCAGTGGAAGCAGCCATGCAGATTGGAGGGGAGAGCAGAGTGACCGGGAGATGAGATGACATCACTGAGCTTCTTCCCCTTTAGCCGTCCAGTAACAGACAGGAGTATGGAGTAAAAAGGAAGTGGGTTGACTGATGCCGACCACTGAGACTGAGGACATCTTGTGGTGGCAAAGAAGTACTGCAGGGGAGAGCTCTGCACTTATAGTTAATATTGCAACAAAAGCGTCTCTGTTTATTTTATCTATTATTTAAATGTTTCCATTTGCCTTCATCCTGCAGACACTCATTTATCTAAACCTGCCATTGGAAAAAAAATAAAATAAAAAAAAAAAAAAGGCAAATTTGTTTTCAATCAATATCTACAGCAACAGGGCTGTTCATTCTCATCTTCTTATTTTTTTTTTTTTTTTTTACAGGGCTGTGCCATGTGGCAAGGCAGTGTAAATCACAGGGCTGGATGGACCCCATTTAGGTAAGTTAATCGGTTTAGATTTCATGTTGTTCCGACCTCCAAAAGCTGGAGGGGGGGTTGGAAAATGGGGACATTCGATGTGCCGCAACACAGGCATATAAAAAAATATTTTACTTTATTTTTACAATAAAATTTGAATAAAATCCACAACAAATAGGTCGCCGGCTCTACTGTATTACAAAAGTCATTTACAAGATGGTGGATCGACGCGTTTCGCATTCAACTTGCTTGAGCACATATGCAGCTAGGGCTAGTAAATATTGACAAAAACATGCAATAAACAACGACGACAACAATATATTCTGCATGACAGAATAGATAACAAAAAAAAAACGTTCCCTTTAATGCGCGGCAATGATGATCACATGGTCATTTTCTTTTTGAAACGTATTTTATATTTATTCATGTCACGCAGAATATATTGTTGTCATCATTGTTTGTTGAACGTTTTTTTTTTGATGGTTTACTAGTCATATCTGCAGGTGTGTTTAAGCAAGTGGATCCTGAAGAAGCAAGTTGAATGTGAAACGCGTCGATCCACCATGTTGCTTTCAGCTCCCACATGAGACTCTGTGGGTGTTTTGGGTTCCTTCCTGCCATTCAGAAACGTTGGTTCAGAAACGTTGGACCTTTAACCACTTGCCGCCCGCCATATAGCAGAATGACGGCGGAAAAGTGGTTTCAAAATCCCCGGGGGGCACGCATCGCGCCGATCGCTGTTGCGGTGCGTCAGTCTGACACCCCGCAACTACGATCTCGGTAAAAAGTCTCCGACAGAGACTCTTTACCAGGTGATCAGCCGTGTCCAATCACAGCTTATCACAGTGTAAATAGGATGAGACGGTAATCGGCTTTTCCTCACTCGCGTCTGTCAGACACGAGTAGAGGAGAGCCGATCGACTGCTCCTCTGACAGGGGGGGTCTGTGCTGATCGATTATCAGCGCAGCCCCCCCTGAGGATGCCCACACTGGACCACCAGGGATGCCACCAGACTACCAGGGATGCCCAGCACCAGGTATGCCACCCTAGACCACCAAGGATGCCAGTCAGTGTCCACAATGGATGCCAATCAGTGCCCACAATGGGCATCACTGATTGGCATGTATTATTGTTTGGCACTGATTGGCATCCATCAGTACAATACATTACACTGCAATGCCGCCTATCAGTGCCCGTCCGTGCCGCCTATCAGTGCCCATCCTTCCCGCCTATCCATCCATGCCGCCTATCCATGCCCATCTGTGCCACCTATCCATGCCCATCCGTGCCACCTATCCATGCCGCCTATCCATGCCAATCCGTGCCACCTATCAGTGCCAATTTGTGCCACCTATCAGTGCCCATCCGTGTCGCCCATCAGTGCCATCTATCAGTGCCACCTATCAGTGCCGCCTATCAGTGCCACATATCAGTGCCCATCAATGCCACCTCATCAGTGCCACTTCATTGGTGCCACCTCATCGGTGCCCATCAGTGCCGTCTTATCAGTGCCCGTCAGTGAAGGAGAAAACTTACTTATTTACAAAGTTTTGAAACTGAAACAAAAAAAAAAAACTTTTTTTTTCAAAATTTTCGGTCTTTTTATATTTGTTTAGCAGGAAATAAAAATCCCAGAGGTGATCAAATACCACCAAAAGAAATCTCTATGATAAAAATTTACCGCGCAATTGTCATTCAAAGTGCGAAAGCTGGAAATTGGTCTGGGCAGGAAGGTGTATAAGCGCCGGTGTTCTGACAATAACAGTCCGGCTATCACCAAGTGTCCGCTGTGTACTGCGCATGCGCAGCGCATGCGCAGTACAGAGCAGAAGGATTTTCTGAAAATCTCCGAAGATGAACGGCGCATGCGCCGTGAGTCGATGTGTAAGCCCCACCATCCAAGTGGACATAGGGCTACACAAACTCGCTTCGCTCGCCACGCTTCGCTCGCCACGCTTCGCTCGCAACGCTTCGGGCACGGCCTCGCTGCGCTCAGCTCTTTTATATTCTAACTCTATGTCCACTTGGATGGTGGGGCTTGAAAGGTGGACTGACAGCGCAGGCGCCGTTCATCCTCGGCAGTTTTCGGAATCTGGTAGTCCTGTGTACTGCGCATGTGCAGTACACAGCGGACACTTTCTGATGGGGACAGAAAGTGATAGTACACCGGGATTGAGGTGATTAAGAAGAAGAAGAAAAAGTGGCCTTTGTAATGACAGAACGGAAGGACGGACCTTTTTTTCTGAGGACAGAACTTTAAAATTTGGGTCTTGAAAATGAAGAAGTATTATAAATGATTTGCTGGATTTCCATCTGGCGGCAGATCGAAGGTAAGAACGGTGCACCGCCCCCCCCCTCCCCCGTCCCCTGAATAATATATGTCACTGGTTCTCGCAGAGCCGCGTCCCCCCTATATGACACTTCGTGATGGAAGGCCCCCCTCACCCCCCCCCCCCCCCCAGACAGGTGAAATGATTTATTCTAATTATGGGCAATATGTAGCCATGAAAAATTTCCCCCGCATTTAAACTTAACAAACTGATTAACGGTCTGGCAGTAAATTGCGCGGCCCGACGTTTTAAGCGCTGACATTTTATGCCTTTTTGAACGCCAGGGTTCAAAAATTTCATGACAGATCCGCGCGCTGTGTGAAAAGGCCACGGCAATTAGTTTAAAGGGAAAGGGGGGGGAGGGGGAGGGGAGGTGAGCTGCCAGGAGGTTCCTCTTTATAATGCCAATTATACGCCTGCATAATACATCATAAAAAGAAGAAAAAAAAGAGGCTTCCAGCCTTCGCTGGGCAATTATTCTCGGAAAATGCTTTACGGCCCCAATTTTTTGCCCATTATCGGACTTAAAACCGAAGCGGTGTGAAGTCTGAGGCTCTTGGAAGAGCACTTAATGACCCCCCCCCCCCCCCCATCCCCTGAATTTGCGCTGTCGCCGTGGCGGGGGCGAGTGGGCCCGGGGCAGAGAGTGCGGAGGACTTCTCTGAAGAAGCGCACTTTACCTGCTCATTATACAGATTGCGGGTCATTTGGCAATTACTGGTAATGGTGCCGAGAAAGTTCTGCTAAAGACTTCACAAAAAAAAAATCTGTTCTAATGGAAAAAAAAAATCGCCCAACGCGGCCCAAAGAGCACTTGGCGGTGTCACCGGATACGGCACCAGCACAGGCTCCCCCGCGGGGCATGGTGTCTAAGGAGCGGCCCATCTTCACCATCTGGGTCACTGTGTGACAACCCCAGTTCACAGACATCAGGCTTGTCCTGCCAGCCGCACCCGAAACCCCACAACCTGCCCGACAGCGCAGACAATGCTACAATATACGGCTACAGCATAGCTCTACAGTTCTTGGAGGGTGTCCCTAGATGTTCTCCCATGTGCGCCCCTCCCGCGTATACCAAACCATCAGTGACCATCAGTGCAGCCTCATTAGTGAGCATCAGTGCAGCCTCATCCGTGCAGCCTCATCGGTGCACATCAGTTCAACCTCATCAGTGACCATCAGTGTCCCCTCATCAGTGCCCATCAGTGTCCCCTCATCAGTGCAGCCTCATCAGTGCACATCAGTTCAGCCTCATCAGTGACCATCAGTGTCCCCTCATCAGTGCCCATCAGTGTCCCCTCATCAGTGCAGCCTCATCAGTGCCCATCAGTGTTGGTCATCTTACTTTAAAAAAGTAATTAGTTAAGTTACAAATTACTTCTCCCAAAAAGTAATTGCGTTAGTAACTCAGTTACTACATTGGAAGAGTAATTAGTTACGCAGCAAAGTAACTGTGACTTTTTTTTTTATATATACATTTTTTTGTTATATATCGTGTAACCAAGGGGCTGCTCTATTATTACTCTAACTAAGGGGCAGATCTGTTATAGCGTGTAAGCAAGGGGGCGGGTCTATTATTATTATTATATTGTGTAAGGGGCGGGTCTATTATTATTATATCGTGTAAGGGGCGGGTCTATTATTATGATATCGTGTAAGGGGCGGGTCTATTATTATTATATCGTGTAAGGGGCGGATGGCTACAGAAGAGGGCGAATGTTGAATTAATGGGCAGAGCTCAATATATAACAATAATAATAAATGCGCCCCTTGGTTACAGTAATACTAGACCCGCCCCTTAGTTACACGATAGACGCCCCTTGCAGAGTAGCACGAGCATCGGGAGCGTGCGGCATCGCCTCGTACAATTACATGTTAACTGCGCCTGCGCGGTGTAGAGTTCACTCAGAGCGGTTTAGGTTCGGCAATTTTTGCAAGCTCCTCTGTAAGTGCTGCGCCTGCGCAGTACAGGGGGTCCTTATCCGGCAGGGGGAACTTTTTCGGCAGGACACCGGAATTACACATATAGTGGCGGTAGAGGTAATTGCGGTAATGCCACCCAAGTAATGGGAACGGCGTTACCATAAAGGGGAAAAGTAATCAGTTAGATTACTCGTTACCCTCTAAAGTAACTGCGTTTATTTTAACTCAGTTACTGACATCACTGGTGCCCATCAGTGTCGCCTCATCAGTGCCCATCAGTGTCGCCTCATCAGTGCCCATCAGTGTCGCCCCATCAGTGCATGCAACTCCTAATAACAAGCCCTAAGCTTGCAAGATTTTTAATAAACAAAAATTGACATCATTACTGGCCGGATCATCAGATGAAAATAGAAGAAAGAAAGCCTAAAAAAAAAACAAAACGAATGCAGCCGCCACATCTAAGAATTGTCACGCTGCAATATAATAAAGTTTTAAGAATCTGGAGGTTCTCCGAAGTAATGCTATCACCATACACAGGGCTTCTCATGGCACACGGTACAATAATGGTTGGGATGTGAAGAGGAGCCTTGTCTGAGGAATAACAAATTGAAGGAAATAGCCCAGGCTCCAGCTCCGGCACGCCGCTCTCCCGGTGATGAAACCCCCATACCATGAAATAGGTTATCCTGGATTGAGATGGGTCCAGAGAGACCTCACACAAGTCATTATGGAGGACCGGCAGATGATTAGAGTTTACCGCCGTGACCTGAATGTGATGCGGCTCCCCTGGAGTTCCTTATTTCCAGATAAATGATACATTACCTTTCCCACGTACACACAACACACAACACAATTGCCAGTCACATCCTATGTACACGGGAGGCTGAGAACACAGAAGGTAATGCAGAGAAGAACACAATAAACCTCAATCCCTCCATGGTCCCCCCCCCCCCCCCAGCCAATGACAAACCAAAGTCAGCCAAGGGTTCCTGCAGATAAAGAGGTCTCCTTTCCTCCCGGGGAGACGGAGAGAGAGGACTTACAAACAAGACGCACTTGGCCTCGTGGAGGAGAACATCTCGCAGCTTCTTCCCAAGTCAGAACATAAAAGCAGATTCCAGAATTCCTGGAAGAGATCCACTCTACTTTATACTGCGCTTCACACAACCGGGAGAACGTGCAGGAAATGAGTAAAACG
This sequence comes from Lithobates sylvaticus, assembly GCA_028564925.1. NCBI lineage: Eukaryota > Metazoa > Chordata > Amphibia > Anura > Ranidae > Lithobates > Lithobates sylvaticus. The sequence continues at coordinate 4,936,401 of CM053037.1, forward strand.
TTCCACAACCCAATGTAATAAAAGTGAGAAAAGTCTGGAGTATTGACACAAGTTCTAAGAAAATGACAAATTGTTGGACCTAAATCTCTTACAACGGTAGACTGGGCTGTGTGTTAGGGGGTGCATTTGCCCCCCATGGGCCAGAACAGCTACAGTGCCTTGAAAAAATATTCATACCCCTTGAAATGGTCCACAATTTGTCATGTTACAACCAAAAAACGTAAATGTATTTTATTGGGATTTTATGTGATGGACCAACACAAAGTGGCTCATAATTGTGAAGTGGAAGGAAAATGATAAATGGTTTTCAATTTTTTTTTTACAAATGTATACAGATGTATGCATTGTATGTATGTAACGGGAAACGCACATGAGCTTTAATGGCATCCCAGTCTAAAGCCCCATACACACGCTCGGATTATCCGAGGACCAGGTCCGTCGGATCATGTCCGCCGTACTTTGTCCGATGTTGGTTTTGCGTACACACGGTCGGACAAAGTTGTCGGAAAATCCGATCATTCTGAACGTGGTGACGTTTGTTGCCTACGACGGGACTACGTAGAGGCTAGTAGCCAATAGCTTTGGTCTTGTAATGTGATCTGAGCATGCGTGGCACTTTGTCCGTCGGAATTCGCTACACACGATCGGATTTGGTGTGATCGGACTTTGTTGTCAAAAAATCTATCCAGCAGGAGATAGGACTTTGTCCGTCGGACAATCCGATGGAAATTGTCCGATGGTGCCTACACACGGTCGGAATCTCCGACAACATTGTCTGATAGGACAGAATCCATCGGAAAATCCGACCGTGTGTATGGGGCTTTAGTCCCGTAGGGTTCAATATTGAGTTGGCCCGCCCTTTGCAGCTATAACAGCTTTGACTCTTCTGGGAAGGCCGTCCACAAGGTTTAGGAGTGTGTCTATCAGTGGCGGCCTGTCCATAAGGGCTCAGGGGCACGCCCCCCCCCCCAAATCCATGCGCCTGGCCCCTAATCTACATGCAGCGTGCTGGACACACGGCTCTCAATGGTGTTTTTTTTTTTTTTTTTGTTGAAGCACAAGATTAGAGCCTGAGCCTCTAATTTGCTTAAAAGCGACCATATTTGCTGCCGAGGAGGAGGCAGAGACGCAGGCGAAGCCGCCGAGGAGTTGCAGGGTGACACTGCCAAGGAGGAGGAGTTGCAGGGTGAAGCCACTGAGGAGTTGCAGGGTGAAGCCACGAGGAGGAGTTGCAGGGTGAAGCCGCCGAGGAGTTGCAGGGTGAAGCCGCCGAGGAGTTGCAGGTTGAAGCCGCCGAGGAGGAGTTGCAGGGTGAAGCCGCCAAGGAGGAGGAGGAGTTGCAGGGTGAAGCCGCCAAGGAGGAGGAGGAGTTGCAGGGTAAAGCCGCCGAGGAGGAGTTGCAGGGTGAAGCCGCCGAGGAGGAGTTGCAGGGTGAAGCCGCCGAGGAGGAGTTGCAGGGTGAAGCCGCCGAGGAGGAGTTGCAGGGTGAAGCCGCCGAGGAGAAGGAGTTGCAGGGTGAAGCCACCGAGGAGAAGGAGTTGCAGGGTGAAGCCACCGAGGAGGAGGAGTTGCAGGGTAAAGCCGCCGAGGAGGAGTTGCAGGGTGAAGCCGCCGAGGAGGAGTTGCAGGGTGAAGCCGCCGAGGAGGAGTTGCAGGGTGAAGCCACCGAGGAGAAGGAGTTGCAGGGTGAAGCCACCGAGGAGAAGGAGTTGCAGGGTGAAGCCACCGAGGAGAAGGAGTTGCAGGGTGAAGCCGCCGAGGAGGAGTTGTAGGGTGAAGCCGCCGAGGAGGAGTTGCAGGGTGAAGCCACCGAGGAGGAGGAGTTGCAGGGTGAAGCCGCCGAGGAGGAGGAGTTGCAGGGTGAAGCCGCCGAGGAGGAGGAGTTGCAAGGTGAAGCCGTCTAGGAAAAGGAGTTGCAGGGTGAAGCCGCCAAGGAGAAGGAGTTGCAGGGTGAAGCCACCAAGGAGGAGGAGGAGTTGCAGGGTGAAGCCACCAAGGAGGAGGAGGAGCTGCAGGGTGAAGCCACCAAGGAGGAGGAGGAGCTGCAGGGTGAAGCCGCCGAGGAGGAGGAGTTGCAGGGGGAAGCTGCCGAGGAGGAGAAGGAGTTGCAGGGTGAAGCCGCCAAGGAGGAGGAGTTGCAGGGTGAAGCAGCCGAGAAAGAGGAGTTGCAGGGTGAAGACGCCGAGGAGGAGGAGTTGCAGGGTGAAGCCGCCGAGGAGGAGGAGTTGCAAGGTGAAGCCGCCGAGGAGGAGGAGTTGCAAGGTGAAGCCGCCGAGGAGGAGGAGTTGCAGGGTGAAGCCGCTGAGGAGGAGTTGCAGGGTGAATCCGCCGAGGAGGAGTTGCAGGGTGAAGCCGCCGAGGAGTTGCAGGGTGAAGCCGCCGAGGAGTTGCAGGGTGAAGCCGCCGAGGAGTTGCAGGGTGAAGCCGCCGAGGAGGAGGAGTTTCAGGGTGAAACCGCCAAGGAGGAGGAGTTTCAGGGTGAAGCCGCCAAGGAGGAGGAGTTGCAGGGTGAAGCCGCCGAGGAAGAGTTGCAGGGTGAAGCCGCCAAGGAGGAGGAGTTGCAGGGGGAAGCCACCGAGGAGCAGGAGTTGCAGGGTGAAGCTGCCAAGGAGGAGTTGCAGGGTGAAGCTGCCAAGGAGGAGTTGCAGGGTGAAGCCATCGAGGAGGAGTTGCAGGGTGAAGCTGCCAAGGAGGAGTTGCAGGGTGAAGCCGCCAAGGAGGAGTTGCAGGGTGAAGCTGTCGAGGAGTAGTTGCAGGTTGAAGCCGCCAAGGAGTAGTTGCAGGGTGAAGCCGCCAAGGAGGAGTTGCAGGGTGAAGCCGCCAAGGAGGAGTTGCAGGGTGAAGCCGCAAAGGAGGAGTTGCAGGGTGAAGCCGCAAAGGAGGAGACTCATGAATGAGCCGAAGCTGCCCGCGACCTAGAATAAGTGAGGGGGGGTGGTTTGACTGACCGACCAACCCAAACTCGCTCCTCCATGTCTTTATGGACCTTGCTTTGTACACTGGTGCGCAGTCATGTTGGAACAGGAAGGTGCCGTCCCCCAAACTGTTCCCACAAAATTGGGAGCATGAAATTGTCCAAAATGTCTTGAAATGCCGACGCCTTAAGAGTTCCCTTCACTGGAACTAAGGGGCCAAACCCAACCCCTGAAAAACAACCCCCACACCATAATCCCCCCTCCCCCCACACCATAATCCCCCCTCCACCAAATGATTTGGAGCAGTGCACAAGGCAAAGTCCATGATCTGACACATAGATTCGGGTTGGAGTCCTGATCTGACCCCCAACCCGACAGAGCGGAGACTGTGAGCCAGGCCTTCTTGTCCAACATCAGTGCCTGACCTCACAAATGCTCCTCTGGAAGAATGGTCAAACATTCCCATAGACACCCTCCTAAACCTTGTGGACGGCCTTCCCAGAAGAGTTGAAGCTGTTATAGCTGCCAAGGGCCAACTCAATATTGAACCCTCCGGACTAAGACTGGGATGCCATCAAAGTTCACCTGCGTCTAAAGGCAGGCGTCCCAATACTTTTGGTAATATAGTGTGTGCACAAAAGCTGTCCCTTTAAGCTGTAATATACTTCTAAATGCTTAAAAGGTTAAAAAGTACGAGCAATCCCCTTCAAAATCCAGACTTGAACTGCAGGTCGTTTTATCTGCATTAAAGAACCTTTCCATAATTAGCTTACTCCAGGCCCGGAGACGAGATAAGAGAAGGTATTGTGAGCACGCAGTCTGGAAATATAAAAGGGTCAGAGTACAATGCCGGGGCCCTCCGACCCCCCGGGCCCCCTCTGCACTCGCCGTGAAGATACATCCCAGAAATCACAGCACTTTCGGGGCCCAGATAATGCAAATCGCACGGCTTTTCAGCAGACAAGAAACATTTTATCACAAAACTCCTATAAAGCGAGTTCTTGCTTTGACCGCGGAGCAGAAACTGTCTTATCAGAGAACTGCAAAGCTTCCCATTAGCATAAGGGGAGCGCGGCAAGGTTACACGCTCTGCTGATTCAGCGGCACAATCTGCCGCTCGCAGACCCGTCAGGGAGGGATTACTGGCAGCGAACGCACAATGCAATACCGACTTTCAGGCACTTCGGAGTGTCAGCGACCTCTCCTCTGCCAGCGCCGCGCTGACACCTGACAGCCTTCGCGTCTTATCGCCGCGCTTTATATCCAACAACAACAACACGCGCCGCCGCCGCCGCCCCGCTAATGCCTTTCGAATGAACAGATGCCGCTTTTATTTATTTATTGGTACGCAGGGACTTTCCAACGCAAAGCGCAGTGTGCAAATGTCAGGGGGGATGTAAAACGCACTCGACTACCATTACATTCCATGGGCTGGAAAGGAAAAATAATGCGGCAAACAAGACACTAGACATGTGCAATTTGTTTCGTTTTTTTTCGTTTTTCGTTTTTTTTCATTTTTTTCGTTCGTTCGTTTTCGTACGAATGAACGAATCATTCGAATCGTACGAATCCGAATAACGAATCTTAACGAATCGTTCGAATCGTACGAATCCGATTAACGAATCATTCGAATCCGAACGAATCCGAAAAACAACGAAAATCCGAAAAAAAACTAAATAGAAACAACGAATGTACTAATGAAGAAAATCCGAAAAAAACGAACGAAAAAATTCGTACATTCGTAACTTTTTTTTTTTGTTGAATTGGTAATTTTTCATGTCCCTTACAATGGTGCTGCTAAACGTGCTTTGAATGGATTGAACAAAAAAATTCGTACATTGTTAACTTTTTTTTCGATTCGTAACTTTTTTTTCGATTCGTAACTTTTTTTTTTGATTCGAAACTTTTTTTTTTTTTTTTTTGATCTGTAATTTTCCGTGTCTCTATTGAAGCAAAAAATTCGTACATTCGTAACTTTTTTTTCATATCGTAACTTTTTTTTCAAATTCGTAACTTTTTTTTTTTTTTCCTGATTTGTAATTTTCCGTGTCTCTATTGAACAATAAAATTCGTACATTCGTAACTTTTTGTTTTCGATTCGTAACTTTTTGTTTTCGATTCGTAACTTTTTTTTTCGATTTGTAAATTATTAAAATGTAATAATAGCATACACATTACATCAAATTATGAATTATGCTCCGATTACGAATCTACGAATGTTACGAATAAATACGAATGCGTCCAAAAATTAAACTAACGAAAAAACGAATCAACGAAAAAATAACTCTTACGAATGTACGAATCGTTACGAATACGAACACCGACGACTTACGAATGTACGAATCGTTACTAATCGACGGAAACGAAAAAAAACGAAACGAAAAAAAAAAAACGAATTTTTTTTGGAAACGAAAAAAACTAAAACGAAAATAAAACGAATTTTTTTGTTGTGCACATGTCTACAAGACACCCGCCGCCAACATCCCAGGGTCAGTCCGTCCATCGGTCGGTCGCTCGTCCGTCCCCCCACCAGCCCCGCACTTACCCCATCTACCAGCTTCGGCTCCTTCCTGCCTCTCCTCCTCCTTGGCGCCTTCACCCTGCATCTCCAGCTTTACGGCGGCTAACCTCCTTCTTTCCCTCGGTGACCAATACGATCGCTTCTCCTCTCGGCCAATCGGGTCTCAGGACCTGCTTCCTGATTGGCCCGGGAGTTGAAGCAGGAAGACAATAGCGAATATTAATTTGCGTTTGTTACACAAGTGGGCGAGCCCTCGGGGGCGCAGTGCTCTGTGCCCCGAGCACACCCTTTTTTAAGCCAATTAGAGCCTCAGGTTCTAATCACGTGCTTAAAAAAAAAAAAAAAAAACCCCATTGGAGTCCATGCGTCCGGTGCCCTGCATGTAGAGTAAGGTCTGGGTGCATAGATTGGGGGGGCGGCGCCCCCTGAGCCCCGTATGGACGGGTCGCCACTGCTATGGACCAAATACTTGGAGGAATGTTTCCAACACCCTGTTGGATCTATGCCACGAAGAATGGGGGCAGTTCTGAAGACAAAAAGGGGGTCCAACCCGGTACTAGCAAGGTGTACCTAATAAAGTGGCCGGTGAATATATTCTATATATAGATATATATATATATATATATATATATATATATATATACACACACACACACACACACACACATACACATATATATATAAAAAAGAAGATTGTGCAGTTGTTTATAATCCTGCGCCCTTGTGGGCAGGCCGCCACTGATGGACACACTCCTAAACCTTGTGGACAGCCTTCCCAGAAGAGTTGAGACTGTTATAGCTTGGAGTTTAGAGTTTGGGGTGGAGAAACTTGACTGGCCTCAACCCGATAGAACACCTTTGGGATGAACTAGAGCGGAGACTACGAGCCAGACCTTCTCTTCCAACATCAGTGCCTGACCTCACAAATGCCCTTCTGGAATAATGGTCAAACATTCCCATAGACACCCTCCTAAACCTTGTGGACGGCCTTCCCAGAAGAGTTGAAGCTGTTATAGGTGTAAAGGGTGGGCCAACTCAATATTGAACCCTACAGACTAAGACTGGGATGCCATTAAAGTTCACGTGCGTGTAAAGGCAGGCGTCCCAATACTTGTCCCAAATGTTTTTAAAATATAAAAGGGAGACAATACAGTTATAATACAATAAAATACAAGAGGGTTAAGAGGGCCCTGCTCAGAAGAGCTTACAATCTAATAGGGTGGGGCAGGTGGTACAAAAGGTTGTAACTGTGGGGAATGAGCTGATGGAAGTGGTAAAAGATAAGTTGGAAACGTAATAAGCTCCCCTTAAGAGATGAGTTTTCAGGGATCGCCTGATGGTAGCAAGAGAAGGGGATAGCCAGACAGGTTGAGGTAGCGAGTTCCAGAGGATGGGAGAGGCTCTGGAGAAATCCTGGAGACCAGTGGCGGCTGGTGCTCAAAATTTTTGGGGGGGCGCAAACAAACAGCCTCACTGTGCCATCAAACGCTGCCACTGTGCCCATTAAACGCTGCCACTGTGCCCATCAAACGCTGCCACTGTGCCCATCAAACGCTGCCACTGTGCCCATCAAACGCTGCCACTGTGCCCCAAGTTCTGCCACTGTGCCCCAAGTTCTGCCACTGTGCCCCTTAAGTGCTGCCATTGTGCCCCAAGTTCTGCCATTGTGCCCCTTAAGTGCTGCCATTGTGCCCCTTAAGTGCTGCCATTGTGCCCCTTAAGTGCTGCCACTGTGCCCCTTAAGTGCTGCCATTGTGCCCCAAGTTCTGCCATTGTGCCCCTTAAGTGCTGCCATTGTGCCCCTTAAGTGCTGCCATTGTGCCCCTTAAGTGCTGCCATTGTGCCCCAAGTTCTGCCACAAGTTCTGCCATTGTGCCCCAAGTTCTGCCATTGTGCCCCTTAAGTGCTGCCATTGTGCCCCTTAAGTGCTGCCATTGTGCCCCTTAAGTGCTGCCATTGTGCCCCTTAAGTTCTGCCACTGTGCCCCTTAAGTGCTGCCATTGTGCCCCTTAAGTGCTGCTATTGTGCCCCTTAAGTGCTGCCATTGTGCCCCTTAAGTGCTTCCATTGTGCCCCAAGTTCTGCCACTGTGCCCCTTAAGTGCTGCCACTGTGCCCCCTGCCTGCCCTCTGCACTTACCTTGTCCCGGTGTGCAGCTGGTGACGGCGTCAGGCGACGAGCGGTGTCTCCGTCGGATGTCTTCTCCCGCGCTCCTCCTGTCTTCTTCTGCTGTGATTGGACGCTAGGTGATTGGACGCCTCGCGTCCAATCACAGCGCCTGTGACTTCAGCCAATCAGGTGACAGGTAACAGACCTGGCAACCTGATTGGCTGAGAGGCGGGTCTGTGTTAGGGAAGCGATGTATTCGCTTCTCTAACACAATACTGTGTAATCAGCGAACGCACGGCCGTGCGCCCGCTGTTTACACTTAGGGAAGCCTATTAGAGCACACCGCTCTAATAAGGTCCCCTATTAGAGCTTACAGCTCTAATAGGGGCGCTTCCAGCAACACCCCCCCCCACTGTAATTCAGATGCCCGGCGCCCGATCAGGGGCCGGACACCTGAATAGGGGGCGGCAGAGGTGACCAATAGATAGATTCATGCAATGCATGAATCTATCTATTGGTGATAGAGCGGTGCATACTGCACTGTGCGCCCTTAAAGGGACATGGCGCCCTTAAAGGGACATGTTTAAATACATTTTTTTTTTTTTTTTTCACCTTTTTTTTTTTTTTTTTTTTTTTTTTTTTTTAAATGAAAGGAGGGGGGGGGGGGGCGGCGCCCGGGCGCCCCCAATGGACGGGCCGCCACTGCTGGAGACGAGCAATCAGAAGAGCGGAGAGGACGGTTTGGGTGATATTTGGAGACAAGATTGGTGATGTAGCTCGGGCAGAGTTGTGAATGGCTTTGTATGCTGTGGTTAGTATTTTGAATTTAATTCGCTGGGCGATCGGGAGCCAGTGTAGGGATTGGAGGAGAGGGTTGGAGGACACTGAATGGGAGCCAGTGTAGGGATTGGAGGAGAGGGTTGGCAGACACTAAACGGGAGCCAGTGTAGGGATTGGAGGAGAGGGTTGGCAGACACTGAATGGGAGCCAGCGTTGGGATTGGAAGAGAGGGGTGGTGAACACTGAGTGTAGGGATTGGAGGAGAGGGGTGGTGAACACTGAGTGTAGGGATTGGAGGAGAGGGGTGGTGAACACTGAGTGTAGGGATTGGAGGAGAGGGTCGGCAGACACTGAATGGGAGCCAGCGTAGGGATTGGAGGAGAGGGTTGGCAGACACTGAATGGGAGACAGTGTAGGGATTGGAGGAGAGGGGTGGTGAACACTGAGTGTAGGGATTGGAGGAGAGGGTCGGCAGACACTGAATGGGAGCCAGCGTAGGGATTGGAGGAGAGGGTTGGCAGACACTGAATGGGAGACAGTGTAGGGATTGTAGGAGAGGGTTGGCAGACACTGAATGGGAGCCAGTGTAGGGATTGGAGGAGAAGGGTGGCAGACACTGAATAGGAGTCAGTGTAGGGATTGGAGGAGAGGGGTGGCAGACACTGAATGGGAGCCAGTGTAGGGATTGGAGGAGAGGGTTGGGATTGGAGGAGAGGGGTGGCAGACACTGAATGGGAGACAGCGTTGGGATTGTAGGAGAGGGGTGGTGAACACTGAGCGTAGGGATTGGAGGAGGGGGGTGGTGAACACTGAGCGTAGGGATTGGAGGAGAGGGGTGGTGAACACTGAGCGGTTGGTAAGGTGGATAAGTCTGGCAGCAGCATTCATTATAGACTGAAGAGGGGAGGAGCCTATGGAGAGGCAGGCCAATGAGAAGGGAGTCGCAATAGTCAAGGCGAGAGATAAGAAGATCTTGTTGGTTTCATTTGTTACAAAAGGGGCGAATTGTAGAGATGTTACGGCTCGTGCCGTTGTTTATGATCCATGCACAGAGGTCATTGAGTTTGGGTTTCCATCTAGATTCGGCGGTCTGTCGCCGTCTCTCGCGGTCTGTCGCCGTCTCTCGCGGTCTGTCGCCGTCTCTCGCGGTCTGTCGCCGCGTTCGGTAAAGCAGGAATGTGGATGAACCTTGAAGAGGAAAGCTGCTCCTAACATGAACATCAGCGTAGCGTAAAGCACTTTTCAATATGGATGACATTTACATAACCATTAATATCTGAACAGGAGATGTGAATGGAAAACGATTGAAGGATGATTGTCAGGCCGGTCATGGCACTGCTATCTTCTATCATGGAAAGAGAGGAGTTCAGGATTCTCGTCTTCCACACACTATCAGGGATGTTCTACTCCATGAGATCATTCAGTATAAACATTGTATCTCTTTCTCTCCATGTATTAGGAAGTCATACAGAGAGTGTTGTAGATAATCCCATCACTCAGCGCTCTGCTATTTATTAATGAAATCACTTCTATCTATTTATTGATATTATACTCAGCAGTTGCTTTGTGTTTATTATTGTGTGGAGTTTTATTTGGGGATCTATTAGTTTATTATCTACTGATTGAACAGTATATAATACCATGATAAAGTCTCACCTTACTAGAGGAGTTCCTCCATCCCGGGGGCTCCCTGCCTGCAGGTAAGTTGTTCCTCTGACGGCCACCTTCATGTCTTTCTTGTCTCTTCATTCTCTTATCTTCTTCTTGTGTTCTATCGGATGCACAGACAACCTGCAATATACATCACAAGGTACGTTTAAAGGGCAAGTACCCCTCAACAATCAGCTTCTCTTATTTGGTCCCTTTTGGTTTGATAAATCTACAATTAAAAGCATTTTTATATCAGTTGAAAAATAGGTGCTGATCCTCCCAGAAATCCTTTCAGCTTCCTGTGCTTTCTGCCTGTGGTGGCTGTTATCAGTTACATTATTCCCAGTTATCTCTGTGAACTATAGAACCTCCTCCCTACTATGATAGAGGGGGGGGTGTACTGTAGTCAGTGGCGACTGGTGGTATTCAGATTCGAAAATTCTAATCGATTCAAATACAAATAAACTAAAAGAATTCCAAAAATTAATTAAACGGATTAAAGCGAATTTAACGAAACAACATTTTTGTAAATAACGAATCGAAACTAAACAAAAAACACATTTATTCGCTTTGTACGCATCTAATGGGGTCCCCAGCTTTGGGCGGAGTACCTCTTTTACATTATAACCACATTAGCTTGTAATTAGGAGTTCCTCTGTAGTTAATACTGAGTGAGGACCCGCGAGCGCTGCCACGAAGCTGCGAATAGATACTGTATATAAGGCAGTATTTTCTGTCTATATATATATATATATATATATATATATTATACACATATACATACACCGTATATACTCGAGTATAAGCCAAGTTTTTCAGCACATTTTCTTGTGCTGAAAATGCCCCCCTCGGCTTATACTCGAGTCAAGCATTTTTCTGCTGCAGAAAATGACATTTTCTGAACTGACTTTGGAGCCCCATATCTCGGGGCCACTTGGTGCTAGGAACCCCATATCCAAAGCTGAGGTTCCTAGCACCAAGTGGCCCCGAGATACAGGGCCCCAAAATCAGTTCGGAAAATGTCATTTTCTGCTGCAGAAAAGTGCTTGACATTTTCCGAACCGACTTATGTTGTAGTGTTGGTTCCTCTGGGTTTGCACACCAAATTTGGGGTTCCTAGCACTAAGTGTCCCCCCGAGATACGGGGCCCCAAAGTCGGTCAACTGTGTCTATCTGCAGCAATGTCATTTCGGGACCCTTTGGGTCCAGAGACCCCAAATTTTGGCTGCACATAGGGGGCATCTAGGAACCCTTATTTACCAAGTTTGAAGTTCGGGGGGACCTATGGCTGCAAATGGGCACAGTGAGGCTGCAAATGGCACAGTGAGGCTGAAAATGGGCATTGTTGACCCTCTTTTCCACTTACAGAAGCTGCGCATTTCTCTCCCTAGGCTTATACTCGAGTCAATAAGTTTTCCCATTTTTTTGTGGTAAAATTAGGTGCCTCGGCTTATACTTGGGTCAGCTTATACTCGAGTATATACACGTGTGTGTGTATATATATATATATATATATATATATATATATATATATATTATAGATCGTCCGCACAGCTCCAATCAGTCCTATTGGCTGTTAGGAGAGGCGCTCGGCGGCAGAGCCGACAATCTATTTAGCGTTAGGAAGGTGTCGCGTTGTATTTCTTCCGCGTGGTAATATGTTTATCCTAACAAAGACCATCGCTCACTTTGTCGATCGTCCCCCAGACATCTGCAGCCGCCTAAACAGAGCCATAAAACAGGTTTAGTATCCGGCCTGTAAGAGGAGCGCTCCCTGCACTGACAGAGCGCAGAATTACGAGGCCCTCGCCCGCCGTTCCTCACCCGGCCTGAGCTTTGTCACATCGTCACACCGCCTGTGCCGGGAGGAAGTGATGACAACCCCCCCACCTCTGTAATGTTCACTGTAAAACAAACGATTTGCAATGCCAGAGATCCGTCAGTCACTGAAATGTGTGACAAGTGAGCCTTGGGGGGTAAACGCTCCATCAGCATATAACCAGGAGGGGGCGCAATGGGCGGGCCATTAACTGATACGATTGCCAGGCCTTCCATGACCGATCGCAATATGTAATTGTAACACTTCCAGGTATTGATTAGTTTTGAAAGTTACAATGTACAGTCTGATCACTGGGGGGGATGGGGAGACTGAGGAAATGCTTCCTCCCACCTGCAGTACACTGATGACATCACCTCAGCCTAGGCAAAGTCACTGGACTAGTTTTATGTAATAAGTAATGTCAGTGTAACACTTCCAGGTATTTATTACCTCTCACAGAGAACACACAATGTTACAATGCTGCAGTCTGATCACTGGGGGGGGGGGGGGGGGGGGGGTGGAGAGACTGAGGAAATGCTTCCTCCTGCCTGCAGCAGGGAGATGGCATTATCTTAGCCAAGTCAAAGTCACTGGACTGGTAATATATAATTAGTAATGTGTCAGTGTAACAATTGCAGGTATTTATTACCTCTCACTGAGATCACACTGTTACGATGTTGCAGTCTGATCGCTGGGGGAAGGGAGACTGGAGAACATGATTTTTTCTGACTGCAGCAGACTAATGACATCATCTCAGCCTAGGCAAAGTCACTGGACTAGTAAAGTGTAATATGTAAATGTCAGTGTAATACTTCCAGGTATGTATTACCTCTTACAGAGATCAAAACATTTTTCAATATTCCAGCCCAAACACTGGGGGATGGGGAGACAGAGAAAATGCTTCCACCAGCCTGCAGCATACTGATAACATCATCTCAGCTCAGGCAAAGTCTCTGGACTAGTAATATGTAAAATAATGACAATGTATTTTTTTTACCTCTTACAGAGATCACAAAATATTTCAATGTTCCAGGCTAATCACTGGTGTAGGGGAGACTGAGGAAATGTTTCCACCTGCCTGCAGTACACCGGCAAAGTTACTGGACTATTAATGTCAGTGTAACAGGTTTTTATTACCTCTCACAGATATCACACAATGGTGCATTCTCATCACTTGGGGAGACTGAGAAAATGCTTCTTCCTGCCTGCCACAGGCTGATGGCATCATCTTAGCCTGGACAAAGTTATTGGGTAACAAGTAATGCCAGTGTAACACTTCCAGGTATTTGTTACCTCTCACAGAGATCACACAGTGTTGCAGTCTGATCACTGGGGAAGAGGGGACTTAGGAAATGCTCCATTTTCCCGCAACAGGCTGGGCAAAGTCATTGGACTAGCATTGGACTACTACTGTGTAATAATTAACGTCAACATTTGAGTTACATTTGCAAAAAATGTATTACCTTTCAGGAATTACACAATGTTACATTCCGATGGGAGGGGAGACTGAGGAAATGCTTCCTCCTGCGTGCAGCTGACTGATGGCATAGTTTCAGCCTAGGCACAAGTGTAAAATAAGTGTGAAGCTTTTCTGAAAAATGATACTGTTGAACCTTTGAAGAGCAGTGATAGGACTTACATCCCCCCAGAAGGCAGTGCAGGGGCGCCAGATCTGTGAAAGCCGATCTGAACTCTGATTGGCTGAGATTTATGAAGCACTGCGAATCATAACCAATTATTATATTTTTTGTATCAGCTTCCTGAAAGTGACAGTAAACATGTGCAGTTCGTTTAGTTCCGAATTCGTTTAACGAATTTAGACAAATTTTTAAATTTTAAATTCTAAAATTTGGAAATTCAATAATTCTGACCACCACTCTTATGCGGCGTACACACAGTGGGAATTTCCGATGGAAACAGTCCGATGGGAGCTTCATCGGATTTTCCGACTGTGTGTACGCCCATCGGTCTTTTTCTGTCGGAATTTCCGACGGACTTTGGATTGAGAACCTGTTTTTAATTTTTCCGATGGAAAACCTTTCTATCGGATTTTCCGATTGTGTGTATGCAATTCCGACACGCAAAATTCCGACGCATGCTCGGAAACAATTCGACGCATGCTCGGAAACAATTCGACGCATGCTCGGAAACAATTCGACGCATGCTCGGAAGCATTAAACTTCCCTTATATAGTGCTGTCGAACGTGTTGTATGTCGCTGTGTTATTGACCTTCGGAATTTGGTGTGACCGTGTGTAGGCAACACAGTTTGAGTGAAATTCCGTCGGAATTCCGACGGGAAAACCATCAGAGCTTTTTCCGATGAGAATTCCGACCGTGTGTACGTGGCATAAGAGGACAGCCTGACCACCACTGTGAGGAGGACATTCTGACCACCACTGCGAGGAGGGCATTCTGACCACCATTATAAGAGGACATTCTGACCACCACTGCGAGGAGGGCATTCTGACCACCATTATAAGAGGACATTCTGACCCACCACTGCGAGGAGGACATTCTGACCACCATTATAAGGGGACATTCTGACCACCATTATAAGGGGACATTCTGACCACCATTATTAGGGGACATTCTGACCACCACTGTGAGGAGAACCTTCTGACCACCACTGCAAGGAGGACATTCTGACCACCACTGCGAGGAGGACATTCTGACCACCACTGCGAGGAGGACATTCTGACCACCACTGCGAGGAGGACATTCTGACCACCACTGCGAGGAGGACATTCTGACCACCACTGCGAGGAGGACATTCTGACCACCACTGCGAGGAGGACATTCTGACTACCACTGCGAGGAGGAAAGCCTGACCACCACTGTAAGAGGAAAGCCTGACCACCACTGTGAGGAGAACCTTCTGATCACCACTGCAAGGAGGACATTCTGACCACCACTGTGAGGAGGACATTCTGACCACCACTGCGAGGAGGACATTCTGACCACCACTGCGAGGAGGACATTCTGACCACCACTGCGAGGAGGACATTCTGACCACCACTGCGAGGAGGGCATTCTGACCACCACTGCGAGGAGGGCATTCTGACCACCACTGCAAGGAGGACATTCTGACCCACCACTGCAAGGAGGACATTCTGACTACCACTGCGAGGAGGACATTCTGACCACTGTAAAGGGGACATTCTGACCACCACTACGAGGAGGACATTCTGACCACCACTGCGAGGAGGGCATTCTGACCACCATTATAAGGGGACATTCTGACCACCATTATAAGGGGACATTCTGACCACCATTATAAGGGGACATTCTGACCACCACTGTGAGGAGAACCTTCTGACCACCACTGTGAGGAGGACATTCTGACCACCACTGCGAGGAGGACATTCTGACCACCACTGCGAGGAGGACATTCTGACCACCACTGCGAGGAGGACATTCTGACCACCATTATAAGGGGACATTCTGACCACCATTATAAGGGGACATTCTGACCACCACTGTGAGGAGAACCTTCTGACCACCACTGCGAGGAGGACATTCTGACCACCACTGCGAGGAGGACATTCTGACCACCACCGCGAGGAGGACATTCTGACCACCACTGTAAGAGGAAAGCCTGACCACCACTGTAAGAGGAAAGCCTGACCACCACTGTGAGGAGAACCTTCTGATCACACTGCAAGGAGGACATTCTGACCACCACTGTGAGGAGGACATTCTGACCACCACTGCGAGGAGGACATTCTGACCACCACTGCGAGGAGGGCATTCTGACCACCACTGCGAGGAGGGCATTCTGACCACCACTGCGAGGAGGGCATTCTGACCACCACTGCGAGGAGGACATTCTGACCACCACTGCGAGGAGGACATTCTGACCCACCACTGCAAGGAGGACATTCTGACTACCACTGCAAGGAGGACATTCTGACCACTGTAAAGGGGACATTCTGACCACCACTACGAGGAGGACATTCTGACCACCACTGCGAGGAGGGCATTCTGACCACCATTATAAGGGGACATTCTGACCACCATTATAAGGGGACATTCTGACCACCACTGTGAGGAGAACCTTCTGACCACCACTGTGAGGAGGACATTCTGACCACCACTGCGAGGAGGACATTCTGACCACCACTGCGAGGAGGACATTCTGACCACCACTGCGAGGAGGACATTCTGACCACCACTGCGAGGAGGACATTCTGACCACCACTGCGAGGAGGACATTCTGACCACCACTGCGAGGAGGACATTCTGACCACCACTGCGAGGAGGACATTCTGACCACCACTGCGAGGAGGACATTCTGACCACCACTGCGAGGAGGACATTCTGACCACCATTATAAGGGGACATTCTGACCACCATTATAAGGGGACATTCTGACCACCACTGTGAGGAGAACCTTCTGACCACCACTGCAAGGAGGACATTCTGACCACCACTGCGAGGAGGACATTCTGACCACCATTATAAGGGGACATTCTGACCACCATTATAAGGGGACATTCTGACCACCACTGCAAGGAGGACATTCTGACCACCACTGCGAGGAGGGCATTCTGACCACCACTGCGAGGAGGGCATTCTGACCACCACTGCGAGGAGGGCATTCTGACCACCACTGCGAGGAGGGCATTCTGACCACCACTGCGAGGAGGGCATTCTGGCCACCACTGCGAGGAGGGCATTCTGACCACCACTGCGAGGACATTCTGACCACCACTGCGAGGAAGGCATTCTGACCACCACCGTAAGACAGGTATGGTAACAGAAAAAAGCTGTGCTAAATTATACAAATGTGATATGTATAACCCTTAATCCTCATGCATAAATTGAAACATAATATATAACATATATTAAAAACTAAATATAAAGTCCATTGAAGTCCAAATAGGACTGAGAGTGAATGGAAATCATAAAGTGTACACACACCACCAACACGTGGTCTGCCACCGCATAGATGACCCGCTTACCAGAGGGCAAGCTTTTTAAAGGCTTGAAAATTGGATCTCTATCCAAGTAACACCAGCACAGGAACCTCCGTAAGCCACCTTGGTATAGCCTATATGCCAGGTATCAGAATAATAGCGTCACCTCTCCTCAGACCAGCATCAATGAGAACACCAGGATAGCAAACAACCGCACGGAACACACCTCAGTCATCAATTCATAGAAATGAGAGAAAGACTGGCCATAGTGCAAATCCGTAGGGTAACATTTATTTAGTATTTAAAAGTTGCACTTACATATGTTCAATAAAAAAACTTGCATCCATAGAAAATGTTGCCGGCCAGCTAGCATACACCCATTAACAGAGAGGTCACGATGACGTCAGCGTGTCAGCCTCCAGACGTACGTTTCGTCTATAACTGACGTTGTCCCTTTTGTATACATTTGTATAATTTAGCGCAGCTTTTTTCTGTTATCATATTCTGTTTTTGTGTAGATCTCACAATTTAGAGCTGCTGCTAAGATTTTTATTTGTATTATCATTTTTTTCACTGTATGTTTTAGCGCAGTATTTTTTTGCCTTTTTACCGTAAGACAGGTAACCTGTAAAAAAATGTAAAGCATCGCCTATGGAGATTTTTAAGTACAATGCCATAGTTTGGCGCCATTCCAGAAGCGTGAGCAATTTTTAAAGGCATGACATGTTAGGTATCTATTCACTCGGCGTAGCCATCATTTATATTTTCACAAATAAAGTGAGTTACGTGTTGTGTTTTTGGGGGGGTTTTTTTGCATTAGAAGTCTATTTTTGTACCCAAAAATTGCAAAGACCGGCATTTTATTCTCTAGGGTCTCTGCTACAAAATATCTATCTATCTGTCTGTGTATATATATATATATATATATATATATATATATATATATATATATATATACACACATACATACACACATACACACAGTGTTGGTCATCTTACTTTAAAAAAGTAATTAGTTAAGTTACAAATGACTTCTCCCAAAAAGTAATTGCGTTAGTAACTCAGTTACTACATTGGAAAAGTAATTAGTTACGCAGCAAAGTAACTGACTTTTTTTTTTTAGCTCTACAAGGGGCGTCTATCGTGTAACTAAGGGGCGGGTCTAGTATTACTGTAACCAAGGGGCGCATTTATTATTATTGTTATATATTGTGTAACCAAGGGGCTGCTCTATTATTACTCTAACCAAGGGGCAGATCTGTTATAGCGTGTAAGCAAGGGGCGGGTCTATTATTATTATTATATCGTATAAGGGGCGGGTCTATTATATCGTGTAAGGGGCGGATGGCTACAGAAGAGGGCGAATGTTAAATTAATGGGCAGAGCTCGCTATATAACAAAAATAATAAATGCGCCCCTTGGTTACAGTAATACTAGACCCGCCCCTTAGTTACACGATAGACGCCCCTTGCAGAGTAGCACGAGCATCGGGAGCGTGCGGCATCGCCTCGTACAATTACATGTTAACTGCGCCTGCGCGGTGTAGAGTTCACTCAGAGCTGTTTAGGTTCGGCAATTTTCGGAAGCTCCGTAGTCGTTCGTACTGCGCAAGCGCTGCGCCTGCGCAGTACAGGGGGTCCTTATTCGGCGGGGGAACTTTTTCAGCAGGACACCGGAATTACACTACTGCCATCTAGTGGCGGTAGATGTAATTGGGGTAACTAAGCCAAAGTAATGGGAACTGAGTTACCATGAGGGGAAAAGTAATCAGTTAGATTACTCGTTACTCTCTAAAGTAACTGCGTTAAGTAACTCCGTTTATTTTAACTCAGTTACTTACATCACTATATATATATAATGTTTTGGGGTTCCGGTTTCTAGCAAAAAAACACTAGCTGTAGGAGAGAAGTGTCAGAATAGGCTTGGTCCTTTTAGTGGAAAACTGCAGATTGAAAATGATCTTGTACCATATGCTTGATCAAAGTTGGAATCACGACGTGTTAACCCATAGTGCCTTCAGGAAATCTGGACCCGGACCGGGCCCCCCGCCCCTTGAAGGTCAGGGGCCCCAAAGCCGTTCTTAGCCGTTCTCTTGTCACAGCTTCGCCTTCTAAGCAGACGCTCTCGCCGTCCCACCTTCCAAACTGTGAAAGTTGTTGAAGTCTCTAGCGTTTCAATTAAAAAGTTTCCCAGAAAGTTTGGACAAAGTTTGCGGCTGTGGCGTTCCGCGCATTAAACCCTTCCGCCGCCAGACGACGTTTAATTTCAGAGCGCGCTTAAGTGGCCCCAATCGTTGGTGAACATCGGCGAGAGGGAAGGGCCCCCCCACCACCAGTCCTGGCCAATAAAGTCATCGCAATGCGGTTTTCGGCAAGAAGGTTAACCAGGCAGTAAATTAGGATGCCTAATCTTTGGGATGGAGGGAGGGGCCGCCGTTGGCTACGACGGGGGCCGCGGCCCTCCTCTGTAATCATCCGTCAGCCTGACAGGAATCTTAATTAAAATTTGACACAGTATGTCTTTTAATTAGCCGTGGAGAGGGAGCCGAGCGCTATCAATATTTAGCAGGATAATTGTATGAATTGACGCTTCACAAGGCAGCAGCAGGAGAGGGGGACGCAGAACAGCAGGCGGCTATTCAAGCGCACAATGCAAGATGGTCGCTTGTAGATAATCTGCGTTACATGATGGGGCTCGGGGGAAGGGGGGGCCTGCAACATTCCGACACATTCGCGGCTCAGCGATGTACTGCTGAATTACGCTGCACCTGACATGACGCTTTACACGACCTGCACTGTCTGTAGAACACCAATAATATCCTAACGCTACAAGACACGCACGACGCCCCCCTATGGTCGTCTATCGGGATATATCTCCAGACACTATATAATGGCACCGGGGGCTTTATAAAAGGAGCTCTGCAGATTTACCACCGAACTCCGGGATCAGGAAATATCATCTAAATACAAGAGGCCTGCTTCTTCTTGCTGTGCGAACATTAGCATATAAGCACCTAATGTTCTCTGTGTGTATTCCTACTACTTATTCCAATCACCACTGTAAGGAGGACATCCTGACCACCACTGTAAGGAGGACATCCTGACCACCACTGTGAGGAGGAAATCCTGACCACCCCTGTGAGGAGGACATTCTGACCACCACTGTGAGGAGGACATTCTGACCACCACTGCCAGGAGGACATTCTGACCACCACTGTGGGGAGGACATTCTGACCACCACTGCTAGGAGGACATTCTGACCACCACTGTGAGGAGGACATCCTGACCAAAAAGAGCACATTCGGACCACCACTGCGAGGAGGACATTCTGACCACCACTGCCAGGAGGACATTCTGACCACCACTGCCAGGAGGACATTCTGACCACCACTGCCAGGAGGACATTCTGACCACCACTGCCAGGAGGACATTCTGACCACCACTGCCAGGAGGACATTCTGACCACCACTGCCAGGAGGACATTCTGACCACCACTGCGAGGAGGACATTCTGACCACCACTGCGAGGAGGACATCCTGACCACCACTGCGAGGAGGACATCCTGACCACCACTGCGAGGAGGACATCCTGACCACCACTGCGAGGAGGACATCCTGACCACTGTGAGGAGGACATCCTGACCACTGTGAGGAGGACATCCTGACCACCACTGTAAGGGGGCATACTGACCAAAAAGGGGACATGTTGACCACCATTGTGAGGGGGACATTCTGACCACCACTGTGAGGAGGACATTCTGACCACCTCTGTGAGGAGGACATTCTGACCACCACTGTGTGGAGGACATTCTGACCACCACTGTGAGGAGGACATTCTGACCACCACTGTGAGGAGGACATTCTGACCACTGTGAGGAGGACATCCTGACCACCACTGTGAGGAGGACACCACTGTAAGGGGGCATTCTGACCACCACTGTGAGGAGTACATTCTGACCACCACTGTGAGGAGGACATACTGACCACCACTGCCAGGAGGACATACTGACCACCACTGTGAGGGGGACATTCTGATCACCACTGTGAGGGGGACATTCTGACCACCACTGTGAGGAGGACATTCTGACCACCACTGTGAGGAGGACATTCTGACCACCACTGTGAGGAGGACATTCTGACCACCACTGTGAGGAGGACATTCTGACCACCACTGTGAGGAGGACATTCTGACCACCACTGTGAGGAGGACATTCTGACCACCACTGTGAGGAGGACATTCTGACCACCACTGTGAGGAGGACATTCTGACCACCACTGTGAGGAGGACATTTTGACCACCACTGTGAGGAGGACATTTTGACCACCACTGTGAGGAGGACATTCTGACCACCACTGTGAGGAGGACATCCTGACCACTGTGAGGAGGACATCCTGACCACCACTGTGAGGAGGACATTCTGACCACCACTGTAAGGGGGCATACTGACCAAAAAGGGGACATGCTGACCACCATTGTGAGGAGGACATTCCGACTACCACTGTAAGGGGGCATACTGACCACAAAGGTGACATGCCGACCACCATTGTGAGGAGGACATTACGACCACCACTGTAAGGGGGCATGCTGACCAAAAAGCGGACATGCTGACCACCATTGTGAGGAGGACATTCCGACCACCACTGTAAGGGGGCATACTAACCACAAAGGGGGCATTCTGACCACCACTGTGAGGAGGACATTGTGACCACCACTGTAAGGGGGCATACTGACCAAAAAGCGGACATGCCGACCACTATTGTGAGGAGGACATTACGACCACCACTGTAAGGGGGCATACTGACCAAAAAGGGGACATGCCGACCACCATTGTGAGGAGGACATTATGACCACCACTGTAAGGGGGCATACTGACCAAAAAGGGGACATGCCGACCACCATTGTGAGGAGGACATTCCGACCACCACTGTAAGGGGGCATGCTGACCAAAAAGCGGACATGCCGACCACCATTGTGAGGAGGACATTCCGACCACCACTGTAAGGGGGCATACTAACCACAAAGGGGGCATTCTGACCACCACTGTGAGGAGGACATCCTGACCACCACTGTGAGGGGGACATTCTGACCACCACTGTGAGGAGGACATTCTGACTACCACTGTGAGGAGGACATTCTGACCACCACTGTGAGGAGGACATTCTGACCACCACTGTGAGGAGGACATTCTGACCACCACTGTGAGGAGGACATTCTGACCACCACTGTGAGGAGGACATCCTGACCACCACTGTGAGGAGGACATTCTGACCACCACTGTGAAGAGGACATTCTGACCACCACTGTAAGGGGGCATACTGACCACAAAGGGGACATGCCGACCACCATTGTGAGGAGGACATTCCGACCACCACTGTAAGGGGGCATACTGACAACAAAGGGGACATGCCGACCACCATTGTGAGGAGGACATTACAACCACCACTGTAAGGGGGCATACTGACCAAAAAGGGGACATGCCGACCACCATTGTGAGGAGGACATTATGACCACCACTGTAAGGGGGCATACTGACCAAAAAGCGGACATGCCGACCACCATTGTGAGGAGGACATTCCGACCACCACTGTAAGGGGGCATACTGACCACAAAGGGGACAGGCCGACCACCATTGTGAGGAGGACATTCCGACTACCACTGTAAGGGGGCATGCTGACCAAAAAGCGGACATGCCGACCACCATTGTGAGGAGGACATTCCGACCACCACTGTAAGGGGGCATACTGACCACAAAGAGGACATGCCGACCACCATTGTGAGGAGGACATTACGACCACCACTGTAAGGGGGCATGCTGACCAAAAAGCGGACATGCCAACCACCATTGTGAGGAGGACATTCCGACCACCACTGTAAGGGGGCATACTGACCAAAAAGCGGACATGCCGACCACCACTGTAAGGGGGCATACTGACCAAAAAGCGGACATTCCGACCACCGCTGTAAGGGGGCATACTGACAACAAAGGGGACATGCCGACCACTATTGTGAGGAGGACATTACGACCACCACTGTAAGGGGGCATACTGACCAAAAAGCGGACATGCCGACCACCACTGTGAGGAGGACATTCCGACCACCACTGTAAGGGGGCATACTGACCAAAAAGCGGACATGCCGACCACCACTGTAAGGGGGCATACTGACCAAAAAGCGGACATGCCGACCACCATTGTGAGGAGGACATTACGACCACCACTGTAAGGGGGCATGCTGACCAAAAAGCGGACATGCCAACCACCATTGTGAGGAGGACATTACGACCACCACTGTAAGGGGGCATACTGACCACCACTGTGAGGAGGACATTCCGAACACCACTGTGAGGGGGCATACTGACCAAAAAGGGAGCATTCTGACTACCACTGTGAGGAGGACATTGTGACCACCACTGTAAGGGGGCATACTGACCAAAAAGGGGACATGCCGACCACCACTGTAAGGGGGCATACTGACCACAAAGGGGGCATTCTGACCACCACTGTAAGGGCGGGTATACATGTTTGGGTGTTCCATCCCTCTAGCAGAGAACTCCAGGTATTACTCCTTCTCCTTGTAAGGAACAATTCATCATTTATAACACAGCACTGCCTGAAGGTAAATGTTCGATGACTGCAGTGGGGATTGAAGAAAGATCGGTGTACAAAGGAACATTAATATCCCTCCTCCATAATCGGCCTTGCTCTAACCCCTCCAGTCACGTTTTCCCGCACCGCTGTCATCCTGACCCCCTCACCCCTTCCTTGTACATCTATTTATACCCTGGGAGTCGGCGGGGGAGCGATGCAGAGAGGTGACCCTCTGATACAGAATGACAGGTGAGGAATCACAAAGGAAGCTCAGGACTTCTCTGCTCAGCTCATGTAACAATACATCAGAGAGAGAGGAATGATTCATTGTAATTATCCTTCATTTATGAGCGCGGACATGATGATCAGGAGCAAATACAGAAAGGGGCCCTGACAATACAAGGTGACCATACGCTATACAATCTGATTGCACAATCTTCTTTAGAACCATCAGCAGCTATGTATTGCAAGAACCCGTCAGATTTAGTACAGTCCAGTGGATTTTTCATTTATCATGCAGGGTCACCATCTAATTCCTGGACCGGGATGACACAATCATGTAAATCCTGGTGCTTGCGTCTGACACAGACCAGCCCCTGCTGCAGCCTCTCACCTTGTAGCCTTCAAAGTTACAATGTCGTCTGGTCACTGGGTGAGAGAAGAGCGAGGAAATGCTTCCTCCTAACTGCAGCAGACTGATGAAATCATCTCAGCCTAGGCAAAGTTACAATGTACAGTCTGGTCACTGGAGGGGGGAGGAGACTGAGAAAAGGCTTTCTCCTGCCTGCAGCAGACTGGTGACATTACCTTATCCTAAGCAAGGTTACAATGTATAGGCTGATCACTGTGGGGAGGAAACTGAAAGAAAATAATGCTTCCCCTTGCAAAGTCACTGACCGGAGCTGAAGGATGACTTTTCAATGAAAAAGGTGGAGATTTTCTGAAAAATTATCCTGTTGCTGGATATTTTAGCATGTCAGGAATATATTCATGCAGAGTTGTAAATTTACTGACGGGTCCCACTTTGACCACTTGCCTACCGGGCACTGTCACCCCCCTTCCTGCCCAGGACAATTTTCTCCCACTTTGAATGACATTTTTTGTCACGCAAATAGCGCGTTCTTTTGGTGGTATTTAATCACCGGGGTTTTTTTTTTGTTTTTTTGTTGCTAAACAAACAAAAAAAAGACTGCATATTTTGAAAAAGAAAATATCTTTTCTTCATTTCAGATATAACATTTTGTAAAGGAGTAATTGTTATGCTTTACTGATGTGTGCTGATGAGGCAGCACTGATGGGCACTGATAGGTAGCAGTGACAGGCAGCACTGATGGGCACTGATAGGTAGCAGTGACAGGCAGCACTGATGGGCACTGATAGGTAGCAGTGACAGGCAGCACTGATGGGCACTGATAGGTAGCAGTGACAGGCAGCACTGATGGGCAATGATAGGTAGCAGTGACAGGCAGCACTGATGGGCACTGATAGGTAGCAGTGACAGGCAGCACTGATGGGCACTGATAGGTAGCACTGACAGGCAGCACTGATGGGCAATGATAGGTAGCACTGACAGGCAGCACTGATAGGTAGCAGTGACAGGCAGCACTGATGGGCAATGATAGGTAGCAGTGACAGGCAGCACTGATGGGCAATGATAGGTAGCAGTGACAGGCAGCACTGATGGGCAATGATAGGTAGCACTGACAGGCAGCACTTAAAGGTAGCACTGACAGCAGTGGCGGCCCTTCCACTAGTGGCGCATGGGCGCTGCCCCCCTATCCGATCCCCTGGTCTACATGCAGGGACACCAGATGCATGGATTTCAATAGGGGGGAGTGTTTTTTGAAGCACAAGATTGGAGCCAATAGGCTTCAAAAAAAGGGTAGGCTCAGCACACAGAGCACAGCGCTCCGAGCCAACCCAGTTGTGTTACAATAGAGAATGAATATTCACTATTGTAACACTGAATCTCCTCCTGGCCAATCAGGAAGCGGGTCATGAGACCTGTCACCCTATTGACCGAAAGGAGATGGCCGGCTGGGAGGGAGAAGATGGGAACCGAGCCTACAAGCGGACCGCAGCCCAGAGAGAAGCTGAAACCGCCCTCCACGCTGCCCGCGAGCTGGGGTAAGTGCGGGGC
This sequence comes from Lithobates sylvaticus, assembly GCA_028564925.1. Taxonomy (NCBI): domain Eukaryota; kingdom Metazoa; phylum Chordata; class Amphibia; order Anura; family Ranidae; genus Lithobates; species Lithobates sylvaticus. Next base: position 4,961,838 of record CM053037.1, read on the forward strand.
CCAGACTGGGGGGGGTTGTGCCGCCCATGACCTCCGTGTCCCGGCTGACCGGGTGGGAGAGAAGCGTTGGCGTTGTAGTAGGATGGTTTGCTGTCCACCCCCCAAAACTGAGTGACAGGCAGCACTGATGAGCTGTAAATGTGAGGAGAGGACTGTCGATAGCCAGCAAATCCTGTTTACATTGTGATCAGCCGTGATTGGACATAGCTGATCACATGGTAAAGGGCTGAAGTTCTGGGAGAATATCCATAGACGCCCTCCTGGAATGGTGCGACCGCACGGCAGCCATCATTCGTCTACAGGAGCAGAGAGGCCCCAAGGTCTTCAATGACCCCGGCAGGCTGAGAGCCTTTCACCAGAACTCACCGCCACTAATCCGCTCTAATTGTACTTTACTGCTTTTCCGGACTTATTTCTGTTTGGCTCAGAATAGCTCCTAAACCCTGATTGGATTGTGTGAGATTATCGGGTCTCACGTGCGGGCCGACCTACGTTTTGTCCACTGATGATCTCTGTTCTTCACGAGAAGTAAATACAAAGTAAATGTACGATCTGCAGCTGGTGTTAAATGTTAAACTTGATGACACCGCAGCATTAAGCTGCACCAAATCGCATCGTACCACTGGGGCGGTGCACTACTTTTGGTGCAATTTCAGCCCGTTCAGCCTGCCCATAGATCTACCATAGATCTACCGGGAAAAAAGGAGGAGGCCTAGCAGTGATTTTTAAATCGCACCTGGTGCTTACCAAACCAATTTTGCAGAACGCAGTGCCTTTTATGGAGACACTGACGCTACATCTTCAATCAACACCCCATGACACCACTCACATTCTACTTTGCTATAGACCACCAGGACCAAAGACCAATCTTCTTACATCCCTCACGGAATTCATCTCAATACACACCCTGAAATCCAAAAACCTCCTGGTACTTGGAGACTTTAATCTCTGGGCAAACTCTACCCAAGACCCAATCGCAACCGCCTGCATCAGCCAACTGGAAGAACTGGGTCTTCAGCAACTGATAAAGACTCCAACACATGGCTCAGGACACACCTTGGACCTTATCTTCAAACAAAATTTGGACATCAACATACTCGACAACCTACCACTACCATGGACGGACCACTACGCCATCAAATTTAAAATCTCCACTAATACCACCCACCTAAAACAGAAACCTGCAACAACAACTCATTGGACCAGATCGCAGAAGAAACTGCACTCCGAAACCTTCAAAATCACTTTAGCAAACAAAATAGCAACGCTGAATTTAACCCACTCAACGGAACAAACACTCAGCTCTCTAAACAATGTATTACTACAAACAGCAGACTCAGTGGCTCCAAAACGCAGAACACTAATCCGGAGGAAAAACTCGGGATGGTTTAATAGCTCCCTCGCACTACTCAAGCAAGAACGCAGAAGAGCTGAAAGAGCATGGAGAAGAAATCCCACCAAGGAAAATCAGACAAACTACAATCGACTCTTGGAGAATTATCACAAAGCAATCTTCAAAGCTAAACAAGAGTATTTTTCAAATACCATCTCATCGGCCTTAAATCGCCCTCGGGAACTTTTTAAAATAGTTGCTCAGTCAATGAACCCGGTATGCCTAGACCCCCCAGCAAACGAAACTCAAGCTTTCTGCAATGAATTATCTGATTTTTTCATTGACAAGATCGACAACATCCGGAAAATAATTCATCAGAAAAAAACATGCAATCGTAGTCAACCAGAGCAAAAAGAAGACATCAATATAAACATCCCACAACCTCCAAAGTTTTTCTCTGATCCCAATCACCACGGACACCACCAAGAACATCATCAGAAACCTCAGAGACAGCACATCGCCGATTGACATCATCCCCACAAAACTCCTGAAAGAATGCTCCGACATCTTGGCTCCCACTATAACTCACCTCATAAATCAATCGTTTAAAGAAGGGATTGTTCCGGGCGCCCTCAAACAAGGGATCATCAAACCCCTGCTAAAGAAACCCAACCTTGACCCTCAGGATCCAAACCACCGCAGACCGATAACAAGCCTTAACAACATCTCCAAGATTATGGAGAAGGCGGTAGTACAACAGATACAACACCACCTGGACACACACAAACTCCTGGACCCTCTACAATCAGGCTTCCGCCCAGGCCATGGTACAGAAACAGCACTCCTGAAGATATGGGACGACGCCCTCGAAGCAGCAGATGATGGAGAATCATGTCTCCTGGTACTGTTGGACCTCAGCGCAGCGTTTGATACTGTGGACCATAATACTCTACTCATCCGTCTCACAGAAGTAGCAGGAGTCACAGACGCAGATCTACAATGGTTCGCATCCTTCTTAGGAAATCGTTCTCAGACAGTGAAACTAGGAGCCTTCACCTCTAAAACCCGGGCAATCTCTTGTGGAGTCCCTCAAGGATCACCCTTGTCACCAGTGCTCTTCAACATATACATCCGCCCACTCCTCAACATCATCAGAAGGTCAGACCTCTGCTTCCACTCGTACGCTGACGACACGCAATTATATTTTCGTATCACCGGACAAAAAGACCATCATCAGCAATTAGAAAAATGCCTCACCCTGATAGACGACTGGATGACCACTAGCTCCCTCAAGCTTAACGAATCAAAAACAGAACTCCTTATGCTACATGCAAACCAAAACTCCCGAACCAAGTCCCCTTGGACACCACCCACCATCTTTGGACAGACCATCGCCCCTAGGACCAAGGCCAAGAGTCTCGGAGTCATTTTTGACTCAGAAATGTCAATGGATGCCCAAATAGGAGCAGTAGTCAGTGGTTCTCACCATCTGCTCCGCCTACTACGCAGACTCATCCCCTTCATTCCAAAGGAGGACAAAGCAGTGGTAGTTGGAACGATCATTAATTCACGACTGGACTACGCAAACTCCCTTTACATAGGATTACCCCAATATCAACTTGCGCGCTTACAACTTATCCAAAACACGGCGGCAAGGTTGATAACAGGAAAAAAACCTGGGAATCCATCTCCCCTTCCCTGAGGAACCTACATTGGCTAAACGTAAAGAATCGGGTCATATTCAAGACCCTCTGCCTCACCCACAAATGCACACAAGGAAACGCCCCTCAATACCTTCTCGAGAAGATAACACACTACACACCCAACCGCAGCCTTCGATCATCTAACCAAAACCTCCTCCTCATTCCCAAATCCCGCTACAAATCTAAGGGGGAACGGAGATTCGCTGTCCAAGGACCGCGGCTATGGAACGCTCTACCGAACGATATCCGCATGGAAGGAAACCACCAGGCCTTCAGGAAAAAACTCAAGACCTACCTCTTCTAAGAAGCTTGACAACAAAGCACAAATACAGCGCCTTGAGGCGATTCAGTTCGCATTGTAGCGCTATACAAATTATTCATTCATTCATTCATTCATTGAGCAGTCACATGACCTTGTCACAATGCCAGCTCTTCCTGCATTGGCCATAATGCACTATAATATTACCAGCATTCACTACACTGAAATGGGAGTGGTCACATGACCTTGTCACAGCGCCGGCATCCTTTACATAGACTCTGTCGGGTCCGATCACATTATCGCATTGCCAGCGTTCACTACACTGACTTTGTCACACTGCCAGCTCTCCTTACATTGACTCTATGGTCACATCGAATTATTACAGTGCCAGCTTTCAAGAGGTATTAAACCCCAAAAAAACATTTATTATTGCAGCTTACCAATTCTTAGATGTGACGGCTGCATTCATTTTCTCTTTTTAGTCTTTCTTTCTTCTATTTTCATCCAGTGATCTGGCCAGCAAGTCTGTTATTTAAAAAATAAAATAAAAACAAGCTCGTCAGCAGAATGTATCAGTTACAGAGATGAGATAAACCATTTAGCACTGGCAGGGGTGCGGTGCCCCCTGTTCTCCTTTATCCAGAGTGGGGGGGGGGGGGGGGGGGCGCTCTAACACAGGAAGTGAGTTACTGGCTAGATCACCAGGTGAAAACAGAGGAGAAAAAACGAAAACAAAAAACGAATGCAGCCACCATTGGTAAGGTATAATATGTGACATCTTTGGTTTTGGGTTTAATACCATTTTCACTATGATGGCACATTGTGCCACACACAAGACGTTCACCTTGTGACACACACAAGACGGGCACTTTGTGACACACACAAGACGGGCACCTTGTGACACACACAAGACGGGCACCTTGTGACACACACAAGACGGGCACTTTGTGACACACAAGACGGGCACCTTGTGACACACACAAGACGGGCACCTTGTGACACACACAAGACGGGCACTTTGTGACACACACAAGACGGGCACTTTGTGACACACACAAGACGGGCACTTTGTGACACACACACACACATACAAGACGGGCACTTTGTGACACACACACACACACACACACACACACAAGACAGGCACTTTGTGACACACACACACACAAGACGGGCACTTTGTGACACACACACACACACACAAGACGGGCACCTTGTGACACACACAAGCCGGGCACTTTGTGACACACACACACACACACACACACACAAGACGGGCATCTTGTGACACACACACACACACACACAAGACGGGCATCTTGTGACACACACACACACACACAAGACGGGCACCTTGTGACACACACAAGACGGGCACTTTGTGACACACACAAGACGGGCACTTTGTGACACACACACACACAAGACGGGCACCTTGTGACACACACAAGACGGGCACTTTGTGACACACACACACACAAGACGGGCACTTTGTGACACACACAAGCCGGGCACTTTGTGACACACACACACACAAGACAGGCACTTTGTGACACACACAAGACGGGCACTTTGTGACACACACAAGACGGGCACAGTGTAGAATGGGATTTAGTATTGGAGCTGACCATGGTGCTGAAACTCCCAGCTCTGTCCATCCATCTCCTGTTTCTGAGGATGATACAATGTAACCGTAATACAATCCAATACATATCAGTTCTGAGGATGATACAATGTAACCATAATACAATCCAATACATATCAGTTCTGAGGATGATACAATGTAACCATAATACAATCCAATACATATCAGTTCTGAGGATGATACAATGTAACCATAGTGGGGGGGGGGGGGGGGGGTGAGGGGGTTTCACTAAAACTGGAGAGTGCAAATCTGGTGCAGCTCTGCATAGAAACCAATCAGCTTCTATTTTCAGCTTCTTCATTCAAAGTGATTGTAAAGGTTCGTTCATTTTTTTTTTTTTTTTTAAAACAACAACATGTTATACTTCGCCTCCTCTGGGGGTTTTGCACAGAGCGGCCCCGATCCTCCTTTTCTGGGGTCCCCTTGGCGGCGCTCCTGGCTCCTCCTCCGTATCGAGTGCCCCCACGGAGAGCCACATTCCATGGGGGGCGTGCTCCCGAGCGCGTGCGGGCGCGCTCCCGAGTCATGCTGCTGCGTCCATTGACACAGACAGCAGGACTCGGCCCCGCCCCCAGGCTCCTGTGTCACTGGATTTGATTGACAGCAGCAGGAGCCAATGGCTGCTGCTGCCATCAGTCTATCCAATGAGGTAATCCCCCCCCCCCCCCCCCCACACAAATAGAGCTTTCTTTTGGTGGTATTTGATCACCTCTGCGGTTTTTATTTTTTGCACTATAAACAAAAAAAGACCGACAATTTTGAAAAAAAAACACAATATTTATTACTTTTTGCTATAATAAATATCCCAATTTTTTTTTTTTTTTTTTTTTTTTCCCTCAGTTTAGGTCGATACGTATTTTTCTACATATTTTTGTAAAAAAAAAAAAATCGCAATAAGCATATATTGATTGTATTGTGCAAAAGTTATAGCGTCTACAAAATAGGGGATAGAATTATGGCATTTTTATTATTTTTTTTACTAGACACATCGGACACTTTTGACACTATTTTGGGACCATTCACATTTATACAGCGATCAGTGCTATAAAATGCATTGATTACTGTATAAATGTGACTGGCAGGGAAGGGGTTAACACTAGGGGGTGATCAAAGGGTTAACTGTTTGTCCTAGGGAGTGATTCTAGGGGGAGGGGACTCACAAGGGGAGGCGACCGATCGGTGTTCCTCTGTACTGGGATCACACGGATCGGTCTCCTTTCACCTGATAGGACCGTGGATCTGTGCGTTTACACACACAGATCCACGTCCCTGCTCTGTGACAAGCAATCTCGGGGGTGCCCGGCGGACATCGCTGCCGCCGGGCACGTGCAACGGGGTCCCAAGTGATGCGGCGGGCGCACGCGCTCTCCACAGTGCAAATCCCAGGACGTCGTATGACGCCCCGCCTGGAGGGACGAAGGGTTCCTGCGGGCGTCATATGACTAGGCAGCGGTAGGGAAGTGGTTGCGTTTTGGACAAAAAAAAACAAAACCTGGAAGCCGATTGGTTAACTGCTTCCAGACCGCCCACTGCAAATATACTGCGGCAGGACGGGCCGGATGTGCAAAATCAGTAACCTGGACGTTACTTTGTGCACGTAGTGTAGGGGGGGCTGCCGTAGCACCGCTCGTGATGTGATTGGACACAGCAGGAGCCAATCAGCGCGTCCGGTGACTGCGACTGGTCCCCAAAAAGTGTCACTTATGCGGCGTACACACGGTCGGAAATTTCCGATGGAAACAGTCCGATGGGAGCTTTTCATCGGATTTTCCGACCGTGTGTACGCCCATCGGTCTTTTTCTGTCGGAATTTGAATTGAGAACTTGTTCTCAATTTTTCAGACGGAAAACCGTTCTATCGGATTTTCGGATCGTGTGTATGCAATTCCGACACGCAAAATTCCGACGCATGCTCGGAAGCATTAAACTTTCCTTTTATAGAGCAGTCGAACGTGTTTTGTGCTGCTGTGTTATTGACCGTTGGAATTTGGTGTGACCGTGTGTAGGCGAGTAGACATGTGCAATTCGTTTCGTTTTTTTTTTTTCGTTATTTTCGTTCGTTCTCGTACGAATGAACAAATCGTACGAATCCGAATAACGAATCGGATTAACAAATCATTCGAATCGAACGAATCCGAAAAACAACGAAAATCCGAAAAAACTAATTAGAAACAAACGAATGTACTAATGAAGAAAATCCGAAAAACGAAAACTAACGAAAAAATTCGTACATTCGTACCTTTTTTTTTTTTGTTGAATTGGTAATTTTCCGTGTCCCTTTACAATGGCGCTGCTTAACGTGCTTCGAATGGATTGAACAAAAAAATTCGTACATTCGTAACTTTTTTTTCAATTCGTAACTTTTTTTTTTTCGATTCGCAACTTTTTTTTTCGATTCGTAAATTATTAAAATGTAATAATAGCATACACATTACATAAAATTATGAATTATGCTCCGATTACGAATCTACGAATGTTACGAATGTTACGAATAAATACGAAATACGATGCGTCCGAAAATGAAACTAACGAAAAAACGAATCAACGAAAAAATTACTCTTACGAATGTACGAATCGTTACGAATCACGGAAACGAAACAAACAAAACGAAAATAAACACATTTTTTTGTTGTGCACATGTCTATAGGCGAGACAGTTTGAGCGAAATTCCGTCGGAATTCCGACGGGAAAACCATCAAACCATTTTTTCGACGAGAATTCCGACCGTGTGTACGCGGCATTAGTGTTATATTAAGATTTGGCCTGGAGCCGCAGTGAAGGAAGAGTGAACTTGCTGCCCTTCCAGTCTTCTAATATAAAGAGATGACATGCACACCGCATTCATCTACAACTGACATTTTCAACAGTCTAGAAATTACAGGAAAAAATAAAAAAAAAGAAAGAAATTAGCAGGAACCCATATCAACCAATCAGAAGTCATCTCTGGTAAAGTGAAACCTGCTGTAAAAATGTGAAGGAAATGAAGTGAGACCTGCTTGCCCTGGCACTGGCGCACTGCAC